>CM075856.1:702500-905000 GCA_037975125.1 Latrodectus hesperus
TTAATACGCCATATGTATTTGAAATGAAAAAAATATGGAAACAAATATGATTTGATTTTTAATTAATTATGAACATTTTTCTTTATAAAATGTATATATCAAGGAAATCAAAAAAATAGCTTGTACTAAAATAAGTTTATTTTTTAGGATATTAACTGAATTTTATACATATTCAATTTACTTTAAAAGAAGTTTTTTCTACTTATTGAGTTTAGTATTTTCTCTTGAAATATTATTACTTCCTTTTTTATCTTGTTTAAGGTTAATTCTTTTATTTCGAACTTCATAAATTAAACAGTGAATTAATTAGCTTCAAAGGTAAATATTTCCAAAAAAATTGAGAAATGAACAAATTTTAGATTAGAAGAAACATTGGTTTAAATAAGCTGTCCTTACAAGAAATATCAATAAAACTGAAAACTAGTTAACAATACAAACATTAGAAACAAATTAGGTATCAATTATGGAAGGAATGAGAATGAATAAGCATAAGAGAGAAATTTGTTTATGACAAAATGAAGTATACCATGGCTATCTACCACGGCATCATGTTTCTCAGTAGAAAGAAAAGTCAAATGCATTAAAAAATTGCAAATATTGATATGAAACAAAGTGTAACTGATTCATGAAAAGATAATCAAATAATTTAATTTTAATATGTTTTAAAATATATAGACAAATGGTTAAAAACACAAGAATAAATCAGTGCAAATATGCACAAAAGAGCAATTCGACCACATAAGAATAAAATCTCGGATATCTACCAAGGTATATAGCACTGAATACTATCTGTACTTAAGAAGAAATTGGCCTATATATATATGTGTGTTTTTAAAAATTTACATACGTGGAAATTGAAACAAAGTGTCATGCATTTATGCTAAAAAGTATCAAGAATTTTAAACTAATTTAAATTTATTGCACTGTATACTATATCTACTAAAAAGGAATAATATATATATATATATATATATATATATATATATATATATATATATATATATATATATATATATATATATATATATATATATATATATATATATATATATATATATATATAATATATATATATATATATATATATATATATATATATATATATATATATATATATATATATATATATATATATATATATATATATATATATATATATATATATATATATATGTTTTTAAAAATTTACGTACATGAAATGAAACAAAGTGTCATAGATTTATACTAAAATAATCAAGAATTTCAGGTTAATTTAAATGTTCTTACTTCCTAATTTTTAAAAAGTCTAGTACAATTATTAATCTCTCATAAAATTAATGTTTATAAATATCATAAAAATGAAGCTTGTAAAAATATAAAGGAGGCGAAGTACTTCCCGAGAAGGAAAGAAGGATTGAAATAGATACCAAATTCTCTTGTTAAGGAACTCGTTATGAGAACAGGAAATATAAATCAAGCTAGAACTGTCACGAGGCAAAATAGAATTCGAATTCATCGTACCATCATAATATGTCGGGAAATATGATTTCTAGTGGAGTTGAAATGCGACGGAAGTTGTTATCAGTAGAATATATAATTTTCCTCTATTTTGATAATGTAAAGAGTTATTATAATGTAATGATATCCAATAAATTATTGATACAGATTTAAAGTGTACTTAAGTAACAAGCTATTTAGGATATCCACATCGGAAATTCTCAAAATTGAAAATTAATGGTTCTAGAAAAAGGAAAATTAGAATTCGAGAAAAAAATAAGTAGATTTTTTTGTATTGATTCTGATGGTAAATAGTCTAGTTCAAATAGTGTCAAATAGAATTAAAAATTTTAATAAACAAAATTTCCTCATTTATTATTGTCATTATTTATTAAATAGAAAACAATAGAAAAACTAAATGTCTTTCGTTTAGATAATTTGCCAGGCTTTTCTAAACTGAAAATGAAGATAAGTGTAATACAGAAAAAATTATTAACCATAATTCATCTATCAGTCTGCTGGCCTAAAGTTCAATTAAATTATTTTTGGTTATGATAAATGGTCTTAAATTACCATTCGGATATTTATTTAGACGTATTTCTCTCTCTCTCTCTCTCTCCGTAGACACAAAGTAGAATAATTCATTGTAATATTCGAGTTTTGTACTTCAAGTTTTGTATTTTGTAGCAATATTTCCACAGTTTACATTGTAATTTATTATTTACATCAAATAATTATAATGGCATATATATATATATATATATATATATATATATATATATATATATATATATATATATATATATATATATATATATAGATATAGATATAGATATAGATATAGATATATGTATATAAATGCGTATATATATATATATATATATATATATATATATATATATATATATATATATATATATATATATATAATTTTTTAAAGAAAAATTTTTTATAAATTTTCTTATATGATTTTTTGGTAAAAACAAAATTTCTTAGAAAAAATAACTGTTTAACATGAATGAAAACTGAAATATATTCGATTCTATTCATTATTCAAATATATTTAGATAGAAAATAAGTGATTTTATGCTAATTATAAAATATTATACGGTTTTAATTTCATCAGTTTTGTCCTGCATCTAGAATGTTATCTATTCAAAATAGTGTCGGAATATTATTATAACAATTTGTATTTTTAAATAAAATGTGAACATTTATTTCATGTAAGTTATAAAGTTAAATTTAAGTAAATTTTGATACCTCTCTTTTTCCCTAAGTTATGGACGATTAACTGCAAAAACGTTTTATATTTTACTATAACAATTCACGTTAAATGTTACAAAATTTTCAACTTTGAGGTTTTTTGTTCATCTATGACAATTAAGATAAAGGTAAGCCAAGTCAGAATTTTAGATTAGAAATTCATAGTGTAGATTTAAAATATCTTTAAATCTTAAAATATTAATTAAAATGAAGTTAATGCTGCAAAGCATTAAGTATATTTAAGTTTTTAAGCCTTCATGTATGAAAAAAACGTTGATTTCTATTGTTATTTTTATTTGATTTAACAGAAGTATTATTATAAATCATGACAGAAAGTATTTGTATGTATACGGTTTTTTACTCTACTAACATTTTCCTATGAAAAAAACGTAAGAAACATTAGAATGTTTAAAAATATTCATTGTTTAATTCATATTTGAGCAATTTCTGGTAATAATGTCTTATGCTACATAATTTGTTTATTCCACTAAGAATTAAGCCGAGTGAATCTATCGCATTTGTTGAAAAAAGAATAAGTATACTCCTAATATTAGAATTAGAGATTTGTCTTCTCTTATATCTTTGTTGATCGAAGAAAGGCAATCCTGTGTACGATTACCACTTCAACTGAGCTGAATTCTACACAAGTTGTCAACCTCCGTAAGTAAGACGATGTCAGGCGTCCTTTCAATGGTCAGCAGTCTTCTCGAGGAACAAGAAACAAATGTAGCAGCCGGCTGGCCATCATTCACAAATTGACACGAAACAATGATGAATGGATGGTCTATGCAGGAAAAAGGGAAAAGAACGAAGGGGAGGGGGAAAGGAGGAAGCAGTGAACTGAAGGGTGGAAAAAAAAGGAACAAAGGAAGCTCCGGATCGGAGGAAAAAGAAATATTAGAACATGCAATCCCACAGCAGTTAAGAACTTTTTTGTTTTGGCTGATTGTATGCGCCATCTAGCGTGTGACCCATTAACAAGGCTAAATGTTCGTACGTCTGTACCAGTTTGTTGGTGATAAATGATCAATCATAGAAGCAGGAAATAAAGGAGTAGAAGAAATGGGAGTTGCGTTACGACTCCGATGAATAATTAGTCTCATGTTTTACCACGGTCAAAAAATTCCCATTATTCTTGGACTTCTTGAGATTTCCCTTATCTTTTTATCATACAAAGAAATGGTAGTATAACAAACTGACACTCACTTATCTACGTCACTTTTACTCTATTAGATATTTAATCGTACTTTAGGTGCAAAGATTTTGCTAATACAAATTACTTTTCTTCTGACTTCTATATATATATATATATATATATATATATATATATGTATATATATATATATATATATATATATATATATATATATATATATATATATATATATATATATATATATATATATATATATATATATATATATATATATATATATATATATATATATATATATATATATATATATATATATATATATATATATATATATATATATATATATATATATATATATATATATATATATATATATATATATATATATATATATATATATATATATATATATATACACACACATATATATATATATATATATATATATATATATATATATATATATATATACAAGTAAAAGGAAACAAATAAACTAATATAATTATAACAAATTAGTTATAGTAATTACAAGGAAAAAATAAATTCGTTAGCTCATGGAAAAGACATCTTTATTAATACATATAATTCTTCTCATTTTTAGCCAAAATGTGGTTGTTTTTTCATTCCATTTGATATCACCACTAAGCCACATTACAATAATCATTGGTTTAAAATATCCATGACGTCAGATAACGTTTCATTTATATTACATCGTTCTGCGTCGACGTCGTTAATCCGATTTGTCGACGGATTGGCTGCCTGCCTTCAAATCGCATTCTTCGAGTGGCAGCAAACATAGTTAAATTTCCCGTCGAATGTTTGAGTGTCGCCTACGATGAGAAAAAATCCATTCAGGCATTTTACTAGAAATAAATAAGTATTTTGTAATCATAATTTTTTCCGTTTGTAAAAGTTTTCAAATTTAGAAAAATCACCTATTGTTTTAAATAATTAGTTTTCAAATCTTTAGAGGTATTTCTCCCAAAATAGAACGTGTTGAAAATAGAGTAGAAGAAAACGAAAAACAAAAGAGACAAAACAAAAAGTATTCACTTTATGGTTAGTTTAAATCGGTAAAGGCACGATTCAAATTTTTTTCAATTATAATTGAAATTTCCTCTATTGACATCGCAGATTTCTTGTTTAGTAGTATTGAGTTAAAAAGAGTTACACGTAATAGAATGAAACATTTGTTAAAAATCTTTTTAACATAATCTTGTCTCTAGCTAATTAAGGGCTTAGATTTCAAGTCATTTAAAAATTTTGCGATTAAAGTCTTTTTTTTTTAATAGTTAATTCAAATTATACCTAAGACTGATTTGAACTCATTATTGAACTGAACAAGATGTTAAGAAATATTGTATACTTACGCTAAATTTAAATGTTTATAACTACCACAAGTGGTAATTTTCAAGTTTATTAAAAAAAACTTACACGTAATAAAATCTGTCTGTCTTAAAAAATCATCTTGAAATATTTCTTTCGTGAAAGTTTAATGATTAATAAAAGCTTTCATATTAATAATAGATGTGATTAATTCCTTACCAATGACATGATTTATACGTTTTTTTTAATCAAATTCTTAAGTGATTTATTTCTCAATGATTCTAAAAATGCTTAGAAATGCATTATTATCACATATAATAATGCATATCAATCAATTTAAGTTTTTTCCTTGAATTTTAATATTTTTTTTAAAAAACAAATGTATTTATTAAAAAATTTTCATTCATGATGTAGTAATTATTTCGGTAAAATCCTAGGAGAACCCACATCCTTGGCGGCAATTTGGGAAAAAAAAAAAAAACGCCAAGCCAGAACGAAATTCCAGATGTAGTTTGCTTGTCCATATCTAGTGTATCGAAGTAGGATTATCAAGATTGACGCAAGCCACAATTATCGCCAACCAAAATCAATCACGCTAAGGGTATGTGCTCTACTGTGAATCCTTCACTGAATAGCAAGACAAAATAATGTTATTCTCTGTGCCAAGATATAATGCTAAACGTAAAATATTTGGTGAAAAGTGGACAAAAACTATTTTTTTATTATATTAAAACACATCTTACTTTTATTGAGAATTAATTATATTATAACTATCGCTCAGGCATGGCAGTTCAATTAATGGACAAATACACGTTACACATTAAAGTACACATTCAAAAATACGTATTTTTGACGATTGACACTTGCCATTTTCTTACAATAAAAAGAGGAACATGACAAGATTTTCATAAAAACATGTATCTAATTCAGTTCTATTTATGCCGAATACATAAAAAATGAATTCATTTTTAATTTGAAAAATCTTGACATGTATTATGCTTTCTGAAACAAAAATTACACGTTCTTCAACATGGATTCAGTAATGTGTGTTCTAATTTTTCGCAAAAGTATAAAACTTTAAACAAGTATCAGAATAATTCATTGATTGATACTAGATTCACAGAAGTAGAATTCTCAGCATTGAAATATTTATTCCTTTTGTAGTATTTTAGAAAGGAATAATAAATTTTTTTATCGGGAAATATATTTCCTGACTCCACTATTTGTCATTAATTTATTATTACTGGAAATATACATTATATGAAATGTATGTCCTTTCCTTACACTATCATATTTAATTCACGAGAAATTTCAAAATAATCATTGCTTGACATTGAATTTTAATGATGTTTCTTAGAAAAGTATTAATTCTTAAAGATCAGTTATGTAAGAAATATTGTGTAATAGAAAATGTTTTCTTATTTTTATATAATACAAGGATATTTTAACACGAAATTGCTTGTTTTGAAAAACAAACAAATGAAAATGGAGTTTGGTTTTCTAATCATATCAAGATATAAGAAGTGTTTGATATGTTTCTATCTTTGCTTTTACCTCATGCGTTAAAAATCTAATGGAAAGATAAACTTTTCTGATTTTGTAAGACACTTATAAATGTAAAATAAAAATTCCACTCGTTTGCCAGAAAAAATGATAAATTAAAAAGAAAATAATTCGATAATTTTCAATTTTTGAACAAACATTTTGTGCATGGAATAAGCAAATAATTAAAATTTCGAAGTTAATGAATGTAAATTCTGTTCCTTTCAACATTTCTACGAAAACCTACAACATTTGTAGAAGGTTAATTTTTTACTGATTTTTAAAGACATTTTATAAGCGTAAATTGAAAATTCCTTTCGTTTATCAGAAAAAAATAGTTCGATCATCTTCAATTTTTGAATAAGCATTTTGTACATGGAATAATTAAAGCTAAATAATTGTAACTTCGATGTCAATGAAAGTCAATTCTCTTCTTGTCATCATTTCTACAAAAAACCGTCAACTGTTGTAAAAGGTTAATCTTTTATTGATTTTTTAAATTTTTTTCTGATATTTTTAAGACACTTTATAAGCGTAAAATAAAAAATCCCCTCAATTATCAGAAAAAAGTGATGAATTAAAAAAGAAGCAATTTGATCATCTTCAATTTTTGAATAATCATTTTGTACATGGAATAACTAAAACTAAATAATTGTAACTTCGATGTCAATGAAAGTCAATTCTCTTCTTGTCATCATTTCTACAAAAAACCGTCAACTGTTGTAAAAGGTTAATCTTTTACTGATTTTTTAAATTTTTTTCTGATATTTTTAAGACACTTTATAAGCGTAAAATAAAAAATCCCCTCAATTATCAGAAAAAAGTGATGAATAAAAAAAGAAGCAATTTGATCATCTTCAATTTTTGAACAATCATTTTGTACATGGAATAATTAAAACTAAATAATTGTAACTTCGATGTCAATGAAAGTCAATTCTCTTCTTGTCATCATTTCTACAAAAAACCGTCAACTGTTGTAAAAGGTTAATCTTTTACTGATTTTTTAAATTTTTTTCTAATATTTTTAAGACAATTTATAAGCGTAAAATAAAAATCCTCTCAATTATCAGAAAAAAGTGATGAATTAAAAAAAGAAGCAATTTGATCATCTTCAATTTTTGAATAAACATTTTGTACATGGAATAATTAAAACTAAATAATTGTAACTTCGATGTCAATGAAAGTCAATTCTCTTCTTGTCATCATTTCTACAAAAAACCGTCAACTGTTGTAAAAGGTTAATCTTTTACTGATTTTTTAAATTTTTTTCTAATATTTTTAAGACAATTTATAAGCGTAAAATAAAAAATCCTCTCAATTATCAGAAAAAAGTGATGAATTAAAAAAAGAAGCAATTTGATCATCTTCAATTTTTGAATAAACATTTTGTACATGGAATAATTAAAACTAAATAATTGTAACTTCGATGTCAATGAAAGTCAATTCTCTTCTTGTCATCATTTCTACAAAAAACCGTCAACTGTTGTAAAAGGTTAATCTTTTACTGATTTTTTAAATTTTTTTCTAATATTTTTAAGACAATTTATAAGCGTAAAATAAAAAATCCTCTCAATTATCAGAAAAAAGTGATGAATTAAAAAAAGAAGCAATTTGATCATCTTCAATTTTTGAATAAACATTTTGTACATGGAATAATTAAAACTAAATAATTGTAACTTCGATGTCAATGAAAGTCAATTCTCTTCTTGTCATCATTTCTACAAAAAACCGTCAACTGTTGTAAAAGGTTAATCTTTTACTGATTTTTTAAATTTTTTTCTAATATTTTTAAGACAATTTATAAGCGTAAAATAAAAAATCCTCTCAATTATCAGAAAAAAGTGATGAATTAAAAAAAGAAGCAATTTGATCATCTTCAATTTTTAAATAATCATTTTGTACATGGAATAATTAAAATTTCGTTGTCAATTCTGTTCTTCCACTCAATTAAAAATCCACTCAATTATCAGAAAAAAGTGTTGAATTAAAAAAGAAGCAATTTGATCATCTTCAATTTTTGAATAATCATTTTGTACATGGAATAATTAAAATTTCGTTGTCAATGGATGTTAATTCTGTTCTTGTCATCATTTCTACAAAAAACCGACAACAGTTGTAGAAGGTTAATCTTTTACCAATATTCTAGAGTCACTTCGAATAATGCTATTACGACATTGTTGAGGACCTCATAGCCAAATGGAGGATGTGGAACGTTGTCTCTTAGTCAAAATATACGAAACTAAATGGAAAACCGAGCAGAAGTTTATCATGTACTCAATATGGATTTAGTTGTTCATAAGTGCTGGATGCAATAATTACTACAACGGACTTTCTAGAAAAATAAAAGCGATAGAAGACCAAGGTATATCATTATCAGACAAGATTCAATGATTTTGTTCTGGAAAGTCAAGATATATCATCATCAGGCAAGGTTCAATGATTGTGTTCCGTAAAGCCAATGTATATCATTATGAGGTAAGATTCAATGATTATATAACAGACCTGGATTGGAGACGTTTGCAATTATTATCCACAATACAAATTGCTCTAGCTTTTTCCACAACAAACGGGGAAACGTTCATTACGTCAAAACATTTGGTTGAACCATGATTACAATCACATCACATTTAAGAAATCTGCCGTCAATTCTACGACATCAGCTGATTCGTCTATATAGTGTCCTAATTGAGCATTTAGGCGACAGCAAACTTGCAGCACATTATGTTTAGCAAGGAATCCTGCATCTCCATTGGAGAATTTCTCTATCGGAAATACTGCTTCTGTTTTAGATGTTGCGTAACATATTCTTGTATGGAAGATATAGGTCCAACAATATCAGTCTGACTTTGTTTTATAGAAGAATACAAGCATTACTTTAAGTGTGATCATGAGGAATGCTATTTGCTAAATACAGCAAGTCCTCCGTACAACTTCGATATTTTGATTAAATCCTGTGGTTTTGGTGATCTTCATTTATTATTTTGATGGCAATTTTCAACCTTAAAACAGTTTTAAGCCGCTTGGACAAAGCGAGTTCGAAATATAGCAGTTTATATTGTGGATAATGATGGCATAAGCCAAACTTCCATCATTATCCACAATATAATGCTTAACCTTAAAATTATAAATTTTTTTAAATAATACCTAAGACAATATCCTAGTGCTCCTGCATTACCCTTGAATTACCATATTGAAGTTAATATACTTTTTAAGGAAACAAGATTGACAAATCTTTTGAGCATCATTCAGAAAAATCTGTGATGTGAGAAGACAACAGATTCAGATGCCTCCAAATGTCCCAGATCTGAAGGAATGATTGATGAATGCCTGACTCTATGTATAGTAGGAGAACAATAGACATGTTTAACAATCATTACCTAGAGGTACATAAGCAAATATCTTTACAGGGAATGTTTTCTCAACTATTGATTTTAACGTTCAATGTGTATTTTCTATCACTCTGATGTCTTCTAAGGCATTGAGGTTCTTATACTTTAATTGCCTATAGGGAAGAAATATCAAGCAGATCATGCCACAGTCGTTTGAATTAAAATTTACATGAATCTTGAAAACTTAAAATATTACAATTTAAAAAAAAACCAACGAACTTGTTTTGCGCGAAATATTGGTTCGCATGTAAATTAAGTTCTCACTTATATATCACATAAAAGGAAATTAAATGAAGTGATGAATGTTTTAAAATTCTTTTTACTGAACAATATATTAATAAAGGAATTCGGAACTATCTCTTCATTCGCATTTCTATGCATTTCCTATCTACGGCATTCTGCTAAAAATTCAAATCCATGTGCATTGCAATGGGCAGAAATATGGTTTCACAAAATCGGAAAGTAAAGAAATAATTATTGTTATGTTTTAAAAACATATGTGGCACATGTAGGAATAAGAGAGTATCCGTTGCTGTGAATACTTTTTTTATTTTGTCGGTTATTCACATTCATGATAACTTAAGATGAAGAAAATGACATCATATATCTGTTGCATTAAATGGGGAAGCCGACCAACTTGTCTAGTGGTCAGCGTGCCTGACTACGGATAGGGAGGTCCTGGGTTCGAATCCCGTTTCGGGCATGGATGTACTTTTTCTCTCTCTATCTATCCTGTCTTTGTCCTTTCCTTGAATGAATGAAGTGTGAATGGTTGCCTACCCTATAAACGGGTCCCTTTGGCATGTGTTTACTGAGAAAGTCGGACTCCACATTAAAATCTGGTTCAGTTGGAAAAGTGGAGCAGCGCACCCCTTGTTTCCAGATAGCTGGCACACGACAATGAATGAAAGAATGAATTAAATGAGGAAATATTTCAAAGCTGTATGTTGCAGTAAATACTCGTTTTTATGAATTTATAGGAATGTGTAAAACAGTTCTTAAAATCGAAAGCTCTTAAAACAGAAAAATAAACGTTAAATCTTAAAACTATTTTTCTCCAAACTGCTATTCATGAATAAAGTTCTATTTTGTATGTACTCTGTAAGAAATATATATATAAAAAATATAAAATTTCATTTAAAATTATTTTTACTTTCATTTCATTGATGAAAAACGGGTCAAAGTAGTCTTTTTTGTGTTTTAAAACTAAACATCTTTTTAAAATACATTTTCCTACATTTTCAATCTAATAAAAGCACATTTCATTATTATTTTTCTCTAAATAGTTCTTCTGTGCTATTCATCATTTATTTGCTTCTTTTTCATACAATCTCAACAAACCATCATTTTCCTTTTCCTTATTTTGTACATGAAAACTGTTTTCCATTCTAATCAATTATATTCAGAAACATTTAATCATCAGATATTTCTCGCGCGCGCTTCGCGTACATACAGTTCACATCAGAATCCACATTCAAAAAGTAATTAAATGAAATTTTGGTAGGATTGAGTTTATTTGTCGAAGTTCATAGAAGAGTAAACTGTTCTCACTTAAGGCATCAAGAAAATGTACTTATCTTTCTTCAGTTATAACTTTTTTTACTGAAGCCGTATGTTAAAATGACCTAGATATATTTTTTCTGAAACGACATTCTTATCATTGATTGACAAGTGCAATGCTCTTAAAAAGTCAATTTCACTTTGGTATTCCATGTCCCGATCATTTCTTGCAAAAGCATTTCACTATATTTGTATTTGAATCTATCGATCATACTTTGTAAAATAAAAATTAGGTTAGACGGGAAAAATCACATAAATTGGCTCAAAAATTCAAAGATTTCATCATCTGATGTGTTGTTAGCTATTTACAATTTGTAGGATTTATGATTCTCCAATAAAAACCTCAAATTTCCAAGTTTTTCTACCTTAAAATATGAGGAATGAAAAAAAAAAAAAAAAAAAAAAAAACCGGACTATAAAATATAAATTGAAACGAAAATTGCATAAAAATGAGTTGCAAGAAAGAGAATTTTCAAAACTTCAGTTCGTAAATGGAGATTAAAATTATTTAGAAACTGTAACTTTACTGTTAAAAACAATTTGTAATTTAAATTTCTAAATGAAGCATAGCGATTATTCTATGTTAACCAAAGACAAAAAGGATGATATAAGCTTCGTTCAGTGATGGTTAGTTGTTCTTAACATAATTCGAATTAAATATTTGGTAAAAAAATTTTTTTTCCATCGGCGGATACTTGGGTGACGAACCCTATGCCACAACAAGGCCAGAAACTGCTACTCATTTGTCGTTACCCAGCGGGCACCTGTGAACCAAGTCACGGAAGCGATTAACGCTACCCGCGCCATACCACCACAAACCAATTCATAGGGTGGGCCACATTCATACATCATCCCAGAAGAAAGGACAGAAAAAGAAAGTTACACCCATGCCCAAACCGGGATTCGAACTTGGGACCCACAACTTAGGAGTCAGGAACGCTAACCAGTCAGCCATCGGTTGGCTGGTGGACAAACATAAGGTTATTTATATAAATTAAAAGGTAAAAGTTTTTAATCGGGTACCCCTTGATTATTTTAGCGATTTTTTTGATGCCAAGATGTTACTAACAATATGACCGCTACACAAAAGCTATACAAGATAGGGTTACTAGAAATTAAATTTTATCATCAAGATGTATCGCCAAATTTTTCACTAAACCAAGGAATACCCGATTCTACACTGAATCCAATTAAAAATTAATTTATAGTATTAGTAATATAAAATTATAAAGGACCTTACTAGTATATTTCATTTTTATTTAAAACAAAAACAACTTCGAAAATTAAGAAAACTTATCCAAGAAATGAAGTACGAAAGATGTAGGAGAAATTACTTATCTCATCAGTGTCTAAAATTTTAACTAATTTTAACTGTTAAGCATATTGCAGTATATGATATTCAAAATGGAAAAATTTTTTAATGCGTTACAGATTTAGCTAAAATTAAATATGAACTATAATGTGCAACTTCTATTTTTAAAATTCTTTCCAGAGATTTAGCAAAATTGAATATGTCAAAACAACATTTGATTAAGGATATAGGAATCTTTAACTTAATATTCAAAATAGGAGCAGGGCGTAATCTGTGAAAGATGCAGTAAGTGATGTGAAAATATGAACTTCTCATAAATCAATCCAGTGATTAACTTGATGATAACGAACCGTATCTTCCTAGATTAGGAGTGTTGTATTTCTCTAGCGATGAGATGCATATTTAATAAGTGTGCTTGCACCTCATTAGCTGAAGATAATCGTTCGAAACATTATCTCACTATCTCATTCCGGAAGTCAGTTTGAAATTATGCACGGATAAGTGGAAAGAGAATGACGAAATGGTCATTTTGCAGCCTGGCAGTCGTACTCAGAAAATAGAAGCAGTTTCGAACAATAATCAGCGAGTATGGTTCTCTAAATTAAATATGAACTAACTCATGAATAAATGAAGTTTAAAATTATTGTATATTGTTAGTTAATGTGGTTGCATTGCGCTGGAGTTACAAGATAATCTATCCGTAATGTACCGAGTTTTAACTTAAAGCGCATTCAGTGAGAATGTCACGAAATATGAAATTTTGTGGCAGATTGACACTGGAATTGAAAACCGTCTTATCAGGTTTCATAAAGTGGACTTGCTTTATAGTTTTGCAAATTTAACATATAAAGACCTTATCACCTTTTCTATTGGCTAATGACGTGTCACGTGAAATTCGGGTTGAGAAAGCTTGAGTCTGTCATAGATCCACAATATATATTCAATTAGTAACTCAAAAATTACTCAGATTTTTTTCATAAATAATGAAAAATATTTATTGATATTTCAAAGTTTAAGAAATCAATATTGTTTGGAGAGTAAAATTAAATACTCTCGGATAAATATTTACATACAAGAATGTTAGCAGCATTACAATGATAAACACCTTTCTTGTTTTTTTTCTGAAATGAAGACACAACCTCATATAGAACTGAAGATTCATCTGTATTAGTTGGTAGTAAATAATTATATTTATGAAAGAGCTTTCTATTTTAAGGGAAAAATTTGATAAAATATTACTTTAAAGGATAATAATATTAAAGCGGTACACGTTAATTATTCCTCTTTTATCGTCCATAATGTACCGTTTTAGTTATAGCTGATATCGGATCTCAACACAAAATCATTTAATAATCTCAAAAAATTTAATGGTATCGTTGAAGTTTTTGTTCCTTAATCTGTGATTAAGAACGTGTAGGGTTTTAAGTGTGCTTGATCAAATTTTAATCTAAAAATATCTCAAAATAATTAATATTTTGTCAATTAACTTCAAAGTCCAATAATATGCATTTCTTTAATCAAAAACTAACTAAAAGAAATTAAATAAATTAAGAGACATAAAATTTTATGATGTTTAAAAGCTTAAACTTTAACAAGACTTAATGAAAAATCTGTGAACTTATAATTCTCTCAACTTTATAGGATATTCGAATAATATAAAGGGCAAGGATAAGATCTAAAAATATTTAGTCTTTTAAGTCTCCAATTGGAATTTTAAGTTATTTTCCAGAAAATGCTTTACTTTTATAATGACAGCTGCAAAATATTCTTTTCCTCACGTGTCCAATATATATACTTTAACTCATTTCATTTGAGTATCACTCTTTTCAATTCAGGGAAATATCTCCTATAATACTCTATCATATTCTAGCAGGCAAACGCTTTTAAAATCGTCAATTGAAAAATGCAATTTTCACCCTACTTTAGATAAATGGTATCGAAGCAGAATTTATTACGAGTTTCGAAAAATATTTTAAAGGCATCGATTCCAATACACTTACACGCGCGCACCTGGAACTCGATAAACATTTGCTTGGAGGGAAGTCTTCAAGGAAGATGGATATTAATGGACTCTTTTCTTTGTTGTCAAAAGAATCGCGCGTTCCTGTTTTTCTCTCATCTGCTCAAATTACCTGACTTCCCACCCTCTGACCCTTTCCACCGCACCGAAAACACTTGCTAATTAATGACTTCAGCTAATGAACGCTTCTTCAAATTAGCATAAATATTACATGCATTGATACCCCTAATAAATCAGAGGAAAGTCGTCAAAGTTTGGGGGATTGTTTCGTTTGGGAAATATTTTTTTCTGGCTACCTTTTAGTGAGGTGTTTGACAGGTTGGCAGTAGATTGGTTCGATTTGGCGAAGAACAATGAATATTTTATGTAGTTTTAAGCTCTAAGTTTTAGCAGTGATTATCGGAAGGCGTCAAGATGTCGCCTGAAGTAACTGGAAATGCAGCTGACGCTATAAGATTCTTTTTTGGCGACTTTCTCTTTGGCGATAAGACATCTGGAATTCCTGTAGATTAATGGTGACGGATTTCTCTACTGAAATGACCAAAGTTTTTACTGCTTCAGAATTTATGCAGAGATAAATGAAATTAACTTAGATGGATAAATTTACTTAAAAGTTCGTGGGACTTTTTCTTTAAAAACTTTCATGAGTAAAATTTCCTTTCACAGAAACTCTTTACACAAGACGGAAAAGCGATAAGACATTTGGTATCTAGCGCATACAATATTATTTTCTCATTTTTTTTCAGTTTTAAGCCTTTCCTTTCTTTTAAGAAGTTTTCTTAATGTTTGTTTATCATTTTACGATATTTATCTTGATTGTAGACGTTTATATTCATTGTTACGTAAAAAGAATGCTTAATAGATCAATTAAAGTATCTCTGAATGTTAATAGTATTAAATGCTTAATACATACGAAAATATGAAAATTACAATAAATGTAACTAGGAAAATGTATGTTTCTCAAATTAGTTTTATGCGTTTTATACATTATTTTATGCAACGTGTTTAAAAAAGCTATTCTATATTTTAGTTAGCAAGACAGCTTTCGAATTTTTTTTTACACTCCTGTATTTTTTCAGACACATTTTGAGGGAAAAGATATTGTTCTAAGCAATACACTTAAAAAATAAAACCTCTAAGTTTATAGAGTGCAGGTAAAATTTGATTTACATTCAACAATACTGTTTGTCATTTTCTTAGTTTTTTCTTTCCTTTTATAGTGTTATTTTTGCAATAGCTAATATTTTCGTAATGCAGGACGCTACTGTAATTTATCATATTCTTAATACTCAATATAAAAAAAACATTTTTATTTGTTATTCCTTGTACCAAATGAGAAATAGTAAGTGTAAACTGATTTGAGAGCACGCTAAATATTTTTATGTGTTATAAGATAAACAAAAAAGCCCTTGTCGTTTTCCCGTTGTCATTGAATGGTATGAGAATAAGTATGCAAATTAGAGTATGACGTCGTTGGTATAATGGCCATTCGAGAGCAGAAATGTTTGTCAGTATAAAAGCAAGTCCACCGCGCAGATTCATCAATCGTGACTCGTACAGTAAAAACAGAAATGGACGTGTCGAAGGAGCTGGTTCAACGTTGTTTGCTTTACAGTTTTAAAATGTGCTTATCAGTTATTGCATCAAGTCACCGAATACCGAATATGTCAAGCATTTTGGGGGTAGCGTTATTAATGAAGGTATGGCAAGACATTGGATTTCACACATTCAGATCGGGAGATTTGTACCTCTGTGATGAAGTTGAGTGTCTGATGGACTAGATGTAAATAGTTCACAATGAGCTCCTACCAATGGGCCAAATGGTAACTGCGGACCTCTACTTGCAACAATTACAACTTGTGCAACAGGCATTGCAACAGAAGAAGCTCATCACTGGTTAATCAGAAGGGTGTATAGTGTTTGTTGTTTCTAATGACACTTGGACAAGCCAAGCTCGCTATGCCTTGGCTATGCGAATTTAAATCAATTGAGAGCGTCTTTCGTTTAATCAGAGCACCATGAAGGTGAAAGTACGACTTTTTGCTCTTCAAATCCACCGATAGATGGCAGCACCAGAGGATCTACTCCCTCAATTTTGGCATTGATCTGAAGGGGGAGTAAATTTCTCCAGACCATTGCACCCATGGTAACTGCTCAACGACCGACCACAGGACTTTCGATTCCACAGATTTAACGAGCACGTATATCGCATGTACTCGGTGGGTCTTTGGCGGCATTGGGAATCGAACCCCACTTTTCCGGATGGAAGGCTGATACCCTAACCACTAGGCTACCACGGCCCGGGTGTATAGTTCTTGGCCAATGACGCGAGGCCGCATATCGAGCAGATGACCAGGAATACCATACTATGACTTGATTAGAAGAAGCGGTGCCATCCTCTTTACTCACCTGACCTTGCACTATCAGAATAGCACCTCTTCTATTCCTTTGAAAAGGATCTTCGTGTAAAATCCTTCGCCATTGAAGCAGACTCGTGATAAGTATTCACAGACTTCGTTGAATCCAAAATCTCATAACGGAAGATGCTGGCTGATGATCGGGATTATTTCGAGCACTAACAATACGCTATACTTTATGTAAATCATGTTCTTTTAAGTCAATAAAACAGCTAGAACTGTCTTGTATACCTTATATGTAATTCTAATATAATAATTCTCCGAAATATATTAGCTTTTTAATGATAATTGAAAATTAATGTAAACCAAAAATTTTAGAATTTCGTCATCTGTTTGATGGTAAGAAGTACAAGATATTAACCAAAAAGACATTTTCTTAAAACTTTTCTAGCTCTCCAATATAAGGAATTGATTAGAATCAAATAAATTAATGTGTAAATATTCCATTCAATGCTTGAAAATTCATTTAAATTGCAATGTTATTTACGCTGTTTGGCGTCACAAAATGAAGTTTTACGGATGAACCAGATAAAAATAAATTGAAAGAGGAATGGAATTACTTGAAAATTTTCTACATATATAAAGTTGGTAACAAATAAATTTAAATGTTTTATCATCTGCTTTTCAGTATATTTCCGATCACCAGAATATAATAAAAAGCGTACACACGCACGCTCGCGTTCGCTGTAATGAGTAAAAACGTTATTTTATAAAATAAAAAAAGCTAAATATTGTTATTATTTGAAAAAAATCACATTAAGAAAGGAGACCTTACAATGATTCAATTCATTTATAGAGATGACAATTTTAGCGAGAAATTAATTCCAATCCAGTTATAAATGTTATCAGTATTTATATTGAAAGCCTATATTAAATTATATAATACTACAATATATATATATACTATATATATATATATATATATATATATATATATATATATATATATATATATATATATATAGTGACAACTTTATACTGTTTTCATAATTGTACTGCTTTTGATTGGTTAAATTCATGTCCCCCACTTTTATAAAAATTTCATTTGATTAAGAGATCTTAATGTTAGTAAAACAAATAGTTAGTCATTTCCTTATTTGAATTAATATGCCAAATCAGCGACGGCATTGCTTTATTTGAGGCTGGATTAAAGCAAATTCTTATTGTGGGAATATGGCCCCCCTATTCACCTGACTTAAACCCAATGAACTATAGTGTCTGCTCTCTTCTGCTATCAAGATCTAAGCCACATTGAAATTTGGGAATGCCTAAAAGTTATTCTTAAGAAGGAATGGGCTAAATTAACGCCTGATGGACTGCAGCCCATTGCAGAAAATTATACGCGACGTTTAAAGCTCAGTATCAATGTCCAAAGGTAGTCATTTTGAAAATACTCAAATATGTTGTATCTAAGTAACAAATGACTTAAGTAAAGTAAATTTTTGTAAAATAAATTCCACGTTTTAGTCTAATATAATATTATTTGTCAACAGGATAAAGTTGTCACCCCACATACATACATACATACATACATATATATATATATATATATATATATATATATATATATATATATATATATATATATATATATATATATATATATATATATGAGATGTTCTCACAACAGTTTATAAACTATTTCCCAAACTGTTTTTAAGATCCGAACATTTATCTTAGGAAGTGACAGTTGATGATTTTTTAAAAATAATTGACCATCTTTTTTGACACAAATCCTTAGCTTGAAACTCACTGTTCATCATCGTAGCGTTAGCCACGAAGCCTTGTCATCCAGTGCTAAAAATCAATCTGTTTGATATATCTGTTTACTTCCCACGACATTTTAAGTACACATTAAATATACTTTCTACTTTTATAACAAAGTTTTTCTTTTGTTAATAATGTTGGATCAATATTTGAAATCATAGCAGTATGAATTGTTAAAATTTGATGCTGACGTATGAAAATATTTAGAAAATAACATTAATTTTTTATACAAAATAATCATAGCATTCTAACTGTTCGGAATTATTGAACGTTTAAAATTGGACAAAAGCATTTTGAATATTTAACATAATTTTTCCACATTTTGGTGATAATATTTGAAAACATACATAAATAATAACCCTTGAGACTTTTTTCGTACTTTAAAACGAAGCTTTCAAAAATTTTATTCATTTAGTTTATGGAAATTCCTTTTAAAAGTAAAAATAAAAGACATTTACATTAATACCTGAAACACTAGATCATGTACATCCTAAAAAAATTTAGTCTACATTTTTATAATACTGCATTTTTGTGTATTTTGGGAGATTATAATGGTTTTCTTGATTGGTTTTACTTTTTAAAATGACATGTTAGTGTTTGTTGTCAAAATAAAGAGAATGAGTAAAAAGTCATTTGTCAGTATATATATATATATATATATATATATATATATATATATATATATATATATATATATATATATATATATATATATATATATATATTATTAGTATTATTAACATATTTTTAATAAATTTATCAAAAATTAATGTTAAATTTAACATTTTAAGTTAAAAAAATTTTTTTGCAAGCTTTTTAAATTCAACTTCAATTAAATTTTAGGAAATGAATGAATATGAATATAGCATTAAGCAGACCTGTATTACAAGATTTACATATTAATCAATTTTATTTTAGGGTAGGTTTTCGCAGTTCTTTTCCAATTGCCTATTTCTTCTGATTACCGTTAAGCCCAGCCAATCAACCCACAATGGTGGAGAGACTTTCGACCGTACAGATCTTTTAATCTGCATAGATCATCACAACTAGGGAGACGTGGTTGGCTTAGATTTAGAATTTCCTGGTCAAACAAACGATGCTTTTACCCAACAAATGATGATTATTTTTAAGTATCTCAAAATGGTAAAAGTTTTGCTATATATCTTTACCTTAAGATTTCGATATAAGCAAATTCTCTTCAATCGTGATTTTTCTAGGTGATGGAATTTATTAGAAAAATAAATCATAATACTTATATCAATTAAAATATTTTTAAGCATTTCAAAGCAGACTTTCTAAAGCAATGTAAACTTAACAACTTAACAAAGAATTATTGTTCTGATCTCTATAGAAAGAACATTTTCAAGTTTAGCCTTATGTGATGTACTTCATCTTAGTTCCTTTCATTTCCACAACAGGAGCTCAAAAACTTAATTTGTTAATAAATTCATTCATTGAAATGATATTCGATTAACTAAATAAGTAAAGATGTTACGATAATTCATGCTTGCTTTATTTTTCTTAAAAAGAACAATTTATTTGTAGTTATTTATTATTTGAATTTCCACTTAAAACAGCACAATGAACTATTGAACTTTTGGAGTAACAACATCATTATCATAATTTGCTATTGAATTGTTGAAGTAACAACATCATTATCATAATTTGCTATTGAACTGTTGGAGTAACAACATCAGTATCATAATTTGCTAATGAACTGTTGAAATAATAACATCATTATCATAATTGGCTATTGAAGTGTTGAAGTAACAACATCATTATCATAATTAGTTTCCAGATATATTAAAATATATATCTGGTAGCTAATTTAGATATTATTAGAAGTGCAATTCCTATTTAATGTCAAGTCCTTAATTTGTGAGCTTTACCAACTTCATCTAAGAGAAAAGCAAATTTACAGCTATAGAAAAATATTGTCTAGGTAAGAATAAAATATATACCTGTTTTATCAATAGTCGTGTTATAAACTTTGAAGTAAATAATTTAAAATGTGTAATTTAGTATGACATAATTCAATTTTTTTAGATTCAAAACTCGGGAAAACATGCAAGTAAAATTAAATACTCTCTTCCGAAATATTAAATATTTTCTTTTTATGAAGTAAATTCTAACTAATTTGAATTCACGAAATTTCCATTTCTGAAATGCTTGATCATGTAAAATATAGTGTTTTAGAGTTTTTACACACAATACTTTAAAGTTTGTTGTAATAACCAAATTAATAATTTTATGATTTTTAATATTGGCTAATATTTAATTTCAGTATATAAAATAATTTAATTTCAGTTTGAAAAAAACTAAAGTATAAAATCAAAATAACTGCTTCATAATTTTAGCAACAATTAGCTAATGTACATTCATTATCACAATTTGTATTAGTAATCATTTATTCAAGCTATTATGAGGAATAAATGTTACTAATGTAAATATTACTAATGTAAAATCTGAATCACATAAGTTTGGCAAAAGTAAGTACATTTTTTTAAATAAATACAAATAAAAATTTTTTTTAAATATGTGTTATATATAATACCAACTCTAAAAGCGTAAAGGTATAGCTATTGCTAAATGCGATTTCATGCAAAGATAGATATCCAGTTCTGCGGGCTAAATACACTGCTCAAAACAATTAAAGGATATTGTAAGTTTTATATGAAATAAAGATATAAACGAAATTTTTTTTGCTGAAAATGGAAGAAGAGAATCACAAAGGAAAAATTTTCTGATTTTCAAACTGTGGAGTATGCTAATTTTGAGTTCGACATCAAAAACGTCACTTCAGCGGTAGTGAATGAAATTTGACTTTCAACTGAATAAAAGACAATGAATACAAGGATGATCAGTATTCAGTGACTGCTTTGTTTCGATGAGTACGATGTCTCAGTTAAGTCATTTAACCGATTCAGAAGCTTGGAGAATTGTTGGTAGGTTAGAAGGGGGCCAAACTCAAGCCGGAGTAGCACAAGCCATTGGAGTGTTACAAAGTGTGATTTCCAGGATCTGGAACCGTTTTTTGGAGACTGGAAGTGCAGGCCGAAGTCCAGGGCAAGGTCGTAGACGGTCAACAACGCCCAATGAAGATCGTTATTTAGTGTTAACGACTCAGAGACACCGAAATATGAACGCTACTCTTCTCGAACAACACCTTCGCTCGGCTACTGACACCACGGTTTCAACTCAGACTGTCCGAAACCGGCTCCATGGTGTAGGTCTGTATGCTCGCCGACGGATGGTATGAGTTAAGCTAAAATCAAGGCATCGTCGTGACCGCATTGAGTGTGCAACAGAGCATGTGAACTGGAGGAGAAATGAATGGAGCAATGTCTTTTTCTGACGAGTACCATTTTTCTGTTCATCCTGATAATAGGCGTATTTTCATCTGGAGGGACCGTAATAGTAGGAATAATCTAGCGTTCGTGCACGAAAGTGTCAGATTTGGCGGTGGGGGAGAGTTGGTGTATGGTGGCATCTCCATTGACGGGCACTCAGACCTCTATATCATTCAAGATGGACCTCTGACTGGTAGCCGATATAGGGATGAAATCTTCAGACCTATTGTAGTCCCTTACGCTGCAGCAATCGGAGATGACTTCATTTTAATGGACGATAACTGCACACCACATCGTGCTAACCTGGTGGAGGATTTCCTTTTCAAGAAGGAATCGTACGAATGGAATGGCCAGCGTGTTCTCCAGACATGAATGCAATAGAACACGTTTGGGACGCTCTAGGAAGACGAGTTGCTGGTCACCAACCACCCTCACAAACTCGCCAAGAACTGGGAAGTGCTCTTCTGGAAGAGTGTGACAGAATACCCTAACTCGTGATTAATAGCCTCATGGACTCCATGCCTCAAAGGTGCTCAACGTTGATGGCCGTCCGTGGAAACCATACCCCCTAC
This sequence comes from Latrodectus hesperus, assembly GCA_037975125.1. NCBI lineage: Eukaryota > Metazoa > Arthropoda > Arachnida > Araneae > Theridiidae > Latrodectus > Latrodectus hesperus. Next base: position 725,651 of record CM075856.1, read on the forward strand.
TGAAAATGACTTCCTTTGAAGACAACACCTTTTCTTATTCTTTTTTCTCATATGCACAAATTGTGTTTTTTTCCTTTTGTACACAAAGTGCGCAATAAAATGCATTTTTTTCAGCCAAACATGTGTAATTTATTCTCATATAACCTACTACGTCTGTCGACCACGTATCAATCAGCTAAAAAGTTTCCCAGCCACAATATCCACTTAAAACCGTAATATCCTTTAATTGTTTTGAGCAGTATATATACATTTTTCATAAGAAAAATGTCTTCTAATTGTTTTGATTAGCAAATGATTTGGTATTAAAATCCGTTTATATATTACAGACTCTCATTTTACGAATATTTAATTTACGAGTACTCGAGATTTAACAGACTATTGGCTGGTCCCTAATACCATCCAGTTGACACAATGATAGTTTTACGTAATTCCCATTTACGAACAACGTTTTTGAAAAATCTCTTTTTTACGAACTCGCTTTCATGCATTTCTCTCGTTTGCGTTTATTTTTTATAATTTGATTCTTTATTTAGCTTTTTTATTCCATGGTTGAAAAACTTGCTCCGACGTTAATATAGGAGAATTAATTTTTTTCCAATGGCACTTGGTGACGAATCCTATGCCCCAACCTGTGAACCAAGTCACGGAGGCGAGTAGCGTTGGCCGCGCCGTAGCACCACAAACCCGTTTATAGGGTGGGCCACATTCATACATCACCACAGAGAAACACAGAGCGAACAGAGAAAGTAAGTAACATCTATACCCGAATCGGGATTCGAACCCGGGACCCAAGGCTCAGGAGTCAGAAGCGCTAACCACTCAACCATCGGTCAGCATATTGGAGAATCATAAATTCTTTGAATTGTGTGGCTATTTAACTGCAACATTAAGTATTTATGAATCAATATAATGAATAACAAGTAGTTTCTATTCTAAAATCAAAATTAAAGGAGAATATATTTTTTATAAATCCCAATGCCATTCATATGAATAAACTTTGAGTTATTAACAAAGTCTAATCTCGAATATCATCAATCCTGTGCTTTTTTGGAGGAATCTCGTTGGAATTTCTCCCGCCTAATCTAACATCCGACGTTGCACACATTTGAGTGTATCAATAGTTTCAAGCGAAAATATTGTAGGGTACTTTTGGATGGAGTGATCCTGTCTTGGATTGTCATTCTAACCACATGAATTACCTTATGAAATTGTCATTCTAACCACAATGCTCCTCTTTTGAATGTATGTTTGGAATGACGTTGCAGACAAAACGATATCTGAATTAGGGTTCAGTATAGAATCGGGTAACCTTTGGTTTGGCGAAACATTTAGCGATAAAGTTTAATTTATGGAAATCCTTGTAACCCTATCTTAGTTTAGTTTTTGCGTAACGTCAGCGGCCGTCTCTCTTGATAGTTACATCTTAGTGTCAAAAAATCACAAAAAAAGGGAGTACAAGACTGTAAACTTTTATCCTAAGTTATTTTGACCCATGCGTTTCTTTAAATAAACATTTAATTAAGTGTTGATAAACATTTTAATAAATATTTAATAAAGTTTTATATAAATTGTTGTTGTCCCTAATCTCCGTGTCTAAATGATATCTACGAGTTTACTCACCCTCAAAAAATCATAGACTACCATAGGTAAATTTAGTTGGACAAACCTGCTCTTGATTATATTTCGGGAAAATCGGATGGAATTTTTGACTACTTTGGGAGACAAGGCTTCTCAGATGGCTACTAACAACTATAACTGAAGAAATCCAGAAAAAAATATCTGACTATTTAAATGAAGATTTGCTAATCATCCATGGACTTCGGTAAAGAAACCTTCTGCTTTTCAAAATTGTTGATTCTAATTTCAGTTGTAATTTGTTCGTAATAATTAATGCATAATTAAATGATTGAAAAGATAATTAACATGAATGAAAAAGAAACTTTCACAGATATGAAATATAAAGATTGTAACTTAATATTTAGATGGTATGCAAAACAAGTGCTAACAAACAAACAATAGCTAATAAGATTGAGAGAAAATATAAACAAAATGCTCTCCTACATCGGAGAAAAAGCATTTTTAAAAGTGTAATTTTCAGTTAGTAATAAGTTTTGCCTAATTTTTCTTCAATAAAATGAAAGTAAGAATTGTTTCTAAATGAATTTTTATTTTTCAAATGTTAATTATATATAATACTAAATATATTTTTCTAGTAGTACTTTTATAATAGAGAGAGAGAGAGCAGTGTGGTAGAAATAGTTTTAAAATCTAATAGTTATTTTCCTATTCTATATATGAAATTTAGATTTCAATAACTATTTTACCAATAGCGTGCTCGTAAAAAAAGCATCTCTTTTGCACATATATAATGTACATGTATATATATAATGTGATTTATGTGTATATACATTAAGTGTGTTTTTCACTCTTTTTTAAAATATTTTAGCTTTCCATTTTCAAGTTAAGAATTTGAGACTACTGGCTCATTTATAGAAGATCATGACAAATAATCAATTTTGATTACATTTCGTTACATTACTGTTTAATTATTTATAATAATTCTTAAACCAAAATTAAAATCAATGACATTAATGTCAAAGGAGTATTCACAGTGAATACGGCCTTGTTGGTTATGTTGTCGTCTCATTATTGGAAGGAAGTGAGTTCTAATCCCGGCTTAACCGAAGATCCATCATGTTCACCAAAAAATTGACTGAGGCACGTTAAATATATCGTATTCGCAATGTCATTCAAGTCAAATGACACCTGTGGGGGTGGCAAGCCAAGTATTAGGGGTCTTTTTTTTGTCCCTACTTCAAAATCACAAAATCTCCATCCTGCTGCTTCTATCTAACTGAAAGAACCCAACTTGGTACAGGGAAGCATGTTGGGCAAAAACAGCAAAATTTAGAAAATATAAATAGAAAATTTTCGTTCTAAAAGTATATCAACCATGAAACTATCTTCATTGGTTCTATATTTTATACCCTGAATAAATAGTTATATTCACATGTGTCTAAATTAAGAATTACTCCGAAATACACGGAAATCAAATGCGAAAGAATAAATGGTATTAGTAGAAATATCACACTCATAGTCAAGCATTATATGCAAGTTGTAGGAAGATACCTGATGAAGCCGAGCATATGCCACAGTGATGAGAGCATTAGAAAAGGGTATATATATAAGGACTTGTGATAAAGGAAGAAGCATGTTCTCAACTAGTCCGTACGACGCTGAGTGCCAACACCGTATCGGTACGTTACAGAACAGAGGATAGATGGGGTTGTCGTTTTACATGGTAGAATTTCTAGCCATTTGAAGTGCGTAGGTACGCAGATGGCAGTAATCGAGGAACACAGAACCGCCAAAAGTGTCATCTCTGGACTGTGGTAACGATGACAAGATGGTCTGAATCTTAGTAGACGTTACAGTACAAGTCATTCCCTAGTGACAATGCCTAATGATGACCTGTATTTGGCAATAACCACCAACAAAAACAGGTGAAGCACAGCTGCAGATCTATAGCGTCAGTTACCGTCAATCCCAGGTGCTACTGTTTCAAGTTAAACTGTGTTCAGACGTTTGGGACAGTTAGATTTATGATTGCAGGCCTGCTACATATGTTCTGCTTAAATCAACTCACTATAGTCACCGGTTAGCTTGGAGTATAGAACATGCAATTTGGACACAACCACAGTGGGTTTGTGTTATTTTCCGACGAGTCATAGTTTAACTAGCATTCATATTCACATGGGACGTTTATATGGGAAATGCCACGAACCAACAGTAGTGCAGGAGTCTCATTTGAGGAGGCATTATAATGGATTCAAGAACAGATTTGCATGCTCAAATCGGAACCATGACAGGCCTAAGTTATGGAAAAATCATTCTGAAACAAAATGTCGTTTGATTAGGGGTGCCGTGGGCTCTGAATTTGTGTTTATGAATGACAACGCCCGTCCTCAACATTCGAACATCGTCAGTGATTGTCTTCAATCAGAGAGGATAGAACGTATATAAAATGACCAGCATTCTTATCGAACTTGAATCCGATAGAGCATGTGTGGGACATGCTTGGCCGATGAATCACAGCCCGTCAATCACCTCCTACATCAATACTAGATCTTCGAAGAGTATTGTTTGCTTAGGGAAGTACTCTGCCGCAAATGCAGCTGGATAATGTGATCGACTCGTGTCTCGGCGTTGTGTATGGATTTTATTGCCTCGTAAAGGAGACATATGGTGTACAAACAATCATACCAAAATCGTAATATTTAGTTACTGTACGGACAATGAATTGAAAAACATGCTCGAAGGAGCTATAATCGTGATTTGTATGCGTGGTATCATACATACACGATCTCTTTGGTTCTTTCTCATTTGTTTACTACCTGGGCTTTATGAATAAATCACGTTTGTTTTACTTATGCACATTTAGTTACCAGTTCCGGTATTATCCTTAATTTATGGACATGTGTGCAAAATAATTTTATCTTAAGAGAATTTGGTGTCGCAATCTTCATAAGAAAAATTATCATAAAAATATTTTTATGTTATTTTTTAACTTCAATTTTAATCTAATTATGACTTACAAGTTTATAGAATATTTTATTAAAAGAAACTAATAATTAGTATAAATTCAGCCTTACTGATAGTCAAAGGATTCATATATTTGTGAAAGTAAAAAAATATAAACAGAAATAATATATAACATAATATAATAAAATATGAAATGTGTTTCATTTTAAAAATGTTTTATATTGTTGAAGGAATATTATTAATCTATTAGAAATCGTTTTAAATTTAATATATATTATTCTCATATTTGAGTTTGGGCAAAAAGAAGTGAATTTTTTTCGTTTTTTTTTCTTAGTTTCATTTTATTTCTTAAAATAATGTGATTGTGATAAATAAAATTAAATAAGAAAGCTTTAATTCCTAATATACTTATAAGAGAACTTTACTAAAGGACAATGTTATATATATATATATATATATATATATATATATATATATTCTGAATTCCGGTATACATTACTACTGGTACATATTTCTACTGTAAAATTACCACATCGTATTACTTTTTCTGAAACTACTTTGTATTCTTTTGACAAGAAAATAATAAAATTGATAAAAACGATGCAAAATTAGATCCATATATAATTGCAGCTGCCAATTACTTGCAATTTTTAGATAACCAATTGATTTAAGCGACACGATTTTCATAAACAGTAGAATTAAATATCCATACAAAGAGAAATATAATTTTCTTTATCATTAATAAAAATTATTCAATAACAAAATCTTTGTTTCCAGAGGAAAAATAATATATGTTAGGTGATTTATAAGCTTAATATTTCCCGAATATGATATATGCGAAGGTAATAATTGATAGTTATTTTGTATTCAAACAAAGAGAATTATTGTCAGATATAATACATCATTTGATTTAGAATGGTGAATACATAAAAAAACACAATGAAAATAAATTACTAATTGAAGCCTGAAATTATGATAATTGTGTATTTTATACAACGAATTATTATTTAAATATTAGTAGAAGGTAATAAAAAGATAAAACTCAACTTGAAATGTTTTCTGTGTAGAATAATTTTTTATATCACAGCTTTTATTGCTTCAGTGATTTTAGTTCGCCTGATGTTAATATATAAATTAATTTCAATTGTTATGAATCTGTTTTAGTTTCTTAACAATTGCCACATTGTTATGCATCTCGTATAAAATTATTTTTATACAGAATAATATTCCCTAAATATATTTTATTTCATTAATATATTAATAAAAGTACATTTTTTCCGTAAAAATTTCAATGATCTTTCTTAAACTCTTTTTGTTTTGGATTTCCAAACAGTAACGAAAAATCCCCAAATGATGTCAGCGAGAAGTTGTAGAATTCGATTTTCAATAATATATTTTTTTGTTAGCAGAAAAAGATGAATCATAATCGTCATCGATTTCGTCCGATGTAGAAGCTGTCTTTGCTGGCTATAAGCCAAAAAGAATGTGAATCTATCGTTCGACTTTCATAATCATTTTACGATTACTTCGTGTTTTTGTTATTAGAAGATTCCTCGCTTTTAACACACACACATATATTTTTCATTTAATTTTTTTTATGTAATGCAAAATCAAATGTCTCTTTTTCATCTAAATTTATGCATAACATATACATTAAATGATATTATAAATTAACGAGTTATATTAAAAGATAAATCAAGAAATAAATTTAAAAAAATCATATGGATCGGCACTTTGTAGTTGGAGAGCGCAAAAACTAATCTTTTTAATATGATTCAGATTTAATGCACTAACAAATATTTAAAGCAATATTATTTCTGCTACAATATATGCTGTTATAAAGAATGAATCTCATTAATATTGATTTTGAGTTTTTGTATATTGATTAAATACCTTTTATTGATATTTATCAATGTAAAAATAAAAGCAAAAAAATATATATATACGTATAAAAATTATTTCGGCATAAATAAAAAATTAAAATTGTACAGGTATTTTATACCTTTTGACAATATTTACTTGAAGAAACAAAAAAATAATTATTTGGTGTATGACACAGAAAATTGTATCGCGTGACATATCTGGCAAGCGTGCTTTGGATTATGAAAGATGATGGATTATATCAGCTGATAAAAATAAGAAAAATAAATTTAGAAACGGACAATTTATTTGCTAAACAAAAGAGAAAATAAGCATTTACATAAAAATATTAATTTTGATGTATAGGTATATATAATATCGTAATGATCATGCTAAAAAGATTTTATCAATTATGCATGCATTTATTTTTCTATAAAATTTGACATTAATTAAATACGTTTGAATAATGTTTATTTATGTTAAATACGTACTGTGTTCATAAATAAAAATGATGATAACCCCTGTTGAACCACAAAATCATTCGTTCCATTAGAAGTTGCGTTAGGACATCGAATAATCGCTTCAAAAGCAACTACTAACATCGTAAAATCGTTCAGTTTATTTTCGTGATGCCATATTTCATGGGCGTTTGGTTTTAAGTCACCGTTTTAAGGCAGTAAAGTTTAAATCGGGTCACATCATGATAATGGTACTCAAAATATATCATCATTTCATGAAAATTTCATAAAACTGATACATTTTATAATTACACCAGTTCATATTTTTAATTAACAACAACAACTGATAAAATCTTGGCATAGTTTTAACTGAATTTCAAAAACGATACAAAATATATATTTAAAGACTTTTAACATACAAAATATAAGTTAAGCGTAAATTAAGTTTAATTCGACATTATGACCACCGAATTTTAACCATACTTTAACCATTGAAGCCATTTCTTTTATAGAAAAGAGATTGCTTTGATTGTTAAAATATGGATGATTTAGGATGGGAATCACCATACGTAGCGATAACAGCTCTATTCAGAGAGAATGATTTAGGATTCTATCTCAGCCACTATAGAATAACGGCAGGTAGACGTTGCAATTTTGTCTTCGGATCCCCCATTTACCGTTATTGGTTCGTGGTGAGTCATTTCCTGGTTTTCTTCCTTGAGATATGTGAATACGTCACACTACTTTGTGTAGTAAACTCTCTAAAACTTGTAAGGCAATTAACGTCTAACGTGTAAATAACTGCTTTCCGGAAAGGCATTTCCTAGATAATGGGTTGTATTCATCTATCGGAATGAAGAAAATAAGGACATTTGCCAACCATCCTCTCTGAAACGTTCCTCTTCATATGAGAAGTCGCACCGGATAGCTATTTGCGCGATGGGACATTAAAAAAGCCTCCCAACAACTTTAGGTCATTAGACTGTGTCAAGAATAGTGTGTTACGATTATGTTAACAAAATTTCAACAACATTACTTTTTGTAGAATACAGTGTAATATCTTCTGAAAATTTCTTTTCTTTAGTGTCATCTGTTATATTTATTTAATGATTTCCATGCAATTTTAAAGAGAAAGAAACCAACAATATGTTGGTATGACATCTATTTAAGTAGAATATGTTATTTGTTATTGATATGTTCTTATTACATTATAACATACTTGCAAAATAGGTGCAAATTATTAAAATCTACGAGTATCTATATATATTGCTTAATTTATGTAAACAGAGTGAAACAGTGTAAGATCGAAATCTGGAGAATGTCGACTTTCACCGGTGAATGCCAACATTCATATAGTTCCTTGGTGTATTTCCGAAATATTTGCTGGAAACCTTTATTTCTGACTTGCGCCGGCTGATGTCGACATTCACCATGCACTCATGGTGAATGTTGAACGTGTCGAAGATTGTCAAAGATTTATATGTCACCACATTTCAATCGCGATGAAACGTCACAATAGTGTCTTTTTTTGTCTTCCTTTCTTATAGGAGTGACCATTAACTTAAAACAAACAGTAAATTTCGATCCTCCCTTTTCGACTTCCACCAGAGCATATCTGTGATTGTCGACATACACCGGTAAGGATTCGAATGCACGAGAACACACACACACAAGAATGTAATGAAATATTAGATCTTTCACATACGTATTTGGTGTGTGTTGACATTCTCCTATTTCGGTCTTTTCCTGGTTGCATATATATATATATATATATATATATATATATATATATATATATATATATATATATATATATATATTAACTTTATTTCATATTCAATTTACCATTGTAGCGTGATTGATATTTTAATTCCTTAGCCTATACCTTGATGTTAATATAAGGCGAAATACCTGGATCTTGTTGGTATGATAGTTATAGCTATCCCGTTTTTGTATAATTGATTTTTACAGTTATAAAGCAACATTATTGTTGAAACTACTCATTATTTATACTTAATCGCATTCGTTTTATCCATTTAAATTTAGTTATGTTTCACCTAAATTAATGGGAATTAATAATTTCAAATTTATCTCGTTAGTAAATATGAGATATATTCGTCGATGTGCGTGTGTATGCTCATTCTACAAATCGTTTCCTTTTTAAAAATTTAATCTTCCGGAGTTAAATCCTTAATTTTATGGCTACTGCAATTAAAATTATAATTATTTATTAAGCGGAATAACCCTCCGATGGGAAATTTCTCTGGCAATAAAGGAAGTTTTCATTGATTTTTGGGTTTTAATTACTGAGGAAGCTTAACAAAAGTAACAATTTCAAAACTTCTCTTTGTGTAAATAAGAATAGGGTCAATGATTTTTAGATTATTGAATCTAGTTGCTTAAGTTATTCTTTAATTATTAACCCGGAAGATATTAAATAACCGATTTGAGTAAAGCGTGCTACGAAAATTGTATTCTTCACTCACTAAAAACGAAATTCCATAGAATTTTTCCTAAACATAAATCTTCACAGAAAACAAATCTACTTCTTAATCTGTTAATATTTCGATTTTATATTAAGTAATGTATTCCATGTATATGATAATAATTTGAATAATAATATTTACTTAATATTTTAACTGAACATAACTTATATTTAATATTTCATGCTAAGTACAAAGGCAAGAATATTTAAGATTGTGTACTGTAGAATCGAAAACTAATAATTACGCATTTCTAAATTATTATTAATTCTATTTTATACTTTTTTAATAATTTAGAAGTGAGTTATCGATAAGAAATGCGTTATACATTTCTTTATAGTTTAGTAAAATTTTAAAGAATTTCGCTTTTCTTAATTATTACTTTGATTAAGAATTATTATACTGAGACCAATTACGCTCAAGCAAGTTTCAGCAAAATTTCCAGTAGAAACTTTGCAAAGGGAATTATATGATTAGATTATATATGTCTGTAAGGAGAAAGTCTTACATAATGCATGAAATGAAGTAAACAATTATTGGGCTTTAAAAATGTATGTAAATATTCTTCCACTCTCTTTCAAATAACATTGTTTATATTTAACAAATGATACAACTAAAAAAGCAATTAAGTCAATTTTATAAATTACATATTTATTATTTGAATTTGACAGCCTATATAAACGAAAACAAAGCAATATTAAATACGTTTTTTAATTGACTTATAGAAGATATTTAATTCTGTATATTCAATAGCAAACAAAATGATAACATTTTAAAAATCAATGCGAAAATACTTAACATTATTGATTTCAGTTATGTAGTACAAAAAATATTCTCTATATGTTAGCTCTTGCATTATATAACATATTCTCAATTTTGTTTTGGAAGGAAAAAAATTCGATATCGAATATAATAACTTTTATATACATTTTTGTAATTCCAAAACCAGACCAGTTCAATAGTTCAATAAATGTGATCCATAACAGTTTCAAAATGTTAACCCTAGGTTGTTGATTATTAACAAGACAGTGGTTTCCAGTTTTGGCTGTTTATCAAAAAAATGCAATTTGGAGAGCTTACAAAATAATGATATGTCGTGACAGTCGGTATATATCAGATTCTATTTGGATGATAACCATTCTTCAGATATTTATGTATTACTCCCGTATTATGTGTGTGTTTGATTTCCATTCTAGAATTTCCCCAAAGATTAAATAAAATTTGTTACTTTATGGAAGGGTTTTTTGATGAAAAGAAAGTCGAAGTATGTACCAATTTAATTAAGAAAATCGTAAAGAAAAATGAAACTTTTTTGTTTGTCTTCATGTTACTTTAATACTGATGTCAATGTTTTTACTACGTTACATAACGGTTAACAATTTTTGAAGACTGGCGGATTTGTGTGCTTCTTCTGTATTCTTTATAATTTTAATTTGAATTTACACACACACACACACACACACACACACACACACACACACACACACACACACATATATATATATATATATATATATATATATATATATATATATATATATATATATATATATATATATATATATATATATATATATATATATATATATATATATATATATGTATATGATATATATATATATATATATATATATATATATATATATATATATATACAAACATTGCGTAAGGATAGAAATTAATGACTTTGTACATTTTTCTTTTTTATAAGGATTAGAATAAAATATCCCCAAATGCGATATTTTTAGAAAAATTTTTAGAAACTCAAAAACAATCATAAAATAATTAGATTTTCTCATTTATGATAAAAATTCTAGTAAACTATGCAATACGCTACTCTGATAAAAAAGAATCATGACTTCATACATGAATTCTTCTCATTTTTAACAAAACATTTGGGGATGAATTTGCTCTGATCATCAAAAACTTTACTAACCTTTCAGTATTTTCTTTGTTAGATTAAACATAATATTAAAAAAAGTGATTCCTATTTTTCAACAGCATTAAATCAGACTGTTTATGGTTAAAACTATTCGTTTGGTTATGCTAAATTTTACAGAGATTGATTGAAATGTCCGAAACGAAAAGTAGCCATTGTATTGTGATCAGTTTATAAAAAAATACCATGTATATCGGATTATCGAAAATTTAAAATCACATTATTGCTAGATAGAATGCTTATTTGGAACTATTCTCTAGAAATTTATTTTTAATTTCTATGTCATTGTTAATAAATATATGAAGTGAATATTTTTTTATTAAAGAAATGTTACGGAATATGATGTATCATATTAATTTCAACGGCTTAATATATATTTTATATATTAAGCCCTTGAAATTAATGTGTAAATTATGAAAGGAATAAAAAGAAAAAAGAAATCCGTGTTTAAAAATCCTTGACTAAAAATTTTGCTTTTCCAAACACAGAAATATCAAAAAATATGGCCTTTGTTTATTTGTTATTTTTTCTCAGGAATTGTTTTTCAATTATCTTTGTCTTATTTTTATTTTTTCATATAATGTATCTTCATCAATTTTATATGTTGATAGAGACAGCTCATTTTATACCATTTTGTTTTTCCTGAAGAACCATAACAAATTATTTGAAAATCATTGATTATGCGATAATTATTTTATATTTTGTCATAAATTGATGCATTAATTTATAACCTTTACAATTCCGAAAATTTTGTTAAATTGAATCATACGGAGATTTTAATTGGTTATTTGAAATGGCTTTGATTTTTTCTTTAATTCAAATATTAAACAAGATAATTTTTCAAGCTCAGAGGATCTACGATACAAATATTCATTAACTGAAAATACATTGATTGAGCTGTAAAAATGCATTTACTTTTCCATTTTTCAATCTGAAACAAAACTGTTCTTTTCGATTACTGAAATTGCCTTTTGTATTAAAATGCGGAGCCATTTTTCACTGAATAAATGCATGTCGCTGAAAAGAATTTAGAAGTCTTGACTCTGCATGAAATCGTACATCAAAAGAACACAAGCCGTCATCTTGTCTGTTGGTATGAAAACTTGTGAGAACTCCGAGAGAGAGGGGGAGGACCTTCTTTTATGGAATTGCGGGGGCGTGGGTAAGGTGTGTACTACCGAGTTAGAAAACATTCGAGGTGTAAATCTGCAGAAAGTTTTCGTCGGAATTCCTCGCATTACCTCAGTCGCTTTGTCGTCTGCATTTTCTAAGGATCCAGGAAATGAAAAATGCATTTTCTGCGACAAGTGGTACACACGCTCTAACCTCCTTCTTCCTCCCCCGCTTTTCTGAAAAATTCGCCAGAATTACTTTTGCTGCCCTAGGCTCTTCGTAGTGTGAAATATTTCCAGACATGAGATGTATTTTATTGATTGAGGTTGCTTCGACGTATGTATGGGGGGTCAAGGGGAGGGGGCGGGGCAGGGGGTTAGTAAATCGTTCACAACTTTCTCATACATGAAGAATATTTTTTTGTTGTTGTTTTATTCGAAAAGGAGCTCTTTTATAACCAGTTAAAGTCATAATGCTTTAAAGGAGAACAAGAAAGAGAAAAAGTAATATCTTTAAAAAAAAAGTTCGAAATCAAGTACTTTTTAGGCCTTACTTTGAGTTGTATCCTGGGGTCTTAGATTACTTTTTAATCTATTGAAAAAATTTCTCGTCATTTATTTCTGTTCTCTAGGCTAAATGTGTAATTTATAATAGTATCTGAGGTTAAAAGTTTGTTTGTTAAAAGTATGTAATCATACTTAAGTGTTATAAGCTAATTTATCAAAAAGAACGTTTTGTATGGAATATGATAAAGAAAAAAGGCAATATTATTTCCAAGAAAAATTAGAATAGTTAAAAAAATTTAGTATAAGTTTGAATTTTTTATTAAGTAAGAGACACTAAAGAAGTCAATCAATATAAATATTTTTAGCGCGTCCACACGTGTAATTCAAATAAAAATGGTTTTGAAATAAGAAGGGAAGTTTTTTTCCATAAAATATTTGTTAATATTATCGTTTTTTAATAAATAACAAAACTGTGGTCTTATTTATAAATAAATATGTATTTTGTAACATTTTCAATAAGTTTCTCAATTTCTACTTTAAACAAAAATATTCTTTGTGTCATTTATTACCCTAATAAATTATTACTTTAATAAATGACATTTATTACCATAATTCATATCTGTTTTGAAATAAATATATTATATATAATCAATTTATTTATTCAACAATTTTTTCTTGAAAAACAATTTAAATTTTATTAGCAATGAAAAAATTAATAAATGAAAAAAATAAACACTAAATTAAAGTAAAAATAGGCATTTTTTACTTATACTTCAAAGTGTTTTATGTATGTATACATATATACAGCTCAATATATTTAAAAGAAATAAAAGGTGTTTTTAATGTTTATACTTTCAAATTATTTTTCGTGCATATTATCTTTATAATAAAAAATATATTATTTTCAGTTTTAGGGAATAGCTATTTGATTGTGTTAAGAAAGTTTAAGATCTTATTTTTAAACTGCAGATTAAATGAATAAGAAATAATTTATTTAATTTAAAGAAAACTGTGGCCAAATGTTTTTTCTTAAATGATTTCTATGGAAATTGAAGATTATGTGATAAAGCAAAAATTAATTATTTTATATGAGCCTGAAACTTTGAAATTCGTTAACATACGATAATAATTCTGCACTATTATTTATGGCATAGCAACGTCTTTTCCTCTATATTAATATTTCTCTAACATATATAATTCAATCAATGAAGAAATATATTTTTCATTGTATGGAAAAGAAAACGGAATACATAATATTTAACCCTGTAGTCATTATTTGAAAATTCTTTGTTTATGATACCGTAAAATAATGTTTTTTTCTCCTTCAAGCAGTGTTTAGAATTATAGCTTCTTTTTTCTATCTTTTAATAATCTTAAAAAAAAAAAATAAATAAAAAAAAAAAAAAAAAAAATAAAGCTTTCAGAGTCTAGTGTTTTATGTTATGTAATTATTATGTAAATTTTAAATCCATTTATTTAAGATCTAAAAAGTAAAAAAAAAATATTTATATAAGTAGCTACAAGTTTTCGTTTATTCAATTGTTCTAAAATTGAGTTCTAAAGAATATTAATATTCACAGTTTGAGTAACATTACACACATCGCTTCAAACTATTAAGTGGATCAAATTACCATTTATATCAAAAACAATTGTTTTTAAGACTTATAATAAATTAAATCATGTAAAAATAGATAGAATATTTTTTCTAAAGTAAAATAAGGTAAATATTTGTTACTTTAAGGTGATATCAGAAATAATGTAATTTATGTGTATGTTTCTATTTATGAAACAGATATCTTTTGCCATCTTTTATTTGATTCCACTGCAATGCAATTCTATATTTGAAAATTCAATGACATGTTATTTTAATTTAAATTACATGTAATTTCTGAAAAATAAATAGAGTAAAAAATTTCTACATTAATTAAAGCTATGGAAACATTTATTACAGTTTAAACTGTAAATTTTTCCTATTTGAAATAATTTATCCTTGATATTACTATTTATTTTTCTTGGAAACTTACTTAACTTTGAAAGAAAGAAATAGTAAGAAAAATATTTAAGCTATTATTGTTTCAAACTTCAAATACCTTATGTTTAACATCTACTGGATTTTTCACAGTATCTTTTTATATGAATAACTAACTCTTCAATAGAGGGAGCAAGAAACGTGAAACTGTAAACATAAGCGATAGGACCCAAAGAAAACTTATTTGCATACCCTGGTTAGTTTTGAGGATTATTTTTATTTCAGATAACCAAAATTATCATATTTTGGGTCAGCAAACAGTAAGTCCTATTTTGTCATATCATTTTGTTTCTTCATCCTCAATAGTTGAATGCTTCCTGTGATTGGTGTGTTCATGGATTGTTTTTGTCCCGTATTTTTTTCTAGACTGAACTATGAAAAATACCTCCATGAATTGTACTTATGAGGTCTCTCATGGATCCAAAACGCATGGTTTTAGTGACATGGAACTCCTCCACAGTCAACAGATGGATTGGATGTCTCCTGGTCTCAATTCTGCTCTCAGAATCCACTATGACAATCGTGACATCTAAAGAGGCTTCTCCAATCTTTTTTGAAATGGACTTTTTAGCCACTATAAGGCCTTCACTTATCCTCACAAGATTACTTTTTATGGGGCTACTTCATAGAAAAAAATCTATAGATATTGACTCAAAACCATAGAACAACTGAAACAGCGATGGCAAGAATGTTTGCGAATCGACAATCTTTAAATGGGATTCACACAAAGAATTTGCCTTAAATATTCATTTTATAGGAAATATATAAATATTATATATAAAAAAAAAACTTTTAATTTTTTTAGGTAAAACATAAAAAATATAGCTGGATGATTTTTCCATTCAAAATTTTATCAATGTTTTTCCTATATCTTTTGAAAAAACCAATGTATGTAAGTATACAATTATAGTTAGACTGAAATAAAAAAAAAAAAACAGTTTGTCATATGTCAGAAAAATTACATTTATTTAAGTTTGCTTTGAAATGAATCAGATTCTGCTTTCTTATATAAAAATAGAAATGCCTGTATTTCATACCAATTACTCTTTTCCATCTTTCCGGCGCTAAATGTAGCTTACTCAGAAAAAGCGTCAGAATGGCAGCCAGTTCAGCGATATGATTCGATAGCAAAATTATCTATCCCTGGACACCACTTATCGTCCACTTTAAATTAAAACACCTCTCTCTAAGTTCACGGTAACCGTAAGCTTTGGCCTGTCCCCAAAAATAGGTCTCAAATTTTACTCAATGAGCTAAATAATTCCAGCCCTTTTAGAGCTTTAATCTTTCGTGAGCCTTGATGATCAAAGAGTCCTCTATTTGTGATGAGGGGTTGGGGGTGGGAGCTTAGATGCAAATGTGGCCACGGAAGTGATTCCCTAGAGGTGCAGTTAATTAATTAACCAGGGGCCATCACTAATGAGGCTTAATTACGCAATCTTGGTACGACGGGAGACGGGGCCTTTCAGTAAGCTCTGGAACCATGGGTAGAAAAGTTTTCTAGCAGTTCTGCAAAATAAAGTAGATTCGATTTTCAGCCGAGTCCTGCAAAGTATTTGTTTCTGTGGGAGACAGATGGAAGTGAAGACCCCAAAGAATTGATTTCGAATGTATTCGCCTTCAAATGTAAAGCTCTTTTCAGATGTGGCTAACGTTGGACGTCTTTGGAACTAAGAAACATTTAGAATAAAAATTTGTTTATATTTTTTTAAAAAATTTCCAGTTGAAAAGGAATGGGGAAACTGTTATATTTAGTGTTAAGAATATAATTTAAAATAGAATTTTTTTTTGATAAATGTGACAGACTGTCAGAGACAACTAGCAGAGTCCAACTCAAGGCTAGGGCACAGAAGTTTACTCCCAGGCTGTTAGATGAAATTTTGATATGTATTTTATAATATGTATTTTATAATATATATATATATATATATATATATATATATATATATATATATATATATATACCCTTTTTAGCTTTTAGTTTACTCGTAAGATTTAAATTTTGCAAAAATTTATTTTTAGATTTCCCATTAAATTATTTAAAAACATGTTTATACATATTATTAAATTATTTTTTTACTTTATCAAAAATATAACAGTTCAAACAATCATGGAATATGATAAAAAGCTTTTGCTCAGAAATTGAGAATGTTAAAGGTAGATAGAAATGTGTTCGAAAATCTTAGTTGAGTTGTTTTTATTAAGTGGTTGTTAGTTTTTCCTTTTAAGTAATTGCTAATTGACTTTGTAAGTTTAGGAAAATAAATGTAGGGAATTTTTTGCACTTATATTTATGTCCTAGATTTAGACTTTTTATATATTCCCTTAATAGATAAGTATTATGTGTAAAGAAAAATATATTATTATATAAAAATAGATAAATGATTCAAATTTTTCTTAGCCAGCAATTTAAATATTGATGTCTTATTTAAAAAATTTTCATTGTTAGAAAATTAACCATAGTTATTGTTTATTTGCAAATTTTTTGTCTCCCTAATATATTCGTTCAGTTAATGTTCTACGCATAATCAGTTATTCGTAAAGATGACGTGTACCATAAAAATGAACAATTACAAAATAGAAATAACTTTTTTCAAGAGTGAATCCATGTTTTTGTGGACACTGATGGTGATTTCACATAAAGCTGAATCAAATATTGATATGCAATTGACACCTTTCGTAAAAGTATCATATTACATTATGAAATCATGTTTTGCGTTTGAATTGGGAAGTAGACCTGAATTATAATCTCGTGAAATCATAGTCTCATTTAATAATTATAAATAATAAAAATTAAATTATTATTTACAGCTCAGCAAAAGGTTTATAGCATACCTCAAATATTGCTTTCTGTGAGGTAAGTTTTCCAATTTTTCATTATAGGCATAAAACTTTTAATATCTTTATAAGGAATTCACATTTTGTTACTAATTAGGAACCAAGTGTTAAGTCAACGAAAATGTCTTGGAATCCTAACTTGCAGCTAAGATTATCTAATACCTTGAATTATTTAGAAGTAAAATTACACCAGTTCAATATAGAATCAGTTGATTTGTACTAAAAATTAAGTGACAATTCGTATTTTGGGATGGAAATAATTGAAAAGCGGGCTTAATATTCATTTACATGAAGTCTTTTCATATTTCAGTTTTAGGCTAATATAGTTATCCACTTATTTCATGTGGGCCCGAGTGGCCTGGTTGCTTAGGACATCATTCTCATTATTGGAAGATAGTGAGTTCGAATCCCGATTTAACCGAAGATCCTTCTTATTCACTAAAAGCAGCTGGGACACGTTAAGTATATATTTATAGGCTTGGCTTATAATATCTCCAAATGAAATGATACCTCTGTGATTTGCAGGCCAAGTATTGGGGTCTTCTGATTGGTCCTTGCTTCTAAATCTCGAAAGACTCCACCCATCTGATGAAATCTAATTGGAGCTACAACTCAGGGCTAAGAACAGTGAAACATGCTGGTGCAACAACAACAATTTATTTAAAGTTTCATATTGCTTTTCTTAAAGTAGCTCAATATATTACTCTTTCCCATTGATGCTATTAGAGAGTATCTCATTTGAACTAGCTAAACGTTTAAGCGATTATTACAGGAAAGCAAGAACGGAATTCATTAATTTATTTAAATTTTTATAAAATAACATGAAGTCCTTAAAAAACAACCCACGTCATACAATTTGAACTTTGAATTTCCACTGGACTGTGCATTACTCAACGGTCTCACTGCACTGACATCTGCCATTTAATATAGAATTATGAACATGCAAGCTTAATGTGGGAATCAAATCCACGAACTGTTAAACCGATGACCAAAACGTTAATCATTCGGCTCCTCGACTAAATTTTTTACTTATTTCCCTATAATAAATACAATATTATTACATTTTTAGAGTCTTTGACTTACTTTGTTAAAATAAATCAGGACTGTCCATAAATATAAATTTTATATTTTAAATTTAAAAAAATAATCTTTATCTCTCATATTTTATAACTAATTTAAAAAAAAAATCAAATTTAACTGTACAAAATATAAAATTTAAAATTTTCTGGTAAAAGAAATTGACGTTTTTCAGTTTTACATTATTTATTTATTTACCCAGTTCCTCTTGGAAATAAAAAAAAATGGTATGAAACTAATTATCGAGGTTAATCGCTTTCAGGATTGGTTTGCATTGCTGTAAATTACATTCGTTAATTTTAAACTGGAGGAAAAGTTGCCTTCTTGTACTCAATAATGAATTCAAATTGCTGAAACGGAAGGAACAAAGAATATCCTTGAATGATGACGTCACTAGAATCGCCTGCACTAATAGAGCTTCTCGACTAGGATGAAAGAAACTAAGTGGAGGATTTAATGAAACATTTCTTCCCCTTGTTAGGCAATGGGTGGTCTTCCTGTCTTGTCGGCCTCGCAATGTTTGGGCCCAGCTGAACAAATGGATAATAGCTTTGTCCCTCCCCTTCCCAGCTCCCGGTCATCCTGTCCGAACACTATTAAAGGTCCGGCCATTGCGGGGGTGGAGGGAGGCTTAAATCAATGACCGTGATTCTGGACCTCGATCGGAGGGGCGGATCAGCGTCATTGGCTGGGGCACGTCGCAGAACTTAACGGCCCATGCCGGTTGCACTCGGAATGCGTAAGTGGGGCGCTAGTGCAGAAAGTCATGTAATCATCATCATCATTCAGAGGGCTAATCTGAGGCTGCAGGGCGCTCGTTTTGAATCTCCCAGCTCTAAGTCCGTGCCCGGCGTGGTAGGCCCGAATTCATGATTAGGCTGTAACCCACTGATGAGCCTGATAAGGCAGCAGTTAGATGGAGGATGCGTAATTCAAAGACATCGAGAAAGGAATGAATAAGTTTTTTTTAATTTTAGTCAAAAGATAGTCAGATAAAGTTTATGTAACTAAACTACACTTAAAAATCCCATTCATTTTAATTTTAAGTTCGAAAAAGATGTTTTTTATACAATATACTGTCAAATATCAGATAGAAATTAAGTTTAGGGCGAAGTAAAGTTTATTAGATTAACAAGCAGCTTTGTCTCTTACATTTGGTAGGTTAATACTTCATACTCGTTTTATCTGAAATCTGATTTGTTGAAGATGACAGATAGGGAAAGTACATTTCGATAAAAATTCGATGAAATTGGTGTTTTGACTGTCTAAAAATCATCCTAAAATCAGTTATTATTAATCACTGTAATGGAATATTTACGCCACTGATGTTTGGGTAAAAATTCAGAAAGGAGGATTTAATTTTAGATTTTGTTTTTGCAGCTAGTGTTTGGGTTAATAATATAAAATGGTAAGATTCGGTGTACAATCGGGCATCTCTTGGTTTGGCAATAAAGCTTAATTTCTAGTAACCCTGATACTTGGCTTAGCTTTTGAGAAGCGGTAGCGATCATCTTGATAGACACAGCTTTAAAAAAATCGCCAAAAATATCAAGGGATATTCGTTTGTAAATTTTTACCAAATGGTATTTTTCTTGAAAATTTTTATGACCTTATTAATTTATAAATGAAAATAGAACAAAAGATAATTTATAAAAAAAGTGGAGTAAATGATATTCCATATTCGAGGTACCGGATTGAAAAAGTTCTACTTTAAGCATACATATCTATCGGATTGTTTGTGAATTTCCCAGGATTCTTTCTTTGTGACCCTTGCTATGAAAATTCCCCACTATCCATGAAAATTTCTTACAGGAAATATTTAGCTGGAGATGTTCATATGCTGTGAAATAACCTTCGGGTACTAAACTATTCGCTTCTTGCTGTCAAAAGGGAGTCAATATGAGTTATTTCTTAAATGCAAAATATTTTTAAGCTGGAGATAGTTATAAACTAAAAAACGCTTTTAATTATAAAAAAATATATTTTAAGCATTCATCATCTAGTAATTTTTACTAAATATATAGAGAAAACATAAAGAATTTATCATCATTTTTCTCTGAAAGACGAATGTTTGATTTCGGAAATTTATAAACACGCAGGATTGAATTCAGTAGTTCAGTATTATCAAAGAATTTCGCTTCAAACCTTTAACTTAGAAAAATTATCTTTTTCACTATTTCTTTTTACTGCATTATTGCTTTATCAACGAATAAGTAAAATACGTGATTTCATTATAGAATAAAAAAGAAATAGTGGTAGTGAGGGAAGTAATTTTAGTGGCAACTGAAAATATATTAAAATTAGTATTGTCAGCACTTCAGGGACTTCTTTAACTTATTGAAATGGATAATTAGCTATTTATTTAAAATAAAAAAGAAATGTTGATTTTATTACATTGAATGAAACTTCTTAATTTTCTTTATGTATTCTCTATTGGCCTGAGCCAATAGAATTGTATATTTAATAACATTAATGCAATTTATTGTGGTTAGTTTCCATTTATGTATATTTATGTCAGTTTGTAAGACAAACAAAAACGTTCGAGCACATAAATTTAAATATTTGTATATAGTTAAATAATAAAGTGTATACAACTTATACATTTTGCATTTCATTAATTATTTAATACAACTGTTAAAAATTAATTATTGGTCATTAATTAATAAAATATTGTATCATGAAAATATAAAAATAATTTTAAAATCTTCTCTTATTAACGGTGATTTTTATAACCTTTTAAAACATTACAATAACAAAATTTGTATTCTATTATTTCCTAAGCTATTGAATTTTTATTAGAATTTGACTTTACAATATTAACCTTTTTCTATTAGATTATTTTTTTTTTCGAAAAGCAAAATTATTTATATATCTAAACACAAGCTTGTTATCGTAACATTGTAAATTATCATTAGGTGAATTTAATTTTATATGAAATTTAAAAGGTTTACATATTTATGAATGATATTCAAATACAGTTATTCAATATTAAAGTTACTTATGATATAAACTATCAATTGTTAAACTTTGAAAGAGATTTAGTAATGTATTTATCTTACGAAACGTATAGAGAAGATAGTATTTCATTTTTCTAACTTCAACGAAAATAAAAG
Source organism: Latrodectus hesperus (assembly GCA_037975125.1). Classification (NCBI taxonomy): domain Eukaryota; kingdom Metazoa; phylum Arthropoda; class Arachnida; order Araneae; family Theridiidae; genus Latrodectus; species Latrodectus hesperus. The sequence continues at coordinate 747,609 of CM075856.1, forward strand.
ATTCAATATTTTGATCAAATAGAACTTAACAAAACAATTAAAAAGACAAAACAACTATTTCTAAAACTGCATTCCCCCAAAAGTAACGAAAACAAATTTTTCAGATCATTTGCGATAAGAACGACTAGCGTGCCTGGAAAGATCAATACGAGTTATGTTTTCTTTTTAAGGGAGGCAAATTTTTTCCCACTAATTGAATGATTGTAATATCGCCTTTGATTTTCTATCAGTCTTTCTGGTTCGAATGATAAGTTTTAATTATGTACTCGAACGAGGCAAACAAAAGCACGTCTTTGGAACAAAAGATCACTTCAGACTGGCTTGTGCTGTTACTGTAATCTTTGGTGCAGCGTGCGATTAAATTCAGCAAGGCGAGTCGCTCTTATCGAATTAAAGTATTGCTTGCTGGTAGTAAGAAGAGATCCTTTATTATTCACCAGGCCATAAGGACCGTCCTTGGGGTCCTCCAGGGAAATTAGCAGAGGTCTGGCTCTGCAATGTGGATGAGTCTGAAGCAGCCCCTTCACCCCCCACAGCCTAATTTCTGCAGGAGGAAGGATGGTAGAAGACAATTTTTTCACTTTCAAGATTTTCCGAAGATACGCGTCCCTGGAGTGTTTTATTGAAGTTATGTGCGAGCTTCCGTTTCGAGGAGTTTGCCAAAGCGAGGCTGGGGTGTTTGAGGGGTGGGAGAAAAGGTAATTGGTTCCTTGTAGAAAGATATCACGGAACAGAAAGGGGTTTTCTTGTTCCAGAGAGAGATTAGGGATTAGGTTTGCTGAATTACACAAATGATACTGCATTTTAATAGAGTTGCGATAATTTAAATTATAATATTCCTCCTTAGAGAAAAATAATCGCTTTTGTTTTCTAAAGTAATCTGCATTAAGTATTGAATGAAAAAAATATTTACGATATTGATTTTAGGGAATAAGCACGCGTACATACAGATTTTGAGTGAAGGAGAAAAACAATTTTTTAAATGACAGAGACATTACAAATAGGTCTACTATAAATAAATTCCTGATAATTTCTTTGTTGACTTATGTTTAGCAGAAGTGTTTAAAATAAAATTTTCACTCAGGAATTATTTTTCAAATATTAATAGCTTTTGAAACGACGATAAATATAAGATGTATTTAACATTCTGCTGCAATAACTTTTTGGAAATATTTTGAATTTCTTACTTATTCTCTCTGAAGTATACATTTTGACGGATAAATAGTTTTATTTTAGAATACTTATTCGAGCAAAAATTATTTACTTATATATAAAAAAACAATATTAAAATGTAACGAGCAATATAAAAATGTGGATACAGTACTACATATAACGCGAGAGCTTATAAAAATATCTATTTTTAACATTAAGAAATAAAATAAGGAGATTTTAATAATAGGATATTAATGGGAGAACGGGAATGAAATTGACTACTTTGCAAATTTGTTTTTCTAATTCATAAAAATATATAAAATTATATATTTTATGAAATTGTAAATTACTGTTTTTATAAAATTAAAAAAAAAAGATTGATCATATTTAATACGGCACATTTTAATAATCTATATTTTTACCAGTAATTAAAATTATAGAAAATATCGAAATCGTTTGAAATATGTATTTAATTTATATCATAATACAAAAATTTTTTTTTTATTTGTTTATGTTAAATTCTGAATTATTTTGGGTGATTGTTTGATGAGAACCAATTCGTCATTTTTTATTAAATTTTCAATATGATGTAAATGTAAAGTAATTAACAATTGAGCAAAAAAAGAGAAAATTTATAAAATAATATATATATATATATATATATATATATATATATATATATATATATATATATATATATATATATATATATATATATATATATATATATATATAGTTGTTAATGAGATAGATTTATTTCGTTTTGAAATTAAGGAATTAAAACATCAGTTTAATGACTATTTTTCTCGATAGTGTGATTATTACATTTTGTGATAACAAAAATCAGAGGGAAAGGAGGTTATAGATAACTATGAAAATATTTAAAAAAAATATCATTTAAGTACTTAAGCAATAATTGTCCTTAAAATTTATACAGAAATCAAAATAAAAAGAAAATAAATAAGATTTTTTTTGTAAATATAATAATATGGTATACTAATATTTTGCTGTAATCACATTTTGACTGCGATTACACAAAAATTAGAAATTGAAATTTCTTTATTACACACTCCATAATTGATATTTTAACCATTCGAAATGAAAAAAATAAGCTTTGTTTCTTATGAAGTTATCATAATACTATATAATAATTTTTAAACACTTGTAATATAACTTATTTTTTAACTGATTACCACAGAGAATGTTTTAGGTGGTTACAAATGCATTGAAACAAACACTTGAAATTTACAAACTATTCTTTTTACCACTCGCCAGCTGTTGGTGTTTAAAACAGTTGTTTACAAGACAAGAAGTGAAGTAAATCTCCAGTGCATCTATGTTTCATACCACTCCAAAATTTCTCGCCCAGAAAATTTTCCTGGCAACCCCATAAACAAACGGACCCCTTTCCCTGAAATAGAAGTTCCGTGTTCAAGGCAAGAGAAAAGTGTGCCGTCATCAAATAAGCAGTGTAAATTTTTCCCTTGCGATGGATCAAGACACAAACAGCAACTAAAGACAAAGAAGGCGGCTGCCACCATGGAAACTTTAGAAAAGAGGCAGAATGGTATTGGGGAAAATCGTTCCCATTAGTGCTGTCGGTAGATTTGTCTTCAAATAAATGAAAGGCATTTCGACGAATGACTTCGTTTTTTTTTCTTTTTTTTGTTCAATCGTTTCAAAATGGGGCATGTTACTTTCTTTTTTTTCCTCCTAACTTTGCCATGGAAGCGGAAGGATGGTTTTCCTTTATAGCTCTCGTGCATGTTTTTTTTTCCTGCACCATTTTACTTTCCAGGATTGATAGAAATAAAATGATTCACGTAGAAAACTAACCGGCACAAGAAAAATTTTGTTTGAAATCACCCTTCTCAGTAGGAGATGCTTCTAATAGTTTATATACTGGCGTTTCTTCCATGATACTTGATAGAGGAATGAAAGGTGATTTTGTCTAGAACTTACTGAAGTGGATTGCAATGCATAACTCTTGAATTTGTATGCTTGCGTGGTTTTAAATCCATTTGATATAGAGTCGGGTTTATGGTTGTTATGTTTTTAGTTGACTTATATATTTTGAAAGAAAAAACTGAGTTCTTTTAGTATTTAATCTTGAAATATGAGTAAATAACGAACAGTTTGTTTGTAACTTTGTTGAAAGTGTATTTTGTAATTTTGAAAATAGTTAAAAAATTAATCAGCAAAGCATTTTGACTGATGATGACTTTTAAAATGCGTTATATATTTCATAGTTATTAATTTTTGAAACCATTAGTTCATATTTTTGTTTCATTTTATAATTCGCGTAAGGGTGTTTAACTGTAATATCGTGACATTGAATAAGCTATAAGATTGCATATTGTTAAGCTTTTTTTCTGGTCAAACATTAAAAATTAAAATAGTTCCATTCAATCTGAGATCAAACTATCCAATAAATCTTATCAATCTTATGTTCATTTTATATTGAATATTAAAGTGCTACTATTACTCTATTCAAATTGATTTTGCGCTTTTCAAATCTTCTTTGCGTAATACATGCATAAGCTTTATTTTTTAATTTCTAAAAATGCTTATAAAATCGCTTTCGTTTACTAAACTGAAACTTACAATTATTTTAAAAATCTTTAAATGTCGAAATACAAAATACTTTGATCATTTTATAAATAGTTGTATATTTAATGTGAAGAATGGGTATAAGATTTAACGTTACAACGCGCTTTTCAATTAGAATATTTGAAAACAAGTTATAATAGTCTTAAATTCTTCAAATCATTAGAATTTATATAAAATTTGCATAAATACAAAGAATTTGAACGGAAAAACGTTTTAAAATGAAATGTGTACAATTTTCAATAAACCTATAAAATTTATTGCAGTTTATAGTACTAAATCTCATGTATAAATTGCTGCAAACTATGAATTTTATTAATTGGAAGTTTATATATGCTTTTGTGAAAAAATATTAATTTGCAACAAAAGTATTTTGACTATCAATAAAAGTAAAAATAATTTTAAATTTACTAACACCAAATAATTGTAAAATTTACAAATTTATTACAAACGATTTTGGATGGATATGTAATAAAAACTAATTTTTAATGATGTTAAAATAAAGAAAAAATGATGTTCATGATGTTGATATAAAGAAAAAATTGTTGCTTTGATTTAACATTTATTTAAACTAAATATGCTATAGGTGAACATAATAAAACGCGCAATATTAAAGAGTTACATTTAAGAAAATTTACATTACCAGCATATTGGATAGTCAATAGAGTCATAAAATTTAACTCAATATGCAGTACAAGAGAAATTTTCAGAATTTTTTCTCCTGTTCTTACAAATTCAACCCTTTACATAATGTTATTTTCCTGTTTTACAAATAGAGCTTTACAAATGATTGAACACTTCCAAAACATTTGTAATTTAAAAATGAGGTACATAATAAAAGTTTAAAAAATTTACAAAAATTACGACGGGTTCGGTAGAAAATTTATGTTAAAATATCTAGGTTTTTCTCTCTCTCTCATATATATATATATATATATATATATATATATATATATATATATATATATATATATATATATATATATATATATATATATATATATATATATATATATATATATACCTAAAGCTATAATAATTTTAATGTAAATAATTGAACGAATAAATGAGAAGAAAGTAATAGTTTAAGTATGTTTTTTTGTTAACTATATAATTTATTATCATAATTTAATCAAGATTATTATTGAATAATAATAATATTGATCTAAATAAAATTTTCATATAAAATAGTGTCTATCTATACCATATATATAGGATATATAAAATTTTCTTAACTCAAAAATCATTTGAAAATAAAAAGTTTTTCCTTTTTAAAATAATGCTATGTACCAAACTTTAAAAATTTTCTTTCAATTACTGAATATTTCATAGATAATAGAAAAAAATTTGAAATTCTAAATCGATAATAGAAGTTCGTTTATACTTCACACTTTAAATTTCTATCATATAGTAAAAATAAAAATTATAATTACTTATATTATTTGATATCAAACGCAGAGAAAAATCTCAAAAATAATTTATGCCGTTTCTAAAGATTCTTATATTTTCGATATTTTTATAATTAAATTTTAATATGTTTAATAATTATTTTATCGACTATCAGCACTTCCTGATCCATGATGGAAAAAAATCATAAAAATATTTATATCTATATAGTTGAATAGAATTAAAATAGTTTGTTTACAGAGCATATTTTATTTGGTATCAGGAACTTCCATCTCTGGCACAAGTGCCGTATAATACATGATGCCAAATTCTGAGATTGGCGATTTCTTGGCGGATTTTCTTATGTATCTGGCAACCTCGTTTTATTACGTCCTACATATGGAGACCTATAAGAATTATGCAGAAAATTTTATTTTGATAAATCTAGTAATTACGTCATCGCGCACGTCATGATACGTCATTTTGGCAACGTTACTTCATTGCCAAAAAATTCAGAATTTGCAATCATGGATAATATGGCACCTGAGCTCCATCTCTATAAGTATGAACAGTTATAATACGAATGAATATGAAATTGAATTTTGCCTTAATGATAAATACTCATAAATCATTTGTGTGATGTGTCATTATAATTCCTTTCTAAAATTCATCAATCAGTTAAACTACTATACAGTAGTATGTTATTTTCTTCATTTTTCATATTAAAGTTTCAACTTGGCACACAGATTTGGAAAAGGCAATATCCAAGATAGTAATCGTTGTGTACAGTAACTTCTATGTCGGGAAAGTTCAATATAAAGTTAAAATTAATACGTAATAAATAATCTTCTTCGAAGCTATCATGATGTAGGCTACAAAAATAGAATTATAGAGTTTTCTTATACGTGATAAAGATTTAAGCGGATGTGAAAACAAGAAATAAACATAATGTGTACTCAACTACTTACCCGACTATTTACCAAGATTCCAGTCTTTATTACATTGTTGTATTTTTTGCATTATTATTACTGCATATTTATTGTCATGAAATGCAAGGTACTAACCATTGTTCTTATCAGTGCCTCATTAAAAATATTTGGCACAGATGCTGTTTAATCCAGGATATCACACTCTGAATTTGTTTGGCGATGAAGAAATGTTGAAAAGATGACGTGTCGCGACGAGCGCGATGACGTAAATACTAGGGTGTCCAAAATAGAATTTTCTGCTTAATTTTTATAAGTTTCCATATCTGTGACGTAATAAAAACCAGGTTGCCAAATACATAAGAAAAATCGCCAAAAAATCATCAAACTCAGAATTTAGCATCCTGAATTATACAGCCTTTGTGCCAAATATTTCATTTAATAATATATTCGGAAAGGAGTTTTGTTTGGAAAACTGGTGTGGTGTAACTCCACTGCTTATTACTGCTTTTTGATGCATCATGGTTTGTGTTTTAATGTACTGTGATGTAAAGCCACAGCAATGGCTGGCTACGTCTTGAGGTATTTCCATGCAGGCATTTATATACTCAAGCAATATACAGGAGATAAATGGCGAAACTGGTATCTCGCCTGCTCGGAAAGCTAATATGGTTGTCCGTTAATTCATCAATAGATCGAATGCAGGAGTTTGGGGAGAATATACTCAGGAAGACGATCCTAAAATTCATGATGAAATCGATATTTGATTTAGTATTCATGATGGGCACCGTGAATCCCTGCTACATTCACTTGGCAAAAGATTCTAATAACAGAAATTTATTTATTGCGAGAAAACACAATCCTCATGGCTTACGTTTCTGCTACAGGTGAATTTTCGTCTATGAAGATAATTGAACGAATAAATGAGAAGAGAATAGTTTAAAAACTTTTAAGTATGTTTTTTTTGTTAACTATATAATTTATTATCACAATTTAATCAAGATAGAAATTTTCTTTTTTCAAACACACAGTGAATAACGAAATTTAACCGATCAACCCAAATAGAATATTCCTGATTGTAAATAAAGTGCAATCTTTCCTTTAAGGAACTATATATATATATGTATATATATATATATATATATATATATATATATATATATATATATATATATATATATATATATATATATATATATATATATATATATATATATATATATATATATATATATATATATATATATATATATATATATATATATATATATATATATATATATATATATAAACATTTTATTCCCTTAAATTTTCGTCACATATAGGCAGGAATATTACTTGATTGTATACTTCAGTATAAAATATTTTCCATGCAATTTTTAAATTTTTTTTTTAAATGCTTTCCTATATGTGATGTAATTCCTCTTAATTAGTTTTTTCTACCGCTACATCCTTAAAATTTTATTTAATAAGTTTTTTTACCATTACATCTTCAAAGTATTTTTCCATCACCTCAATGATTTATTTGCATATTGTAAAATTTTTTAATATTTTACTAAATCATAATACTTTTTTTAAAATTAATTCAAAAATAAGTTAATAATTTATGCTTGGTTTATAAAACTGTGTGTTCTTACTCCATAAAATTATTTGTCTTTCAAATCAAATCCCACATTACAGGAAAAAATATCCACTTTTTACACTCATGTTTTTTTATATTAAAAAATGTCAACCTGAAACTGAACAATCGAGGAATATTCCCATATATAAAAAAAAGACACCACGATTATTTGTTTTGGATTTGATCAGTCAGGCTTAAAAACAAATGAAAACACACCAAAGGCACGGCTTTTGAAGCGGGTGCACGCATACGAAAACTTTCTACCTGGTATAGCATTGTGAAAGAATATATGCATTCTTGTTCCCAAAGTTCTTACCCCCGTATGCATTACAGTTACAGTTAAATACCTATCGGTATTCATTGAAGTATGACTGCGAAAGAAGGCAACCATAAGGAGAGAAAGAAAAGGATATAAATGAAATAAAAAAAAAAGAGGAACCCGCCCTTTTTTTGCTACTATTGGAATTTGCATTAAAGGAGGGTTTCAATTCCAGCATGCGAATTTGGAATCCGGCCAAGGTCTTTTCTAGTAAAGCGGTTCTGTGCCGGATGTACAAAAGAAATCCGTCGGTTACTCCGTCCGGATTTCAAGAATGTCCCAAAAATCGGGACAGCAGGTCGCTGTCTATGTAAATCGATACCAGGGGCCTTAGAATCCCGCATATCAATGTCTGTTCCTTTCCTTTTTTCCCGGGGAAATTTCTTTTCTTTTCCCAGTTACCCTGTTTAGTTTACACATAGTCAATGGGAGTGCACTATGCCGAAGAGAGGTATGCTTCCTTGCCTCCTTTGTTTGCAATCGAAACGCGGAGAATGTTTTGGAATAGTTTTTGCTGCTGGTTAAATTTCTATGCATTTCTAATGTAGATTTCAAAATATAAGCCATAGTTGCTGTCTAATCATTTAAAAGTCTGAGATATAAATTATTTTCCAAATTGGAAAACGAAACATATTTTAAGATACAAAAAGTTTAGCTTTATGTGTTTCCATTATTTCAAATCGAAATTCAATTCATGCATACATATATATAAATAAAGCACTGTTTACTTTTTTAAATTAAAAATAATGGCAAATTATGAGAATTTTTGTAAATAATAATTGTTTTATCATTTTCAAAATATTTGAATGGTAAAAATGGTCTACAATACTTGTTCTTTTAAGGGATCAAGGTGTTGATCGAAATCGAAATTTATTAAATCTTAAATCGAAACTTATTAAAAAATAATTATTGATATTTTTACAGACATTATATCACTACTTAAAATAGCACTTTTAACCAATGTCTTATTTTTATAGAAACTTAAACGCATAAAATTCAGGTAAAAAAATCAAATGATGGAGAAAAAAATGCATCTGGATACATTTGAAGTAGAACATTCATTTTTTTAACTTTCAAATATTTATTTTTTTAACATTCTAACGAATATTTCGATTTAATAAAAAGTTATTTGTTTTAATCTACAAAAAATTAATGAATTTTGCGACGTATTTATCTATTATTAAATATTTGATTTAATTTTTAATTAATATTGTAACAAATCCATATTAACTATACTGATGGCGTTACTGGCCAATACAAAATATTCTATATTCAATAGAATTAGAAGAGAGTGTAGAGGACTGAGGAATGGGAGCCGAACCATCCGGTTCGTAAATAACTTTGTTTATAGTTTGTACTGTACAGGTACTATGTAACCTTATTATTAATTATTAAATATTTTCTTTGTAACTATTTTTTTAATCATGTGTAATGTCGTAATAAATATAATGTTTTTTTTTTTGCCTAATTCTAACTCCATTTTCTTACGTCCCCTACAATATTCAATTATTAGTTATATAACTGTTAATTTAATATATATATATATATATATATATATATATATATATATATATATATATATATATATATATATATATATATATATATATATATGTATGTATATATATATATATATATATATATATATATATATATATATATATATATATATATATATATATATATATATATATATATATATATATATATATATATATATATGTCCTTGCAAACTTGAAGTAAATGTAAACGGATAGTATTGATATTGAAAATGTTTTTGGTGGTTTAAGAGATAATCGTCTCTCTTGTAGAGAGAGAAAATGATATGTTTTGTCAAACCTATTGTTCCGTAATGAAGATAATCGTTATGTTGTAGTATAATGCCTCAAAAATCATTCCTAAATGTATAATGTAGTACTTTTCCTAAACCTTTTTATAAAAATATTAAAAAATGTTGGAAATATTACGAAGAACCAAAAGATGCATGTGTTTATAAGCCAAATTTCTAAAAATAAATCGATGGCATTGAAATGCATTTGAAATGGCTTATGTACAAAATGGCTAACAGGAATCAATTTATATTTTATATATTAATTATTTCAAAATATTCAATGTAGTATTCATACATTGTTATTTAGGCTCTATGTACAGTCGTATCATATAAAATACGCCAATGAAGTCTTAAAAAAGCATATTATTATTTAATGATTCTATAAATAAATTATCTTGTACAATAATTGGTTATTTTATCCATCAGTACTTTAATAATAATATAAAGACATATTATTTCCATTCTTTATTCATTCATTTCTTGAATTGAAATATATTGCTTATGAAACTTATTTCTTAGGAAATGGTTTCGGATGGTGATTATGCCAATCTGATGTCATTTAGCTTATTCGTTTTCTGTAGTAGGTTAAATTTCATCGATATTTCCATTGAAACGCTGCATATCAAGGAGATAAGATAAATATCTTACAAATCATTTTATTGATAACAGGATGGTTAAAAAGATAACGAGTGTGTGATCGCGTGATGTGCCTGTGACTAATTTGAGAAAATAATGGGTGTCCTTGATAATAGGTAATGTACAGTTTAATGACCTAAGGTGTTAAATGGAATTTTAGCCTAAATTGCTCAGCGGATAGATTTTTCTTAGAGAGTGAGCCATATTTACGTATTGCAAGGAAAACTCTGAAAGGACCGATCAAGACTGTTGTTATTAGGGTAAAAAATCTCTGTCTCGACTCTAACTGCTGTTGAATAACGCAGATGGAAATTGCGCTTCTGTCTTTTGCATCGACATCTATTAATATTAGTATTTGGAGATATTTTAAGAATACACTGTTGCTACTCTTAGATACGGCCCATTTTTCCCGAAAAGCCCTTCCCTTGTTGCTTGTTGTCGTGTACTAGATAGTGCGGAATGTTTTCTGTATGAAGGCCACCAGTTCCGGGGCCTGGAGGCTGTAGAGAATCCCTTGAGGTGGTCCGCCAAGTTGAAACAGGGATCTAATGATTGCTTGGCAGTCAAAAATAGGGTCTGGTGAAAGTTCAGAATCTGGACAGTTTCTGCAGGAGATATATAGGATCTTGTGTTATCAGGTGCTATTTTCATGCCTTTGAAATGGCCTGTTCGAAGTCTGGCTATTATTGAAGATAGATTTCTGGGGCAATTAAGGTCTGGGATGGATGGCTTACTGAATTGTTGGTTGGAAATTCTACTTCGGGCCGCTGCGTTAGCATCAACGAAAGTTGCAGTGTGGGCTGGTCCAAATCACGAGCTTACTTTGCAAGGATGTCAGCACACTTATTCCCTTCAATACCAACATGGGCAGGGATCCATAAGCCCTTCCCTTATGACAATTAAGTAATGTATATTAAAGTGCCATGCTAGAAACTTGCTAGTAACCACTGCGCAATGTCAAAGTGATTTTGAAAGGATACAGATAATTTTGTCTACAATAATTGGACAATGATCTTCATTGTTTAACAGTTTTCACCAAATGCTTTAAATAAATATATGTGTTTGTGATCTTGAACAATAAAAAATTTGGTAATGAAAAAGATAATAATCTAAATTTGGTAAAGCTAAATTGTTCCTATAAGATGTTTTCAAGATTTTTACCCATTTTATGTTGGTTAAATTGGGCACAAATTGGTATTTTCTTTCTATTATTTTGGCTCTGATTCTAGGAAATTAAAATTAAAATATTACATAGTTTGTTTTCTCACAAATCTAGAAAAAGTAGGAAAAAAATGTCACAAAAATTTTATCAATGGAGAAGAATTTAACAACATTAAAATCGAAAATAGTATTTAAATATTGATTGTTGGCTTATTTAAGAATCTAATCAATTCAAATAAAACACTTCAAATTCACCTGAAACGCCATACACTTTTGCAAATATTTCATGTATCCTTACAGAATTTTCGGAGCCTACTATTTAGCTTTGAATATATAAAGAATTCTGAAACATTTATTTGATGGATTGTTTTAAAGGAGGCAGTTTTCGAGAGATATCCATTCTCGGCGGTTTTATGTATTATGTAAATATAACTCACAAGAAATTCTTTTTTGATTTATGATAATGTTCCAAAGAGATGGCGATGACGTCATCGAGTATTGTAAAATCATAAATCCCTTCAGTACACTAAATTAAATATGTTATTCTAGCTAGTACATTATAAAGCAGGATAAAGAATGGCGGAAAACCACGAGTTCACATGTTTAAAATCAAAAGAGAGATTGCAAAAGGCAGCCTCTTATCCAACTACCTTTATAAATGAAAGATGCTTTGTTTGAATATTTTATTTTGCTATGAGAGAGTTGGCGCTTTTCTAAAATCACGAATTCATGATTGAAAATTCAGGAGATGAATCGGTATTTCATACATTCATTGAAGCTTCTTTATTACTGACGCTTATCTTTGTGTACATTGTGTATTGTAGCAAAATAATCTTTAGTGCATCGACTTTATTTATGTGATTTTGCTTTGAAAGAAGATTAATGTTTGCTAAAGGGAGACTGTGTTGTTGCAAACTATTGATTCCATTAAGCGATATATTCTACACGTGTAAAATTCAAATATTTACATATTTAAAAGAAACTGAAAACATTACATTTATTTGAATTCGTGCAAAAGAATTGTCAGTATAAACTTTTCATAAATAACAAGTAACAATGAATATAAAAATTAGTTATTGTGCATCTTTTATTTCATTATATTATTTTAAAATACAGAAATCAACGTAAAAATTAATTCGTTAGCATCTGTGAGTTATAATTATTTATTTTCCTACAGAATTTCGGAAATTTCTTAAAAACTCTCTCCTATGTACTTTATTTGTTTCTTGATATTTTAATACACAATTAAGAGTATATTAAGATAAAAAGAAACAAATAAAGCACATAACAGTGAATTTCTAAGAATTTTTTGTTCAAGTAGAGTTTTTATTTTTGTTATTGAATGTGTTTGTAAAATTGTTGAATATTTACTTGTAAAATTAATTAAATATCATCCATAATATCAAACTAATATTAGGGATGAATGATTAATATTTTAATAATAAAAAAAATGGTTCTTAATATTTTTATTTCGGTATTCTAATTGTTTAGAATTCAAAAATACATTACAAATAGTTTTGTGTTCTATATACTGTAAAAATTAATTTTTTAATTATTACAAAAATTTTTTAAGTATTTTGTAACAAAATGGACTCATAAAATATTTTTATCTCTTAAATTTCCAAAATGAGATTGTAGTTTGAATAATTTTTCCTAGAAAAATACATTTATAATGATCATTGCATTAAGTGTTTAAAATGTATGAATGATAAATATTTTGAAAAGGAAATTATTCCAAAAAAATGTTTAGATTCAGAAAAAAATGTATTCGTTATTTCGATTTTTAAGAATTTTTTTTTAAAGAAATTAATATTTTTAAGATATAAGTTAAGAAATTTAAAGTTATTTTCATTAAAATTTTCTCAACATTTCAGTGTGAATCACGTTTTTTTGTTATGTGTTTTTACGTAAATGACACTTTAAAAAATAATAACATAATTTAAAGTAACATTTAAAAATATGGTATTTCAATCATTAATCATTCGAATTGTAGAATAACTGTTACACTTTTTTTTAAAATTCATATACAATAGAAAGCAGTTTTGCGCGCAAAATATCTGGGAACTTTTTATGTATTAAAAATTGCTGACGTTGAAATTTTTTTTAGTTTGATAATTATAAAAAAAGAATGAAAGTTATAAATTTACAATATTATAGTCAATTTTGAAATAAAATATTCTTTATAATGTATATATATATATATATATATATATATATATATATATATATATATATATATATTCTTTTAAATATAATAATAAAGTTTCATTAGTTTACTAGTTTAATGAGAAATGCAATCTAAATAATATCCTGATGAAGAAATTTGCATGTGCTTATACATATGTATTTAGTTTTTATTCTAATTCTTTTCCTTTGTTTTACATAAAAGTTTCTTCTTTTCTAAGAAATGCTTTTATTATTTGTTAAAAATAATTTATGTTTTGTGTATTTCAAGTTATTTAATTGGTTTTCAAAAGTCTTTAAAAATTTACTTTTTTTAATTAAAGTTATTCATAAACAGCAAGTAATAATTGAGAAGATGGATAAAATAAATATATATAACAAATGAAGCACTAAGTTATTGATTTTAATGGTCTTTTTTCAATGAAACGTCCTAATATAAACTTATTTAATATTTTTATGAATGTATATAAATAAATCGAATTTTTGTAACAGATATTATATAATTTAATTGATAATATTGTTAAGAAAAAAAAATGTCCCCATAAACTTATATAGAATTCACTGAAAAGCCGAATAAAGGAAATGTATATTTTGTTACCTGGCAAGAGAAATAGAAAACAAACAAATCGGAATTGTTTTCTGTGTTCTATTCGGCACAGTGTCATTTGCATCGAGCGTCTCTCGGTCGCCATCCTGACGACGAGAACTGACATCACGTGACCTACTGAGCAGACGATTGGAGAGAGGCGTGGTTGCCGCTTTTAAAAAGAACAAAAGATTTTTTTATAAATTAGTTTTGTTCTTTCGAATTCTAATTGGAACATAAGGAACGTTCAGAGTGCCTTGTTATCTGTGAAATTAAATGACCCACCTTCACCTCAACTGGTATAGAGATTTAATTTCTTTTTGTTACTTCTAAATTACTAGTTTTTCTGGTTTAGATGGTAACAAGGTTAAAAAACCATTATCCTTAGTTTGTTACAAATAAAAGAAATAGAATAAATCTGTCTTTTTAATCAGTAGTCCTTTTATTCCGGTTGTCCGGAAAAATATATTTTTTCCGAAAGTTCTTTGCACATCATAAAATTTGTAACTAAGATTAAATTTCTTAGAAAGAACACATAATGAAATATTTAATGAAATTATCATTATATTATTGTTAAAATATTTCTTTTGATGAAAACTGAAATTTATTATTTATCTAAGACACTTCAAATCAATTTTCAAATCATATTGTTACACCAGTGAACATTTTAATTAAATGAAAAACTTTAGAGAATTAAGAACTCTGGATAAACACCAAATTGTGGTTAGTTTATTAATTAGTTGAATTACAAAATGCACAAAATGTCATGTTAAATGAATAAAATTAAATTTATGATAATTTACTTTCAATGTACAGAAAATCAGTACAACAACTGTGTAACTTCTGTTATCAAAAATATTTTATGTGAAATTCATAACAATTCGTTAAAAATATTAGTTTTACTATTATATTTTAATTTTGAAATTCAAAAAGTTTCATTTTAAGCGGACATTTTAATTTGGATATCCGTTCAATTATTTCCCTTTGTGATTTTTATACTGTAACAAGAATCAGGATATTGTAAAAAGGAACATGTACTTATAATATAGTTTTGTTACGGTTGCAGGCAAAAAAAGTTAATAGTAATTATATTTGTTATAGTGTGCTATTAATATTTTAGTATGAATCCATGATATTGTAACAGAAATCATAATTACAGTAATAAGTAATTCTAATCACTTTGTTACTTTATGATTTTGACATTACAGAAGGCATAGTTTATCATAAAATACAAAAAATAGATAGCATCATCAATACAAAATAGAAATTATTCATATTTTACTCTCGTGAGTAGCATTTTTTATCCAAACTTATAAGAAATAAGAATTGGTTATAATCAAATAATTGAAGTCAATGAATGTATTTAAATTGAGATTATGGAGCTGAATTGAACAAATAATAAGATAATTTGAATATCATTCAAGTTAAATTTACTTAACATGTTTAGAATGTATATTAAAGTTCTATTAAAGCTGTTATCAATGTAGATAATAGATGTTTTTTTCTTTTTTTCAATATAAATCTGTGCATTAATATATTTGGATTAATCTACGTTAGATTTTAAGCTATAAATAAATATTAATTTGATAATAATTTTTGTGTGATTTTTTTTCTTTTATTATTCCCAATATAATGTTTTGTAAGAAAAATTATAATTGAATAATCTCTTATGTTTAATTTTATTCTTGGGAAAGGAAGTACACTTTAATTAAGAGATTTTAAAAAAATGTCTAAGAATTAAATTGTCAAAGAAATTAATTAGTTTCATTAGGTTTAAAATGGTGATTAAAGTTTCTACAAGAGATACGTTTTAGTAATTAAAAACTGTCAAATTTCCTGTATGACTAACGACTTCTAATATCATTATAGACTCATAATACTGGAACATAATTTGTAATATACTTTTCGCTTCTGAATGCTAATTATTATTTGTCCATGCACATGCTAAAATCTTTCCTGTTGCTTATCTATAATTTATATTTGTATCTATTACAGACAATTACGCGCCATTAAAAAAATTACGATAATAATAAATACCGATATTTTTATCTTCTAGTACATGCAAAGTAATTCAATGCATATACTGTAGAAAAGAATAATAGAAGCAACTTCTTGACTCAGAAAGAATAAAGTAGTTAGAAGATGCACGGTGAAAATAAATAAAAGAAAATAATTCATTTATTGCACAGAGGTTTGAATATCATAACCTCTATATGGAATTCTTATGTTGCAGGAAATTTTAAGAATTTAATTAGTTTTCCAGCACAATTTTCTTTTTAGTTCTCAATAAATTTCTTGCATAATATTTATAAAACTAGTTTCCCTTTTTTCAATTGATATTTTAAAAAATTAACCCACACCTAATACTTCAGGGTGGCTTATACTTCAGAGTACCTCTTGATTTCTCGCCAATATAGCGCCAACTAGGTGATGTTAAATACGGCTATAAAAATATTTGTTTCTATGTTTTTTATAAGTAAGAGTCTTATTTTTCGATTATAAGTTTGAGTGAAATTTGTAATTCTTTTTATTGTATCACTACATAATGATTATGACGACATTATTTTTTCAAAAAAAGTTTGGCGACAAAAAAAAAAAACCTCCAGTTTCATCTAAATGGCACCTTTTACCCTATTAAATATATTTTTCCCTATTTAAATATTAAAAGTAATTAAATAAATATATTACGTTAACATTAGAACTGTATATCCAGAAAGGAATCAAAGTAAAATGTGAAATATCTTTAATTTTTTTGTTGCATTTCAATAAATTCGTTTTTAGGTCATAGAATACGTTTATACATGCAATGCATTTTTTTGCAGATGTAAAAAATTAATTCTGGCTTCTTTCTTTAGATTTGTCCCTAAACGAATAAAAAAGTATGTTGTATGCATCCCTAGTACGCTCCTAAAAGTTAAGAATTAATAATATTATCAAAATAAGTAATATAATAGATTGAATTTTAAATCTAAATGCAAAATGTATATCCTTTCCACAAAATCCAGAATAAAAATATGCAGGGAATTAAAAGTTGGAAAAAATGATGAGGAAATGAGAATGGAGGAATCTACTTCTTTTAATTTAAAATGCTTATGGCGGCTATCAATTTGCCTTTCAAAACCAGAAAAGGAAAAAAAAGGCTTAAATTTTTTATTTCATTTTATTTATTGAAATGCTTAGAAGCATTTCAATAAATAATGTGAATTAAAATTCTTATTTTTAAAAATCAGTCAATAATTTATTTCTAAATACCAGAGACATGGCGTAATCTAATATAGTTTAATGATTTGTTGGAAACTATTATTTTAAATTAGCAAAAGAAAAAAAGTGGTAAGTATTGAAACAAGTTTATTTGTAAATGCATATGTTATTGCTTCCAAGAATCGAAATGTATATGATACAGTTGTCTAAATGTATTTCATGAAAAATAACAGAATTCATGGAATATATAATTATATACATAAAATATATATTTTTGTGTTGTTGAAATCAATTATTAACATAATTTTAATAAATTTTATACACAATAATTATTTTCTAGATATTGTTTTTTTTTTAAGAATAATGTGGATGTATTTTAAAACAATATATATGTTCCATTTCTAACCAAAATAAACTTAAAAATTTGAACTTAAATATATAATTTTTAAAATAGTTGGGATTGAAATAAGAATAAAAGGGATAATAAACATTGTTTGACTAAAAGATATGTTTAGTTCCCATTTCGAATTAAAAAATCCCATTTGAAGTAAAAGTCACAGTTTTTTTCAATAGTCAAAAATGTCTTTCGAAAATATAATTTAAAAATAACAGAGCATTGATATATATATATATATATATATATATATATATATATATATATATATATATATATATATATATATATATATATATATATATATATATATATATATATATATATATATATATATATATATATATATATATATATAGTATTTTTGACACTAATTAATGCTAGTATCAGATTTGTTGATTAAATTATAAATAATTTAAATAATGAATTGAAATTCCTCTAACCTGTTATTTTACACAAAATGAATTTTATTCATAATTATAAAAATAATGCATTACTTGTCCACTATGAGTATAAAGCCATAGAAATTTTACACTCTAGTTTGGGGGATAATACGTAAATTTTCTTGAAGGAAAAAAATTGCGATGTTTTAAAAAGAATGAGAATCATATATAAAGGCAAATAAACCTAAGGCAATTTTCTTACTAATATATGAATATTCAGATAAAGTAAAAACTAAAAATATTTTCTTGAAGTGAAAACATGTTATAGATTAATATTGTGCTACTTTATTTTATTGAATTCTATGAATAATACATTCAGGGAATGGTAAATCTTTTTTTCTCACATAATAGAGTTCAGAACTATATGTTGACTTTTAATGATTAAATTATTGTATAAAAACGGGGAAAGTTTTTAACAAATGAAGATGTTAAAACCTTTTATGACTTTAACAAAAGTATCCACAGTTTAAAAAAAATCCACAGCATAGAAAAGTGTAAAGGATATAAAATTACAGAAATAGACCAATTAATTAAATTATATCATTAAATATGAATCTAAAAAATAAATACTTTCTGAAATTTTACATTAGAGGAAGTGTGGATATCAATTAATGTAATTAACAAGATACTGATTATAATTGCTGAAAATGAATTTTTATATGATTGACTAATTACTTTAAATGACATAAAAGGAATGTATTTTCTTTATATTAATAGTAGAAAATATAATATGATCATTTAAACGAATTAACTTAATTTACTTTTTTAGACAAAAGTAAGCAATTATATTATTAAGGATGGAATGATTTTCAAGCATCGAGTAATTAATTTTGTGACAAAAAATGTGTAAATACTATTTTTAAAAGTGTTCTAAACATAGTTTTTATTGAAATCATTTTTTTTTATTTAGAAAATAGCTACTGGTAAATTATCCTTTTAAATATTTTTCAAATGAGTAAAAATTTACAGAATTAGCCTTTTTTTCGTAATGGAAGAGCACCAAATATTAGGAAATGATTTCGTTATTAAGAAAACGTAAATTATGATTGCATACAAATTATATCATTTTCGGGTATTTCTTATGAAACAAAATTGAGAAAATTAATGTACATATTTTTAAAATTTATAAGAATCGTTAACTAGTCAAAGTTATTGAACTAACTAACAATGCAGAATAGTTTTTTAAAATGTTTGATTTGATTAACTCAATTAAATATAAAACATTTTTTGAACATATCGAAATCTTAAAACTAAAACTATTTGATGATTCATAGATATTTATCAGATATAGCACAAAACAAAATGGGTAATAAATTATTAAAATTTAACACATTTTCATGTAACATCAAATGACAATAGTAATTTTTACGATGACATTTGCACTAATGATTTTCCATACGATTTGTTTATTTTGGAAGGGAAAAATTGAGAAATTTAAACAGTGGAATATATTGTTTCATGGTTTTGAGTTGTTATGTCTTTTAATAATATTTCGATTGGTAAAAATATAAAAAACTAATTTCTTTTTCAGAATTTTTTTATGGATTATTTTGATAAGTTTAAATATTTAAATCATTATTAATGTTTTAGTGAGTGGTGTGTTTTTAGTGGTATTAATGATATTTTCTAATTTAATGTATTTAATACGTCTGATTACAGTTTTGAACCATTTAAAAATCATTGTTCATTTAATAATTACCTTCAAAAATTAAAGATACTTAACGAGTATGCAAAATAAGCGGCTATCACTCAATAATATCATCAGAAGTGCAAATCAGTCCTTGTAAGTTGTTCAAGAGACAACCAACACGCTTCCTGTTTACAATATGAAGCTGATAATTATATTCATGTTATGCATTAGTCAACTACAACAAGCCTATAGAATCTAAGCTCTAAGCTATTGACAGTGATTTTGACTGATCTAATTTTATGATAAGGTATTCACCTCATTGAAATCTTTAATTAATCTATATTTTGAGATTCTGTCAACAACAGAAGTCTCAAAAATATTTAACCTCAACACCCTGTTATCAAAACCTATATTTTATTAACCATACATTGTTAAATTTATATGTTTTCACTACATTAATCATAGTATAGAAACATAAGTTCACAACTTGATATGTCATATTCCTATATATTCATATATTATTGTGAAACCAACACATTTAAATTGACATCGTTAATTGACATCGATTTTTCGTTAATATGCAAATAAATATATTCATGCTCAATAATTAATTTATTTACTATATTTATTTATATTTATGTTTTAAAGAATATTTTAGTATTTAATTGTCACTCAATTTTATTCAAATATCTTCTATGTTTTTATGAATAGCGTTAAAATTACATTAAAAATTATAATTGTAAAATAAACGAAAAGAATAAAAAAATTAATAATAGTTTAATTATTTTTATTTACGATAAAATTTACCTCGAAATTATGTTAAAAAACTATTAATTTTAATCTAATTGCAAAATTGTTTTTTCTCTCATGAGAGAGTGGAATAATTTATTATATTTGCAATTCATGGTCTACATTTAAAAAAAAATCTAGAAGATTATTCTTGTTTGAGAGACACTTTATATCTATCTGTCTATCTATCTATCTATCTATCTATCTATCTATCTATCTATCTATCTATCTATCTATCTATCTATCTATCTATCTATCTATCTATCTATCTATCTATCTGTCTGTCTATCTATCTATCTATCTATCTATCTATCTATCTATCTATCTATCTATCTATCTATATATCTATATCTATATCTATCTATCTATCTATCTATCTATCTATCTATCTATCTATCTATCTATCTATCTATCTATCTATCTATCTATCTATCTATCTATCTATCTATCTATATATATATATATATATATATATATTTTCCATGATAAATATATTCATGAGTACAGAAACAAGAAAAGCTTCTAAATATATCAGTGAAGTTTTAAAAATTAGGAATAAAATCCTCATTTACAAAATTTTAATTCAATTTCCTCTTATTTTAGATATAAATTGCTGGAATTTTATTGTTAATTAAATTGCTATTAATTCTCATAAACTTATTTCATAACACACTAATTCTAATAACTCTATTAATTTTAAAAATATTTTCTGAAATAATATTTTCTACTCATTAGTGCTTTTTGTTGTTATTCTGTTAATCGTGTTTTTATTTTTTAAATCATGTTTCATCGTGTTTTTATGTGTCTACTTCAATGTATCATTGCTTGTATATTGTAAATTTATTTTAAAAATTCCTTTTTTTTGAATGAAAAAAATTTTTAATGGAAAATGCTAAAAAGTGAAAATAAATGTTTGTGGAATATTTGATTCAAATAATATTCAGAAAATATCGCGTTATTTTGTAATGATATATAACATTTAACACATTACTAAGACATCAATCTAAATATAATTTCTCATTAAACTTCAGATAATGGTAGTAAAGTTAAACCAATAAAGTAATGTGCTGTAGCATTTATAATTGTGAAAATCTTTAGGAAAATTCTACGCAAATTAATATATTGCTTTTAAATTATCGAAAATGATGTATTTTTTTAAATTGTAGAAAAAGAGGTATTGCTTATAAATTGTAGAAAATGTGGTATTGCTTATAAATTGTAGAAAATGATGTATTGCTATAAAATGTACAAAATGACGTATTTCATGCTTCTATCTTGCTATGTCTACTATTCTTTTTTATCTTAATTTGTTTCCCAGAATATTATTGCTTCTTTTTTATAAAATTAATTTTTGTATAATTTTTGATTGAATTTAACAGCAAAAACTGCCTGAAAATATTTCAATGTCATATTTACTAATTGATGCTTAAAAAGATTCTAAAAATATCTCTAAATATAATTTCAAATAAATTATTTTTCAATCAATATGGAACATTTTTGCCCCTTGGAATGTTTGCATTATTAAAATTTTGATTCTGGTACAAAGAATGATTACTGTTCTTAACTGATAACTATGAACTGAAATTATCTTTCACATATTATAAATAGTAATTTGTCTTTTCCTAAAATTTAATAAAACCTGAATTACAAAGCAGAAAACTATCATGATTACGGGAGGTTTAATTGTTATAAAATTTGACTTATATAATAAAGAGTATTAAAAGTGAGAAAACATTTTAATTTTTTCAGAATTAGATATTAATCAATTTTAATTAATAAATTTAAAATTAGCATTTTAATACTTTGACAACGATGACATTTATTCCTTAAAAAAATATGCAAACTATACTTTTAGTTAACAAATTATCAATTTTTTTCCTTTAAAATTACGAGTTAGAAATAAAGATTTTATCGATAAATATCTTAAATTATATATATATATATATATATATATATATATATATATATATATATATATATATATATATATATATATATATATATATATAATATTTGCTTAATCTTATATATAAAACCTGCTATTTGTTAAAATTTATAATTTTTTTTAATCTGAAGAATAAAGCAAGAAAAATTCTTTCTTTACTTTTGATTTCAAGAATATTTGTAGATGAAAAATTTAGTTTTTTGAAAAACAGCAAATTTTTCTTATCTCTCAATCTCCAGAATATTTAAAATTAAGCTTATGTTTAAAGAAAAATAACAAAAAATTTCAGCTTTAAAATGCTATATAGTGTAACTTAATAATTTAAACACTTTTAGAATAATCAATCGAAAATTGTTTGTTAAAATGATTTTGATTTCCATAAATTTCTAATAAATTATAAATTTATTTTTAATTTTATACCTAAATAATTTTGTTGAAATTTTTAGAATGGATTAAATGTAAGTTTTTACCTTTAAATAAAGCAACTTCTACAAATTAGGTTTAGTAAGGATTTACGGATTCCTATATCAAACAGTGTACATAATTTTCACATGAAAAAATATTCAAAACTTATAAAACTGTTTAATTGTTAAAGAGAAAAAAATTGCATATTGGTAGTAAAAAGAAATTTCATTCTTATGACTAAAGCTTACGATTTAATTAATTATCAATGAAAAATTCTGTCATTGAAGTTATTATAACCATAAATATTCTTAAACTATACGTGTGATCATTTTTGTAAAATATGGAATTTTTATGAAGCTTAGAAAGGAATTAAAGAAGAAAGAATTGCATTCAGTTAATTTCGAAAATTGCTTATTTACCATAATTATTGGTTAAATGATATTTTTTATGTAAAGAGATATTAATAGATATTATTACAGAAATTATAATTACAGAATTACAGAATTATTATTAATTACAGAATTAAACTGTAAATTCTAATTTTGTGATAATTAAAAGACATTATAATATTTTGTCAAATAAAAACAACAAATGAATAGAAATGCTGAAATAATGCACATCCCTTAGTATATTTAGTAGAATTTTCGATTATTTATAAATACAATGACAGATATAAAGCAATATAAATGAACCCCTTTTATTTGTGGATATAAATATCATGCTCAATAAATGATTCCTTCTTTTTTTGAAGACGGTTATCAGAGAAATCTTTTGTAAGTGTTATGGAACCACTCAAATGAAAAATAATGATTCTTTTTTTCGCTAGTGATGAAGAAATTAATTTTGAATCTGCAAAGTCGACTTTCATTCTTTTTACTCTCAAAGCACACCTGCTTCTCTCATAATTCAAGGGCTTTTGAGAAAGACGAGAGCAGAATAGGAGAGGATAAAAATAAAAACGAATTCCGTTTGATCACAAATAGTTTTGGCGACAATCTTTTTCCATCGCATACCCATCATAGTAACGTTTGCGGCCGAAAAATCCGCTGATGATGCCACCACAACTAGAGAAATAATGGATGGGTGGTAAGCGGGAGGGCTGAATAAGAAACAAAACAGGGGATAAAACCGAAGAGATAAAAAAAGAGAGAGGAAAAGAACGCTTTTCCCGCCAGCTGTGTTGAACGGAGAATTGCGGCGATTTCTGTCTAATGACGAAGCCATTGTCAACTGCTCATTGGTTCATTTTCTTTCTCCTTTTTTGTTCCCGCTTCTGCTGTTGTTTTTATTGTCATTTTTTTTTCGAAAGAGGGCAGACGGTGGGCTGTTTGGGTGGCTAATGACTCGAAAAGACTCAGTGACTGACTTTGGTTCCTTTTTTTTCACATTTGTTTTACCATGTTTAGGATGTATGCTAGGGAGTTTGGTGTACTTGGGCAATCGAAAAAACACATACACATAAACACCACCATTTATTTTTTAAGCGTGTGGTCATGGTGTCCATCGATTTTCAGTATCGTTTGTGATTGAAGGGGGGCACTAATGAAATACTTGATCCTGAGTGAAAAGACACCATAGTGATTTTCAACACGCAACCAATAATTCAGAGAAAAATTCTAACAAAACGAAGAAAAATCGAAAAGACAGATGGCTCTAAATTATTGGCTCTTAATGATTTAATATCGAAAAAAAAGTGGAAAATAAATCAGGAAAATTTATTTGTATAATGCAATATCTGAATAAAGTTATTTCGAATTATTTAATTTAGATTAGGAAATCTAATTATCATACATAATCGAAATTTAAGGGAATATATTTAATATATTCTAAATTCCTAGTATATATGCTCACATATTTTTTATATTCAGAATTTTAAAAGTTTTTTATATGCAATAATTTTTATTCCTTTCTCATTTGTCTGTGATATTATATTTTGTATTTAAATACATTCAGCAACAATTTCATAACTGTACACATAATAATCATTAATATTTTACTATATAATTCATGTCTTGTTTTCAGCGAAATATGAAATACACATAATAATCATATATACAATTACTTTCCAATAAAATTAACGTCTAAAATTTATACAATTATGACTGATAGAATAGCCGAAGTGACAAATTTATAATAGTTAGGAAGTAAACAGAAATTTTATAACTAGATAGCAAAAAGTAGTTGAAACATTCAATCCAGATAGCATTTTTCATCAATAATCGGAAAATTTTAATCCAGTATTATAATATTAGGAGTTGTTTAAAAATTGTTTAATCTGTTATTAAATAATATGAATTAAAGTAACTATATATTTTATCAAACAAATATTATTCTTAAAAGTATTTGTAAAAAAGTATTCAAATCAACAAAGAGAGATAATTTATTTTGCTTCTATTGCAATAAAATATATTTTGTAATTAATTTATTTATTAGCTATCTTATATATAAAAAATATAAAATTTAGTTAAAATTTATTTATATTTAGCTCTTTAGCATAAATTAAATTTTAACTTATTTCACTAACATTTGAGCCAATAAAGCAATTACCTTATTTAGTATAAATACAGCTATTAGTCTTCTCAATTACTGGAAATAGCTAGTTTGGAGTTGCAATTATTCTTTCAAAACGTTGCTTCAACATTATTGTCACCTGTATTATTATCAGTCTTATGTATATAAAGTCTCTTAAAATATTTCTATTTTCGTATAAAATTAATTAAAAAATTTTAGAAAATTTTTAAAAGAATAATAATTTTAAATTTCTTTTAAATTAATAATCTTTAAAACTATTATTTTATCTATTTATTAAAATTTTTAGTGTAATTTATTTGGTATTATAGATTTTATACTTATGAAATGTTTTTACATAAAATTTCTACATAAATTTGGAATTACTTTTCTTAATTTGATATTTTGTTTGGCTATTACATTCTATAGTTTGAAATTTGAAAAGAATAAGTTTTGAGGATGATAGTTAATTGTGCTTATTTTTATTATGAAAAAAAATTGTAGTCAAGAAGGTGTACCTGAATGCTCTAGGAAATTTAAATAGACGCATAAAATTAAACGGAAAATTTTCCCTGTCTAAACTTTTGACGGATTATTGGAAAAACAAAAATTCATTATGGTTAGCGGCAAGGTGATGTTCTCGCTTGCCTACCTTTCATTTTGTCCTTGAAATGGACTGTTCGTGATTATGGTATTAACACTTGAAGAACTATTCTTAAAGAAGATCAAACTCTGCTTTAGTGGTCATCTCTCATCCATGTCTTTTGTTGATGGAAATAAGCACTTCAAAATTTGCACTTAGTGTTCTTTTGCACACGCCACTCCTGGCCACTTTTTGTCTTGTCTGAGACTCACTAGGCAGTACCTGGGTCAAGATTCCTTATTGGTGATGGACCTTTTCAGGTTGAATGTGCTCAAAACCTAATCTAGCTCTGCTGTTCAAGGGCATGAAAAACATTCAACATAATTATCTTTATTAAGTCAGTCTAGATATTGGATATAATTTTGATTACTTGAACTAAACATTGATTTTTAGAGGCATGACATTTACGGCCATAGAGTCATGATAAACACTTTTGTATTAATAAGGGCAAAACTATCAGTCACTAAGTCGGCAGTCAACCTAAAATGTCTTGAAATTATATTATATGTACGAGCTTTTTTCCATAATGGGAATAACCTGAGCAACTTGGATATTGAGACCAAGTCATGTTCAGTTGTGGCAAACCGTTTTCTTAAAGGGTTAAGGAATTTTTATCAATCAAATTTATTAATATAAAAAATAATCCTTTATAAAACCATTATTAGTCCTATAACACATATGGTCCTAAAATTTGGGGCTTGGCGAGGTCACAGGAAAATCAGCTATCTTTGAAAGTATAGTGTCGTGGAAGATTATGGTTATTGTAAATGCTGATGGTGTATGGCGATATAGATACTGGAAGATTGATATAATTAAATTGTTTTGGGAGGTTGATTATATTGAAACTAATCATATGAAATGTTTTGATCACATTTGTCTTCACTATGACGTTTAGGATCTTTAAAATTAAACCAATTACAACTAGAGTTAATGGAAGGTCCGGACTAAGATCGACAGACGCTGATGAAGAAGACTAAGTTTCTAGGAAGTTATTAACTGGAGTGAACTTCAAAAAGAAAAACTAAATGGAAAAAAGAAAGATCCTGGCCAAAGATGAGCTGTTGTGTCAAGTTATATTTTATGTAAGGTTAGCTAAATGACAAGAAATAATAAAATAGATTTTTAACATTATCAAGTCTAAGTTATTGCTTTTTTATTTATTTCTTTAAAAGTGCATACAAAGATTCAAATTTAATCCTTTAATAATATCATTATCTTATGATTATATATATATATATATATATATATATATATATATATATATATATATATATATATATATATATATATATATATATATATATATATATATATATATATATATATATATATATATATAATCAACGGTAAAAAAACGAGAAAATTAATATTTTAAATTATTTTTTCTTTTTAAAACGTACAATATTATTAAGTATTCCAAGCCGCCCAACTTGTCTAGTGGTCAGCGTACCTGACTGCAGATGAGGAGGTCCTGGGTTCGAATCCCGGTTTTGGGCATGGATGTATTTTCTCTATCTATCTATCCTGTCTTTGTCCTTTCCTTGTATGAATGAGGTGTGAATGGTTGCCTACCCTATAAACGGGTACCTATGGCATGTGTTGAGCAAAGTCGTACTTTCAACTTCATGGTGCTCTGATTAAAACAAAAGTCTTAAATTCGCATAGCCAAGGCATAGCGAGCTTGGCTTGGCCAAGTGTCATTAGTAACAACAACAACAAGTATTCCAAACATTATTTTCGGGCATCCCTTGCTTGAGAAATATAAATTATTAGTTAAAAGTTTGTAAAAAGATAATTGTTATTTTACTTAAATTCATAATCAATTGGAAGGAAGACAAATACAGAAAAATGAATTGATGAAATATTTGTGGTGCATTGGTCCATAAATAATGATTGAAAAATGTAAATGCTATATTAAACCAACGAAAATAGGCGTAATTTTGCATTCATTGGCAATGAAGTGTATATTTTCCAAAGTAAAGAAACCCTTCCTAGCCAAAACACAATCAATGAAACCCCGGTTAAAGTTGCAGTTTCTGAAGCTTAATTCTGGTCACGATTTGCCGATATTAAAAGTTATTACCACGTGACTGGAATTTTATTGGCTGTTTGAAGTAGGAGCGGTGCTACAACCAGGCGTTAAAAATGTGAAAGAAGTAACGAGGGGAAATAGCAAAATCAATTTATAGTCCTTCTACGGTGTATTAAAGGGAGGCGACTTGAGTTCTCAGAATTTGAACTATTTTTTTTTCTTTTATTATTATTACTTGCGGTAGATTCTTTGAGAAACAGAACTTTTTTTTGCATTACTGAAAAAGGAACTCAAGATTAAGGAAAGATTACATTCTCATGGTTAAACTTCAATATGGTCTAGACAAAAAAGTTTTACGGATTGATTTTTATAACCCGTTTTGAAATTAATTTTTAAATATTAGATAAGAGAGGGAGAGAGAGAATGTTGTAGCTCAGGAAATTTTAATATAAACTGAATTTAATCAATTAAATTAAAAATCTATATAAATTAAATCAAAGTAATTGGAGAAAATATTCAAAATAGGGTTGAAAATAGTAGAAGACATATTATTTGAATTTTATTAATTATAATTTCTTTCAATTTCAAAGAAATTATGTAAAATTCTTTCACAATCATGTATTTAAAATTTGTATGTATACCTGCATTTTATTGTGCTTGTGTAAAAATAATTTTTTCAATTGTAGAAATATAGCTTTTACATTCAGCTGAATTATATAAACGAACATATATTTATTTTGAAAAATTATAATATATTTATAGAATCTTCATATTTCTCTCGTCTTTTTTATTATTCTCGCGATTTTGATTTATACCAAAATATAAAATATATTAAAACAATTATGGCACATGTTTGAATAATCAATGTATATTGAAAAATGAATATGTATTAAATACAATAGAATAATATGTTTAAAGTGAAAAAAGTAATATTAACATAAAAATTTATTCCTTCTGAATTAACCTGCTCCATATTTTAAAGCGTTTCAAGCAATATTTTATTATTTTCGTTTACTTTTTTGTCACCGTAAATTTGAAGCAAATATTGTTTTTAAATTCCTAAAAGGAAAAATCAAGTCTAGGATTAATGTTTATAACCAGGAACTAATTTCCATCAATAAAATAAAAATATTAATATTGAGTAAGCATTTTTAAATATTTATTTAGAGAAAGGAATAACAAAAAGTTCTTTTTGTTTAATTTTTCACTTTTGTTTTATTTTCAATTTTACTATCCATTTTTTTTATATTTTCCAAACATGTTTTAGTTTGTTTTAAAATCTCTTTGTGCACTGAATTTCTCTTCAATATTACAAGCTTTTAAACGCTAGTTTCAAATTCTGCATTATTTCCGAAGCTACTTTTTTCATTCTAGAAGCTAGTTTTCCCAGAGGAAAACAAAAATAATCATATGGTTTCTCTCTTTTGAAATTATGGTATGAAGAATAAAATATACTTATAAACATATTTTGTAATTATTTTAAAATAAATTTACTTTGCTTTGCACATACAGGAAGAAAGTATATTATTTATAAGCGAGAGAAAATCTTAATATGTTCATATTTGTTACTGCAAAGGAAAACCTGTTTAGTTTAAGTAATTTTTATATTAATAACACAATGCCATCGTTGTAATAAAAATTATTATATGTTTTACAGATAAATCAAATAGCTGTTAGTAGCTGATTGTACTATCACTATAAATAATATGATGTAATTCAAAGTTTGATTATAAATTAATAATATTTCATGATAATATAATATATAATAAATGAGAGATATTATATTAGTAAAAAACCTGCAAAAGGATAAATTATTTTTTTCCTTAATTCAGCTTTTCATTTCAAACTTTATAATTATTAATAATATTATAATGATAGTTTTGTAAAATTGATTTTAATAAATATGATTAATATACTACCTTAACATCACAATATTTAAATTATATATTATTTTCTTTATGACAAAAACCTTTCTCACACAAATTTCAGTGCATTCATGTAAAACGTAATTAAATTTACAAGGAATTATTCGTGGAATATACTTTACACTTTAATTGTCATACACTTATTACTATTCTCCTCGCTTGGAAAATTTAAACATTTTCAATCAGTACTCGAATAACGTCAAAGTAACCTATAAATGCATTTTTGATCATTATCATTTTATTGAAGTTGAAATTATTATCATCATAGTTAACAACGTTTGCGCATATATGATAATATAAAAATCTTTATTATTAATGAAACACGTAATTGTAGTAAATTGTAATGCTCTTAATTCAAAATAACTTGTATAGTATAATAATTTGCAAAGTTATTAAATTTAAACGCTATTATTCGACGAAAGATAATAAGCTACAATGCTGTTTAGCTTTAATTATGTTTAAAATATAATATCTAAAAGGTCTTTAAAAAATTATTACAAGGAGGGTTGCAGGATTTCAAATACTCCCTCTTCCACACTTACTTTTCTGGAGTTATACTCCCGGGAAAAATCAAAAATCTCGGAGGAGTGGAAAACACCCCCACCCATAATTGGTACAAGGGATCAAAACCAGGTTTGTCCCTTGACCTCCCGTGTGACAGGCGTACCCGGACTGTTCTCTCAAGACTTGCTAGCGGTCATATTAAGTGACTCACTTTCAACGAGGGCAGGAAAACTTTCGTCACCTGCACCAAGTGCCAAAATCATCAGGCTTCTCCTGAGCATCTTTTGGATTGCATGGGTCTCTCTAGGGAGGATCTCTTTAGCAATCCTCTTTTAGTCTTCGACTTCCTTACAGTCAACGAACTTGTGGATCTAGTCTGACTCCGTCAGACATGGAGGATAAGCAACAACAACAACAAATAATTACATTTTTCTTTAAATTTAATTTTTATTAAAATTTAATTTACTATATTATATGTCAAAAATTGCTTCAAAATATATGTGTAAAAATAAATTCATAAGGAGGCGGGAGACCTTAACTCGGAACCGTAACTTTAAGAGACGCCAATTGCTGAGTGTAAAATCAAAGAAAATGACATCAAAATGGAACATCAATTATATGTTATCAATGCAGACAAAAATATTACCAGAAGTATTTCCAGAAATAGAACCCAACACTTTTGTGGGATGACTATAAATACAGACGGCATTAGAGAGATCTTACAAATCATGTCGGAACTGCCTTGAGCAGGAGCTCATCCCAGAAGATAGTTTTAACTGCCCAGCCGTCCTAAAAAGTTTACAGGTTATTGATGAATTTCCCTTTCAAAGATATCTCTATAATGATAAAATTGTATAAAATAAGTATATTGTTACAAATTTGTAAATAATGATTATATTTGTCTTAAAATATCTCAGACAGATCAGAAATTCTCACATTTTGGGCAAAAATTGCGGTATTTAGACGTGTTGTAGTTTAAAAGCGGATTTCCTAATGATTTGGCGACTTGGCGACAGTTGGCGATATTCTTGGCGACTTGGCGACGGTTGGCGAGATTCTTGGCGACTTGGCGAGAAATCGATACTTCTGGAAACATCCATCACCTAAGCTCTAGGACCAATATTTTCCGAGATAGCCTAGAAGCTTCCAGAGCCTTGGCGAAATTGGTAGATTTCTCCGCCAAGTCAGGTATAAATACCGCAGCCCGACATGGAATAGTAGTAGAGTTTTGTGAAGACAGTCAGTGAGTGAAGACGATTAGTTGTGACTGCTAGTTGTTCTCTGTCTGAGGTATTTGAGACCTGTGATTGGAAGCTATTTCTTATCGTATCTGACGAATTGTAGCTGTATAATTGTGATTGTTACAGCGGTAATTTCGTTTATCTAGTGAAGTTTTTTTTTTTACGAATAAAAGTCTTGTATTCATTAAGTGGTCGCTTTATTCAACTCTCAATCAACACGAACCCGTGGAGCTCGGTACAACTGGTGTCAGAAGTCGGGGTTGAAGAGTTGATGCAGCGTGTCACAAGAAAAATGGACATGGATTTAATGAAAAGTCTTCTCGAAAAATTAGCGGAGCAGATGGCTGAGATGAAAGCTGGACAAGAAGATATGAAAACTGAGATGAAAGCTGGACAAGAAGAGATGAAAGCTGGACAAGAAGAGATGAAAGCTGGACAAGAAGAGATGAAAGCTGGACAAGAAGAGATGAAAGCTAGACAAGAAGAGATGAAAGCTGGACAAGAAGAGATTAAAACCGAGATGATGAAAGAGATAAAATCTGGACAGGAGGAGATGAAAGCTGGACAGGAGGAGCTTAAAAAGGAACTTAAGAAGGACATTGTAAGTGTTAAAGAAGAATTCTCCAACATCATTCAGGAGAAGATGAATGCAATGGAAGATAAGGTAACTTCAGTTGAAACTAAAGTTCTGGAGATAGAAGAAAATGTTGAAGAAGCATTAGACAATATGAATAAGAAGATTGAAAGCTTGGAGAAGCAAATATCAAACAAACATGAGGAACCCAACGTGACATTTGTGCCTTCCCTAGCCAATATTAAACTCTCAACATTTGATGGGAAATCATCCTGGCAAGTATACAAGACCCAGTTTATGATGGTAGCGGAAGCTAATGGATGGAATCCCCGAGCCCAAGCTTTTCACCTGGCGGCTTCTTTAAGAGGAGACGCGGCTGACATCCTCGAGACGCTTCCGGAGGAGCAGAGGCACGATTTCCAAGCCCTATCGAGTGCGCTTGAGCTGCGGTTTGGAGATAAGTGCACTAAGGAATATAGCAGACTACAGTTAAAGTCCCGCTATCAAAAAGCGGGTGAAAGTCTTCAAGAATTGGCTGCCGATATTCAGCGACTTTCCCATCTAGCATTTTCGGACTGCCCAGCTGAGACACGTCAAGATCTGGCTCTCCATCACTTCATCGATAGTGTGAGGGATCCGGAGATACAGAAAACACTTAGACTCGCCGATGTCAAAGATATTGGATCTGCCCTAGTCTACGCACATAAGATAGAGGCTGCCCAGCAGGCCGCGCGTAAAGACCGGCACTCAATCAGAGCCGTCTCTACTACTGATAAGGATTATGATCTCAGAAAGCAAATCGAAGATCTGCGGCGAAAATTCCGTAACTTAGAAATGAGTAAAGGTGGCAGAAACACGAAAATTCAGTGTTGGACTTGCGGTGCAGTCGGACACGTTCAGAGAGACTGCCCAAAACGAAAAGATGATGGAAATGATCTTCGTCAGAAGCCCCATTTCAAATTGTTTCATATTTCTTCCGTAAGCAGCGGCGACAACGGACTTTTCGTTATGGGACATGTCAACGAAGTTCCCTGCAGAATGATAATCGATACTGGAGCCAACGTAACTATCATTAGGACAGATTTGGCTCGCAAACTTGGTGACAAACTCATCTGGACGCCGCCCTGCATAACCCTCCAAACTGTGACAGGTGACAAGATTAAAGTACATGGAAAAATAAATCTAAACATTGCATTTGGTAATGCCGTGTACCATCATATGGCATATGTCGCTGATATAAATGACGAATTTATTCTCGGATTGGACTTTCTCAAAGAAAACCATTTCAAGTTAGATTTTAAAAATAATGAACTACACTCATGTTCTGAAGACATAGCGATTTTTAAGACGAAATATTCAGATATTAAAACAGTCCATCATATAACTGCGAAGAGTGAAACAACATTACCACCAAGAACTGAGACAATAGTTTCCGGAGCTCTTTCAGAAGATAATAATTTTCATTATGGATTGACTGAATATCCAGATTCCGACAATAGCGTTAAAGGAGTACTAGTGGCTTCTTCACTCGTCGATCTTTCACGAAATGTAATCCCGGTAAGAGTTGCTAATCTAAGTAATAAGGTAAAACTTATAAAAGAAGGAGAA
Organism: Latrodectus hesperus; assembly: GCA_037975125.1. NCBI lineage: Eukaryota > Metazoa > Arthropoda > Arachnida > Araneae > Theridiidae > Latrodectus > Latrodectus hesperus. The sequence continues at coordinate 781,860 of CM075856.1, forward strand.
GTGCTAGCGACTTGCACTCCAGTGACCTGTATTAACCGAAATTGTCAAGCCACACTATCTGAGCCTCCTGACACTCTAATTGATGAACTCCTTCAGAGAGCAGAGTTAGATGATAAACAGAGGAATGCTGCAAGAAATTTATTATTAGAATTCGGAGATCTCTTTTCCAAGAAATCAGATGATGTTGGGCGAACCAAATTGACGCAGCACCGAATCAATACAGGAAATCATCCACCCATTAAACAACACCCGAGAAGATTGCCATTCGCAAAGCAGGAAGAGGTGGACAATCTTCTGATGGAAATGCAGCAGAATGACATTATTGAGCCATCAGAGAGTCCTTGGGCTTCGCCTATTGTTTTAGTTCGGAAGAAGGATGGTTCTACCCGATTCTGCGTTGACTATCGTCGGTTAAACAACATCACTAAAAAAGATAGTTACCCTCTTCCTAGGATTGACGATACACTTGATGCTTTATCCGGAAAACAATGGTTTTCGACTTTGGATCTCAAGAGTGGTTATTGGCAAGTAGAGATACATCCTGAGGATCGAGAAAAGACTGCATTCACCACAGGACAAGGACTTTGGCAGTTCAAGGTTATGCCATTTGGGCTTTGCAATGCACCTGCAACGTTTGAGCGCCTGATGGAGACAGTATTACGAGGACTTTCCTACGAAGCCTGTTTGGTATATTTGGACGATATCATTATTGTAGGGCGCACATTCGAAGACCATTTAAGAAACATCCGAAAGGTGCTGGAAAAATTAAAAATGGCCAACCTGAAGCTGAATCCTTGCAAATGTAATCTATTCCGACGTGAAGTAAGCTATCTGGGACACATTATCTCTGCTGAAGGTGTAAGAACAGATCCTGAAAAGATCTCCGCAGTTAAGGACTGGAGTCGTCCAAAAGATGTCCACCAATTAAGAAGTTTTCTTGGACTATGCACATATTACAGGAAATTTGTTAAGGGTTTTTCAAGTATTGCCAGACCTCTTCACAAGTTGACAGAAGTTAAACAGAAATTTCTATGGACAGATGAATGTGAGAAAGCTTTTAAACAACTGAAGGAGGCATTGACATCTTCGCCCGTTCTTGCATATCCCCAGCCCGAAAAATTATTCATTTTAGATACGGATGCCAGCAACGAAAATATCGGAGCTGTTTTGTCGCAAGAAATTGATGATAAAGAATATGTCATTGCTTATTGGAGTAAATGTCTATCGAAACCAGAGCGGAATTACTGTACAACCAGGAAGGAATTGCTGGCAATCGTTAAAGCCATAGAACATTTCCACCATTATCTCTATGGAAGAAAGTTCTTGCTCCGAACAGATCACGCATCCTTAACCTGGCTTTTAAATTTTAAAAATCCGGAAGGACAGGTAGCCAGATGGATTCAACGACTCCAGGAGTTTGACTTTGAAATACGTCATCGCAAAGGAACTCTTCACGGAAATGCTGATGCACTATCAAGGAAGCCGTGTAATGAAAGCTGCCGATATTGTTCTAGAGTAGAGAAGAACTATCAGTTAGTAAATCCTTCGGTACGCCAAGTTACTGTTTCACCTCCATCGAAACCAGACCCATGGAGTGATAAAGGACTTAGGGAAGCCCAAAAAGAAGACCCAGATATAAATCCAATTCTTGAATTGAAAGAATCTTCTAGTATGAGACCAAGTTGGCAGGATATCTCCACCTACAGTCCTGCTACTAAGCAATATTGGGCTCTTTGGGACTCACTCCATATAAGAAATGGTGTCTTATACAGGAAATGGGAGTCCGATGATGGACGTAATTTCAAATGGCAGCTTGTTCTTCCAAAATCAAGAATTTCAGATGTTTTGAAAGAATTGCACAGTAGCTCAACTGGAGGCCACTTCGGAGTAATGAAAACTCTACAGAAAGTTCGAGAACGCTTCTATTGGAGCAAAACGAGACAAGATGTAGAGAAATGGTGCCAATCTTGTGATGACTGTGCGGCACGTAAAGGACCGAAGAAACGTAGCCGAGGAAGGTTGCAGCGGTACAACGTAGGAGCACCTTTTGAGAGGATAGCATTGGACATTTTGGGTCCTTTACCACGATCCTCAAATGGCAACAAATACATACTAGTTGTCATGGACTACTTTACTAAGTGGCCTGAAGCGTTTGCAATCCCCGATCAAGAGGCGACTACAGTAGCCGAGGTTCTAGTGCAACAATGGGTTTCCAGATTCGGCACACCCTTACAAATTCATTCTGATCAAGGGACAAATTTCACCTCTGTTGTGTTTAAAGGAATGTGTCAAATTCTCGGAATAGACAAGACGCAGACCACGCCACTACACCCACAATCGGATGGCATGGTAGAGAGGTTTAACAGAACCATCTTGAATAACCTCTCCCTTATGGTTTCCAGAAATCAGCAAGATTGGGATTTGAAGCTACCGCTGTTTCTTCTTGCATATCGCAGTGCTGTCCATGAGACTACCGGATATACTCCTTCACAGATGCTCTTTGGTCGCGAACTTCGTCTCCCTTGTGATCTTCAGTTTGGTCGTCCACCGGATACATCTTCATCGCCAGAGGAATACCTTCGAGACCTTCAGGCACGTCTTGAAGATGTCCATAACTTCGCTCGAGACCGAATCAACCTGACGACCGAAAGAATGAAGACAAGGTATGACACAAGAGCGACGGGACATGAATTCCAAGAAGGTGACAAAGTTTGGTTGTGGAACCCGATTCGACGTAAAGGACTTTCTCCAAAGTTGCAAGCCAACTGGGAAGGTCCCTACACAGTCCTAAAAAGACTGAACGACGTCGTGGTTCGTATAAGAAAATCATCTGCTTCAAAACCAAAGGTAGTACATTATGATAGATTAGCTCCTTATCGTAATGTAGAGTAAAAATCAGTAGACCATGGTCTGTTTGTAAATAGTATAGATAATTTTAATCTTTTCTATTTTCTTGTATTTTTAGTTGCTTGTGTATGTAATGTGCTCTGTATCCTCTTGAAATGTAAATTCTTTTATATTAAATTTGGCCTCCTATCAGGGGATTGTACTGCCCGGGACGTGCAGTCCTTGAGAGGGGGGCAATGTTACAAATTTGTAAATAATGATTATATTTGTCTTAAAATATCTCAGACAGATCAGAAATTCTCACATTTTGGGCAAAAATTGCGGTATTTAGACGTGTTGTAGTTTAAAAGCGGATTTCCTAATGATTTGGCGACTTGGCGACAGTTGGCGATATTCTTGGCGACTTGGCGACGGTTGGCGAGATTCTTGGCGACTTGGCGAGAAATCGATACTTCTGGAAACATCCATCACCTAAGCTCTAGGACCAATATTTTCCGAGATAGCCTAGAAGCTTCCAGAGCCTTGGCGAAATTGGTAGATTTCTCCGCCAAGTCAGGTATAAATACCGCAGCCCGACATGGAATAGTAGTAGAGTTTTGTGAAGACAGTCAGTGAGTGAAGACGATTAGTTGTGACTGCTAGTTGTTCTCTGTCTGAGGTATTTGAGACCTGTGATTGGAAGCTATTTCTTATCGTATCTGACGAATTGTAGCTGTATAATTGTGATTGTTACAGCGGTAATTTCGTTTATCTAGTGAAGTTTTTTTTTTTTACGAATAAAAGTCTTGTATTCATTAAGTGGTCGCTTTATTCAACTCTCAATCAACACGAACCCGTGGAGCTCGGTACAATATTAATTTATATACGCATTATAGCAATCTCTTGCCACCTATCCTGTGTAGTGGTCAGAGTGCCTGACTGCGGATAGGGAGGTCCTGGGTTCGAATCCCAGTTCGTGGTTGGATGTATTTCCTCTCTCTGTCTATCCTGTCTTTGTACTTTCTTTGTATGAATAATTGCCTACCCTGTAAACGGGTTCCTATGGCATGTGTGTACTGAGTCGGACTCCACACCAAAATATGGTTCAGCTGGAAAAGTGGAGCAGCGCACCTCATATTGTCAGCCTGGCTGGCACAAGACAACAACAACAACAGCAATTTATTAATACACGATTAAAATGAGAAACTTTCAGCATCTGAGACCGTGTTGATTAATAAGCTAAAATATAATTTTGAGAAATTTAAATTATAATATTATAAAATTTTATTCGATTTTATGCTTTCAAAAATAAATGAGGGTGAATGTTTTACTTTAATGACTGTACATTTAAAAATAATTATGCTTATTATCAAAAATTACAAACTTATAAATATAACAACGTTCAAAGTATCTTCGATTCAGTTTTTGAGCAATCAATCTGCAATGAAAACTTAAAAGTCAAACTGAATGAAAATTAAATATTTTTTACACGGATTTAATTTTAATTTTCTAAAATTCATAAATTAAATGAAGATAAAATTAGTTGTTTACTACGATAGGCGTAGATAATTTTAGGATGGTTCATTTGAAAAGTAGATTTCTCAGAATTATCTGAAAGAAATCGACAAAAACTGCTTAAATTTGCATTCGTTTATTTGAAAAAAATATTATTTATATGTAATTAGCGTTATGAAATGTGTTGTTATAGTTACTTATGGCACTATGATAAGCCAAGCTTGCTGTGCCGTCGGGTATGCGAATTAAGTCAGTTGGTACGTCTTTCATTCTAAACAGAGCACTACGAGGGTGAAATTACGATTTTGCTCTTAACTCCTCCGATAGAGGGCACCACTAGAGGATCCACTCCCTCAATTTTGGCATTGATTTGGAAGGGGAGGAAATTTTCTCCAGACCATAACACTCATGGTAACTGCTCAACGACCGACCGTAGGACTTTCCATTTTACAGTTGTAATGAGCGTTATGAAATATTAATTGTGTGATTTCAGATACTTTCTTGAAAAAAATATTCTCTCAATAATTCATTTACATTGCTGCAATGACTAACAAATAATTATTAGGAGAAGTTAAGTCAAAATTCATGGTTACATCCTAATGGAATTCAGATACTTTAACAACAATCAACTATTTAAGAGAAAGACAAATTTTATGAAATTTGTTATGCGTAAAATATGCATTTTTGTAAGATGAAATATGTATATATATATGCAAATTTTATAAATAAAGGTTTTATGTAACTTAAAAAGTGTTAAAGTGTTATCTTAATCAAAAATCAGTCGTTAACCATCACATATTTTTCTCCAAACTTTGTTTCAAACACATTTAATGCAAAATGCATTTCATAAAATAGTAATCAATTTTTAGTGCTTTATTTAGATATTTAAACGAAGAACTACTTAATAGCATGATTATTTAATTCTATTACTACTTAGCATTATTTACTTTATCGTATGTTTATTTACTAAAATATAAATGTTATTTACAATTTTGTTATGTAAAGATATTTCTGTATCTAAATAGAATATTAATGTTTATTTTTGTACGTTTCTCAAATAAATAATTTGCACAATTGTTTTTAACTAAATTAATTTGAAATAAATTAAAGTAAATGGAAAAAATATTCCACGGATAAAATGGTCAGAAAATTAGTTGACTGAATGATTCCATGCATTCCATGATTTCAAAACATAAATGGCAACTATTTAAAGGAAAGAAAGGTTATCAATTAAAACGATTTGCTGCTCTTATTTGGTAACATTTTCTGAATAATTTATTAAAACATAAATATTTGCAATGTATTTTTATCGTAAATAATTATTTGAGTCATAATGATTGATTAAATGTAAATTTCCAACAAAAATATATTGTTTTTGTTGGATTATATATATTGTTTCAATTGCTAATTAATCATTTGGCAGTTCTAACGAAAAATTTTTTTTTTTTTGCTCAAGAATAAATATATTGGGATTGAGTTTTTATTGGATTTCAGTTTACGAGATTTTTTGCCTATTTTGTTCGAATGAGAAAATATACATTCGTTTTAAACAATTATGAATTCTTATACAAAAATATAATTCCTAAAGCCATTGAAATATATTAATGAAGATCGCATTAAATGAAAATTTTGAAATATTTCTGCATTTTTTCACTCATTATTTTATTTATTAATGAAAAACAATAAATGTAAATATTTTATGTTTTTGTTATATTGTGTTAATTATTTATATTTTATAGAAAAATATTCATCACAAAATAGCTTGTATGTTAATATAGTTCCAATTACTAACGTCCAATTAGTTTACCTAGTGTAACTTGATTTTTTTTATGATTGATGACTATATTCTTCCTTAGATCAATATATTAAGTTAAAAAATTTAATTAAGATTCAGTTTTTTATACAGTCATGATGTTATAAAAGATAGTTCAATTTATTTTTTGTGATAAGGTGAGGGATATTAATTTTTTAAATTAAGGTAATTATCTTTCTGTGGTTTATTTAATTTATTTTTCCTAAATTCTGTCGATAATGATGAAGACAGTGAAAAAGGAATTATCATTAAGTTTAAAATTTGTTCTTGCAATTAACAGTGACTGTATGATTAAAATTAAGTCAATTTAAGTTATTGTTATTATTAATTAAACATTACTTAGCATAACAATTTTTATTTCAATGTGCTTTTCCACGCTCTTAGAATAAATACAGAAATTTCACTAAAGAACTGAATATAAAATTGTTCAAATATATATTGAAATTTATACGTCTTAGAAACTTGTATTTTTATAGGACATGCTCAATTATTACATTACATACATTATTTATGTAATCACATCATATATATGGAATTATTGTTTCTTCATTTTAATCAAAAGAGGACAATATTTCTCACTGCATTCTATTTTATATTCCAGGCTAAAAATGCAGTTCAAAAGTATCCTAATAATTGACAAAAAATCAAAAAGTTTGAAATTTAAGATCACATATACCGTTTAGTCAATATTATTGAAATATTGCAATTTGTACAGTTGTAGAATATTGATTTCAATCATCATATTTTAAGATGAAGACAAATACTAATTCTTATACGGAGATACAGAAATAACTTTACCATATAATCATTGCAAATAAAGGTGCTAATTGTGTAAAATTTAATCGATATTTTGTCTATAAAGATTAATCGACTCAGATATTAATTTAATGAAATATTTAGTAAAATAATTCAAACAATTCATCTTTATTAATTTTTTAGAGAAAACTAGGCAATTATATTGTAAAGGATGGAAGGATTTCCAAGCATTCAGCTATTAGTTTTGCGACAAATAGTGCGTAAATACAATTTGTAAAATTATTCTTAGCATAATTTATACTGAAACCTCTTTTTATTAACAAAATAGTTGCTCGTAAATTATCTTTTTTAATATTTTTCAAATGAGCAAAAATTTACAGAATTACCTTTTTTTGTAAGGAAAGCGCAGCAACTATATTAGAATGAGGTTTCGTCATTTAAGAATCGTAAATTATGATTGCATACAAATTATATCATTTTCGGGTTATTTTTCTTGAAAAAAAAGAGAAAATTAATGCACATGTTTTTAAAATTTATAAGAATCTATTTGGTACAAAGTTACTGAATTATGAAAGTAACAATACAGAATAGCTTGAAAAAAAGTTTGATTTAAATAATTAAATATAAAACATTTTTTGAACATTGAAAATCACAAAACTTGAAATTTAAGATTTATTGTATCGTATAGTCAATATCATTGAATCATTGCAATTTTCACTGTTCTTGAATATTTATTTGAATTATCATAATTGAAGATGAAGAACAAAAAATAGAAATTATTCTACGGAGATACAAAAATAACTTTGCCATATAATAATTGAGAATCAAAGTGCTAATTGTGTCAGACATGTTGTGTCAAAGTGTAATCGATATTTTGTGTCAAAGTGTAATCGATATTTAGTCGATTAAGATTAATCGACTCAGATAACTAGTTTATAGGAAATATTAATAACTTTCTTCTGAAGAAAACTCTATGCATGTTACGAGTAGTTTGGTAGCAGATTAGTATATTATTTAAATCGTAGTTTTGAATTTAGAATATACTCTGAAATGTTTACTTTTAGAATTTTCAGTAGAATTTCAACTGCATTTTTGCTATAAGCACAGAACTGAAGCCCTTTAAGAGAATAATTAACTATAAATCATAATTTAGTCAACATAAAATGAAATTAATAATTTACATTATTTTCATATTTATATAATGGATTACACAACTGGTTAACAATTGCAGAATTACTGGTTATTACCAAAGAAAGCATGTACAGTCACTAATATCATTATATTTAATCATAATTCAATATATTAAGTGCATTATATTTAGTAAATTGAATTTTAATATTTTATTTGAGTGAATAAATGACGTATTTATTTTATTTAATTCAAACTGAATTAATATTTTAATATTTTATTTAATTCAAACTGAATTCATATTTATTCCTTCTCGTTGTGTACTGGCATGGTGGGATTTCTTTTTTAAAATAAAATTTAAACAATATTAGATGAAGAATCAAAAAAGAAATATTCCATCTTATTTTAGTTCCAAAACATTAAGACTAAAGTATGTATGTGTGTGTGTTCCATTTTTTATCTAACTTATATAACTTGCTATGTAGTGAAATGAAGTAAATCTTGGTTATTTAGTACAAAAACATAGTACTGTTAAAACTTACACACAATACATGATTTTTTTGCTCTGAATAATACCACTAGGAATTTTTCACTTGAGTGACCTGGTACCCGAGCTTTTTACAAGTATTGTAAATAAGAATAAAGCTCACAATTCCCTCTATTGTATAGTCGAGTTGAGAGGAAATAGAATTCCCGACAAACTGTTTCGAGTTCCATTCAAGTTTTACCGTCGATTTTAGCAAATATTTCTTTATCACTTTAGGTGGCGGTAGACGTTCGAAGGAATTTGATTTAGTTCGACTGTAAAAGGAATTTCAAAATCATATTGTTACGAACATAATTCCTTTTTCGATTCTGAATGCTTGGACAGGAAGACAAGGGTTTTATTTCACATAACCATTTTCGAGAAAAGGGATTAATAATAATTTAGGTATATGAAACAATTGCGGTGTGCGAATTCATTTGTAAATTAAAATAATTGAATCAACTTTTTCTGTTTGACAAATTACCTGCTAAATATAGCAACTTATTTTCATTTAAAGCATTTATTCTTAAAAACATAAATTGGAAGTTTGATTTAAATATTCTTAAAGTATTTTATTTTTTGTATCTAATATTTAACATCAGGATTGTTTTTTCTTTCTATTTCACACGCATTGTTAGATAAATTGCAGGATGCACACGCGCCTGTGTTTTATAATTTTATTACGTCAGTGTAGATGAACAGATGTTTTTTAATATGTTTCTGCTGTGCTACATAGTTTTTTTCTAAATTATTGTGTCTTGGATTCACTTTACAATACCGTGATGATGACAGCCATTTCTTTTTTCGTCGGCATCATGGAGAAAACAATTTGCTAGTGTGCAATTGGCATTGTAATACTTGTCTCATTTCCTGGAATGGTATTATGGAGTATCGCTGGATAAAAAAATTTCATTCTCTTTTGGCGAGATTTATTTGAATCTCGTCAAAAGCGAAAAAAATTGAGCCAAAGGAAGAGATTGCTTAAATATTTTGATTGTACATTATCATAGAGAAAAATTCATTTAAAATAGTAAATCCTTCGTAAAATCCATACAGATTTTAGTAACATAAAGTATTATCAGTAACCTGAAAGAATAGATTTACAGTATTCTGTAAATATATCCACATAATAGAATTTCAAAGACACGGAAAAATTAATTCAGTTTGAGATTTATAAATAGATTTTTTGTACCTTGAAATACAAATGCAAAACAAAAATATGCAGACCAATTGAAAGTATTAAATTCTTAGCTAGGAAAATCTAATTTTATAATAGTTAAATGATAATTATTTTTTCTTAATAATCTCTAAATAATAATTACTGAAATAATTACTGACGAACATGGATATTTAGTATGAATCATGATTGGTGATGAATGTGAATATTTTAATTACGAATCTTGATGCATGTCATGGAAAGAAGAAATTAAATGTTTCTCATTTTGTTACTATAGTGTAAAAGAGTATCTGTTGCTGTTGTTGCATGCCCCCGAGATCAGCAGTCTCTAGACCAGGTCCATGAGCGCGTACACCTTCCAGAAAGTCCAGTACCATAAGTGGATTCTCCATCAGATCTCTCCCGGAGAGACCAAGGCATTGAAGAATATGTTTAGGAGAGGCCTGTTCACTTAAGCACTTAGAGCAAATTTCAAATTTCTTCTTACCCTCGATGAATTTCAAGTTACTAAGATGGCCACTTCTGAATCGGTCAATAGCCGATTGTTCTTATCTATTAAGACCAGTAACCGGGAAACACCTGGACACTCGAAGCGGTGCCAATGAAAAAGAGAGTATCTATCTTTAACTATCATTTTTAGTATAAATTCAATTTCATTTATAACTTAAAAAGTTAAGCCTCTCTCAAATTTTTGTTCTTATATTTATTTATAATAAATTTGCAAATATGCAATGAATTGTTTGTAGGAATATGTTAAGTATACATTTTTAAGAAATAAAACACTTTTTAAACATAAAATATGTAATTTCGTTTATTATCAAATTTTACTAAGCAGTAATAGGATAATCACAAGTATTTTTATTTCTTTTAGTATTTATCAACCATAAAGTGATTGTTTTTTTCGTTCCAATTGTAATCATGATAAAATAACTTTATTGGAATTCTCATTGGTTTAAAGTATGCATGACGTCAGATAAAGTGTCATCTACGTCACATCGTATTGAGATGGCGTCGTAACTCCGACCTGAAGACGAATTTGCTGCCTGGCTTCAACTCGTATTCTTCGAAGTGGCAGCAAATATGGCAAAATTCACCATCGAAAATCTGAGTGTCGTCGGCGATGAGAAAAAATCTTTTCATGAATTTTACAAGAAATGAAGAAGTATTTTTTGAATTATAATTTTTTCGGTTTGTAAAATTTTTATAAATCATGAAAATTAACTGTTGTTTTAAATAATTAGTTTTCAAATTTTCAAATCTTTAACTATGATGCTTCTTTCAAATCTTTAACTAAAAGCAAAAAGAAAGAAAAAAGACAAAACATCCACTTTAGGGCTAATTCAAATCGACAAGGACGATATGAATTTTTTTAAATTTTACTTAAGTTTTACTTCAATATTTTTAATGCTTAATTTTGTTCCCGCTGTAAGTAATACTAAATATATATTATGCTATTTCCAAGTGATATTTAACTTTTAACAATTTTATTATTAAATTGCAAACTACATTGGCTGAATAAACAGGGTCTTGATGTAGGTATTTATAAACCTACTTCAGTTAAAATAGATGTTAGAAACCTCATGTTAGAAAAAAATATAAAAAAATTAAAAGATTCTAAATTAATCTGTTTAAGTTGGATTGTTAAGACTTAAAGTTGAGCGTTTTCTCTTGTATTCAGTTTTTCACATTAAAATGTATCCATTATATATTCATTCTTTTAAACAGTTTATTTTTCTACATAGTTTTGGACAATTCTAAGAAACCTTTTTCAGAATCAATAATATTGGTTTTGAAAAAGTTACCAATCATTAATAAATTAAATATTTTATACATTCGTTTGAAAATCATAGGTTGTTTTAAGTTTTGCTTTTCCTCACCAAAAAACAAATTAGCTTTAAATTTGACTAATTTATTTCAAATTAAATTATAAATAATCATACTATAGAGATACGTAATAGAAAATACAACTTGAATTTTAGTGTGTAAATTATTTGATATTAAAAAAAACACTTATTTATTCTGAAGATAGTGATACAAAAAAAAAATTCAAAATTTCACCTATACTTATTTTTAGAAAAGTGAAATAGAAAAAGTAAAGTATCAGTATTGGAGTCAATTTTATGATTATTATAAAAATATTATTTTATCACACCATTTGCCAGGGAAAAAAAAGCTGATTTTATGAGTGCTATAAAAATATTGTCCTTTAAACAAAAATATTATATATTTTTCTAGAGATTGAAACTAGAGAATCTTGAATAGAAATTCACAAATGATTCAAATATCAAGACGTTTTGATTTACAAAAATTAAGTGAATAATTAACTTTAATTAATATCCCTTTATTAATTTCAAAACTGCTTTTAAAAATAAAATATATGAAAATGAAATACTTAATATATCAGAATTATCCTTTTTGCAGTTTCTTCCAATTTACTACAGTAGCTTAGAATTTATAAGAGGATTTCACTATGTTAAAATATTTCACTGGAATATACATGATAAGAAATGGGGTAAAATATTATATACATTTTTAGAACAATCTTTTTATATATTATTTTTTTGGAAGACAGATTTGTCAGTTTAATATATCGCAGTGATTAAATGACAATGGAAGCAAAAATTTCTTTCGTTATTTTGGTCCCGAAAAGCAATATGTATGTAATGTAAATTTATCATACGTGGTAACACGCAAGCAAGGAAAACCATTTAAACTCACCGTGATCTGTGGAGAACTATTACACTTCCAATTCATGAGATTTTTGCATATTTTTAACTTTTTATATCTCTCCTTCTGTTAAGAAAAAAGTACATTTTCACCAAAAACTTTTGCATAGGGTCAACGCTCTATTGTGTGCAGCGAAATTTCGATTGACTGAAAAACTTATTTGCTTTTTTCTCCGTTTTCCCCCGAAATCTTTTGTTCGATTTGCATAGAAAGAAATCGTTGCCAAACATGAAACTCAAAAGAAATCTCTAGAAAGATAAACAGTCCAAGCGATAGCGGGGAAAAGATACATTAAAGTTAAAGGGCACATTAAGTCACTTCGATCGTCTGCTTTCTTCTTCTTTGAACTGAAGTGAGTTCGAAGAAAATGAATAGTTACATTCTTAAAAGGAATGCTTCAGTTTTGCAATAATCTACTTCAACTCGTGACTTTACTCTCAGTTTACGAAAACGTCTCAGGAAATGTTAGGTTATGAATTTTTAAGAATGTTTTTGTGCTTTATTCTAAGAATGTAAAGTATCTTTTACGAAGTTTATGCGTATTATTATACTTTCTTTATATAAGCAAAGAAATGTTATTTTTCTTTATTTTAGAAGTATGTATTTTATCCTTTAGGGAAACTCATTTCATTAAAAGTTTTCATTTTAAATTTATCTTGGTAAATTGCGAAAAAAACCTTTATAATTACAATTTTTGATATGTTTTTGGAATATAAAGTTTATAATGAACTTGAAAACCGTGTTCACGCTAGATTATTATAACTATTCAAGATCAGGTTTTACATCATTACTAGAACTAAATTTTATGTAAAATAAGTAAAAGTCATTAATTTTGACAAGAATATATCAGGATATGCAGAACATTTATTGAATAAATCAACATAATTAATAAGTAAAAATATTTAATTTATGATATTCCATTTACTTGCTTTAAAGTTGTTTCAATTTCAAATATTGACTTTGTGTCTTAGATTTTTTTCAATTATACAAAGTTTATTCGACAATTCTAAATTTATGTTTCAATATTGTTTATTTCTTTCAAATTTGGTGAAAACATATCCTTGTAGATACTTCAGAATCAAGTCAAAGACTATAATTGCAATAAAATAACTAGAATTATAAGTATATATATGTATGTAAAAGTATTTTGCAAAGAAAAGATGCAAGTGGTATAAGGTATTAACAGATAGCCAAAATATTTTTCATATATTTTAAGCCAATGTTTTGAAAAAATGTCCTTCATCTATGTATATTACTGAAGCAGGACTAATAAACAAAAAATTTAACTGTAAGCATGATTAACTTCAAAATTTGTTGAAATTTGCATTAAAAATGAATTAAAATATATAATGAACAAATGCAAGAAAATTCTTCAATAAATCATATTTATTTGTTTCTTTTAAACTTATGAAGTACTGTATTCTTATCTAACTTCACTGATTTACGTTCCCTAATTTGTGATGTGGAAATGGATTTTATTTCATTTACGGCAATATTATTATCTTAGATATAGATTGTTATCCTTTTTTTGTGATTAAATTGGCAATTTTAATGAAAATTAAAATATAAATGAATAATTGTTCAAATTAAAATAATCTCTTATAAAATTAAGTTTTTGTAACATGTAATCTAATTCTATTAAATTTCCTTTTTTTCAAATTTATAGACTTGTTTTTTTCTAAATATATTCAATATTTCTAAAAATAATGCATTTAAGATCTCAATCTTTAAAAAGTTATTATCTTATTATTGCTTGAAAGTATTTATAATGTAAAATTTCTGAATAATATTTACACCTATCATTGAATGATACATATTTTCATCAAATTTAAAACTGTATGTTTAATTAAATTGCAAGTTTTATTTGCAATGAAAAACATTATTACTAAAACTATTAAGCAATGTAAGCAATAATTTAAATCTAACAAATAATTTAAAAAATAATATAAATAATAACATATAACTTTTTCTCCCAATTTATACAACAAATATAACAACATTTATGTAGTTAGATATTAGACAAAAATTAAAAATATTTACGATTTGTGTTTGTAGCAAATATCAGTCAAAAACTCAGAAGTAAGCAACACTTACCTGCAAAAAAAAGACATTATAAAATATTTTAAAAACAAAGAAATGTAAAATAAATTTAATAAAAATAACAAAGATAATTGAATTTATAATTAGTTTGATTTCATTTATTATTTATAAATGCAATTAACAAGATGTAATACGTTTATTTTAATTTTAATGCAAAAATAATAGAAAATTTTGAATATACATATTTGTGACAATATTTGTGTAAAATAAAAACAAATAAAAAATCAGAAAATCAATTTTTTAATTTTGAATCGCACCAAAACTAATGAATTTAAAACAAATGTAATATTGAAATAATTCAGGGAAAATTTACATAGTCATTTAACCATTCATTTTTTTAAATATCCAATATTTTTTGTATTCAAATTAGCAACTTATAATATGTATGCGTAAAATTTAATTTATAATGCACATAAATGCACTTAATAATAAATTGTCCTCTTATACTAATAGTTTTTTTTATTTAATAAATTAAAATTATTTTATAAATAATATTACATTATCATATATAATATGCTTTATGAAATATCATTATTCATTGTTTATATTCTTAGTAAAAAAAACGATCATTTTTCTGTTCTAACCATTGAATACAAGGGTTATTTTTCAATAAAGATTAGGTATCAATGAAAAAGCAAGGTAAATATCTATTAATTAAAAATATATTACTGAAATTGTGTCGAATTTTTAAAAGAATATTAAAAATCTATTTTGAGTTATTTTATGTTAGAAGCAAAGAAATGTATATTTAATTAAAAAATTTAAAGCATAATTTAAGAGAAAAGTTTAAGTTGGAATTTTTGTTTTACCTAAGAATTTAAAATGTAACTTTGATAAAGATATTCATCTTCAATTTTTACCTATCATGAAACTATTGCTTACTGTAAATACATTCAATTATTTTAATTATTACAGAGTGTATTCATTATTATACCATCATATATTTATTTAATACTACGGTTGATTAAACAAACATTTTCGTTTTGTCTTACATCATGTTTAAATTTGTAATTTAAAACACTATTATAAAAATAATTTATATAATGATGTACTATATATATATATATATATATATATATATATATATTATTTGTCAAAAAACATGTTCATCAAATTACTTAGTTCTTATAGTTATTAATCTTGAAGCACCATTTTCAGATTTATAATATACGTTTCATTAAAATATTGTTTAGTATTTTTAAACTGATTTTAGGATAAAAAAAGCTAACTAAGCAAATTCTTAAAATGTTTTAAGTAAATAATTACAGAGAGTTTAATTTTAAAATTAATTGTGTGTGTGGTTTGAAATTCCAAACTTAATTAAATGTACGAAACTATGTTAATTAGAAGGAATTGAGTTATTAATGAAGTTTGATATTATTATACATTCAAGTCTCAGTAGAATTTATTCTTTGGAAATCTTAAATTAATGAAAATTAAATGATTTAATTATATAGTTAGTTAAAATTACCCTAATATAGGCAATGAAATTGTTTAATTGGTTGAAAAATTAATTTATTTATATTTTTTAATATATACAACAGGGTGAACTCACAGTAAGGGAATTCACGATATATATACATACATATATATATATATATATATATATATATATATATATATATATATATATATATATATATATATATATTAACCCGTTTTTTTTTGCTTATAATTACTTAAAAAAATTTCAAATAAATGTATGTTAAAGAATACATTTTTGAAAGTAAATCTTAAAAGTATGTCTGAGAGAAAATGGGCTAGGAATTAAAAGAAATATTATTTCAATCATTTAGGCATCTTGATTATCCTTAGATACATTAATTGCTGTGTTGCCAAAATACAAAACACTTTATGTTTTTTAAAAATGATATCAATATGGTATGTCAGTATGGTTTAATAATGATATCAACTTTTACTTGTAGTATTGATATAAACTGTGATTGCCTAATACAAAAGAATATAATTTTAGTATAAAAATGTGAGTAATTTTACTATCGTTTTACGGATTTCATCTTAACAAATTTTTCATTACCAAATGTGCTGGCATCAATCAATCTATGTAAATCGTGAATAATTTCTTAAATTTAAAAAAAAGTATTGTAACTGGATAAAAACGTTGCCCATGAAATGCTTTCCTGAACACAATTTATGAACAACAAAATCTCTTAATTTTTTAAAAAAACCTCTGAAATTAATAACTTTTATGTAATTATCGAAATGTTTCTAAAAGCTCGTCTTAATGCGAACAATATTGTGTCAAGTACAACCACATGTAATGTGAAAATTTGATGTTAAAAATACGTGGCATTTTCTCCCAGAAATTCATTGCTATTGCTTTACAGAGAGAGCAGATTACTACGAGATATATGTTAACCGTCATGGTCGGGATTTATAATCGAACCAATTTTTTCTTTGCCCATGTAATTTGTCAGCAGAGAGATCATTGACTCCGAATTCCTGCAACAAATAGCACCGTGGAAACCACTTCGCTCTTATTTCTCCTAACTATTACAAGCTTTTAGAACATTAAGATCCAATTACCCGTGAAAGACCATCAGTAAGGGTATCTAATTCCTAGGCGAATTGAATTAGCAAAAAAAAAAAAAGTGAAAAACAATAACTTACTATACTTTACACATTAACAATAAGATTTTTTTCTAATATTCAGAGAAATAAAGGTTTATTAAGCAAATAATTTCCAAATTTACATGAAATTGAAGCTGATATATCTTAGGTAGGTATTTAATTACAAATAAATTACACTATTCTCCAACTAATGTTGATAATACATTAATATAAATTACAATACATTTTTCTGTCGATCTAGTTGTTCACAATTGTTAGTTTAAATAGATGCACAATGCTTTCTGAAAAAAATAACTGTGAATTGAAATTCCCTAATAAAATGGTAAAGTGAATTTCTATTCGCTCTTTCATACCACACAAGTAAAAAAACACTGGATATCTGGTAATTATTGCTCATTTTGTATTCATATTTATCTATTTACTTCAAATCAGAAATAACAATGTCTTTTTGATTATAATGGGGACATATGAGGATACTAACAGGAAAACATACACCTTGTAGTTTTGGGGCATTATCTAATATAATAATGATGAATCAACGATTTAAACTATTTCTTGATTCTTCTAATTCTTTTCATCAATTGAAGAAAACAGATTATTAGACTTTTTAAAGAGAAATTTAATAATTTTTATCAAGTTTAGGATTCAAACCGTATCTCCTCAGTTATTCCTTTGTAAATCAATATATCATAGAATATTATTATTGAATATACTACTTAATAATCACAATGATTTTTGGATTAATCCACGATAGAATTCAGTTCTTTTCTCTTATATTAGTTAAAATAATGTGTTTAAATAAAAATATCACATTTTGTAATTTATATAAATATGTTTAATAATATTTAAAATCGTTTTGTCTGGTGGAAAGAAATCTGAGATAAATTTTATACAAATAAAACTTCAACAGTGAAGTAATTTATAAAAAATTTTAATCAATTTGAATGAATATGCAAAAATTTATGCATAAAATTATAAATATTTAGAAACTCTGAAATGGACTAAAGTAATAAATACTAAACAGAACAATAAATAAATTATTGCATAATTTTAACGTGGATTTCTTTGTATTAAAGATTGTGGGATTAAAATGTAATTGTTATTGTTGTCTTCTGCCATGTAAGTTGGCAATAAGGGTGCGCTGCTCCACTAAAATGTAATTGTATGTTATTTGATTGCAACCACATATTCATTTAACACATTTTCTCTCGTCTTTTAGAATTGATTGAAATATGCAATGGCAAAGAAGAACATCGCTTACAATTTCTGTACACATCTTGTATTATTGAACTACGACTCGATCATATGCATATATAATGACAAGGAAATTTTATAGATTTAAATAGGTTTATATAGAATATAAAAAAGCTTATATAGATTTAAATAGGCTTGTGTTACACAACCTCACATTTTCCATTCAAATATAATGTTCAGGTCATAATCTGTGGATTGAAAAGAAGACGTTTTGCCCCTTATATATATTATTATTAAAAAGGAACTGAATATTTCGCGCTTCAGATTTTCGTGTTCATCTATTTCAAGGAGAATCTTGGAACGATTGCTGACTTTTCTTCACTGGTAAAGTGTGAATATCGTCACTGATAAAATTAAGTCTTTGCTGATAATAAATTTCGTAAGATACGTTTGATGAATAAATTCATTAACTTGACGCTGCCTTGTCTTTATTCATTAACACTTAACTATTTAGGATAATGTCAAATTTTAATCATTACGTATGCTGAGAACATGAGAGACACTAAAAATAAATATATCTCGATAATATTAATGAGATAAAATCTGCTGTATGATAGTTGATATATAAAATTAATCTGTGTTTGTTAGTATACAAGAAACATCAGGCAGTAATTTAATGTTTCATCAAAATTAAATTAATTCTGTAAAGTTATGCGAAATTAATGGCTATATATATATATATATATATATATATATATATATATATATATATATATATATATATATATATATATATATATATATATATATATATATATATATATATATATATATATATATATATATAACTATTTTATAATATTTTTAAACATTTTGACAAACATTTTTTGTGGATTTTTTAAATATTTCTTACACTAAAATAAACATAATCTTAATTTATAATTCATACATTATACATTTAAAAGGTAATAGTTTAATTTAAGTTATAAGGATATATAATAATTAGAAATTCATATTTATATGAATTGTCTATAACCATTTTGCATTGGTAAATAAAAAAGTTTAAATTTTTTACTTTTTTAAAGTTTTGTAATATTTCCTCAATAAAAGTAATAGAATAAAATATTTACTTTAGATAAAAATTAAGAAAAATCTATTTTTAACCAACACTTCGAAACAACAACAACAATTTGGACTGGTTTCAAGACAGTCACAATACAGAAATATCTTTCGCATTAATATCTTATTTCCGAAAAGAAAATATCATATCTCGTATTTTCTGAGAATCATTTAACATCCGTAGAACGTTTTCAGTGAAAAGATTTTCATTTCAAGAATAACTTTTTGCTCGAGAACCTTGTAATCCTTTAAAAGAATCTATTCGTTTTCTTTATTACATTTCTTTTGCGACCGTAACTTTTTAAGAGCAGGCACATTTTAAAAAATATTTATATAACTTCCAAACGATTATTTTATTTTGAAATTACATTTTTAACCTGAACACAAAATTAACTTGGTTTATTTTAAGTATGCAATATATACAGTTCCAAATTAATAATATTTACAATTAATCTATAATTATAAAAATTTGAGTATTTTATTTGTTCGAAAATGAATTTCTAAAATTAATTATTTAAAAGTATTAGTTTAAAATATAATAAAATAATATTCTAAATTATGATTTCAAGATCGTTTGAAATAAAAACTGTCAATGATTTTTCGTTTGGCAAGAAAGATCTAAAAATAATATTCTTTCTCTGTTGAGCTTTAAGAAAAAGAAATAAAAGTAAAGAAGAGAAACAACATTTCTTGACAGATGTTAAAACATAGTTGCTTTTTTTGTAATAAAACGGCGCAAGCAGAATCGAGTTCTTTCACGTCAGAACCGCGATGAAGCACCCATACGTGGAGTGGTGGACTTTATTTTTCGTCAAATAAAATTCCATATTTCCACAAGTGTCTCTATCAAATTTCACATGATTTTTACCAAAAATTGGTAAATTGGACAATTTTTTATGATGGGAAATTTTATTACAGTTGTTTAGCAGTATATTTCTCTGTGCCAAATAATTTTGCCAAACTAAAAAACATTGTTAAACCAATAAAAAATAAATAAATAAAAATTTAACAATGTTTGAAACTTTATTTAATGCTCTCAAAGTATTATTTTATAAATATAACTGCAATTTGAATTTGGAACAGAATTTTTTATATGATTATTTTTCATTACAAATTATATATTTTAAACTTAAATAAATTTAAGCTTAAGCAATTAAGAAGAAAATTTCAATAAACTTAGCTTAAGTAAAATTATTGAGTAAATTTTTTAAAATTGAGGTGATTGAATGACTTCATCGATGTATTCGATGCTTAAGTTTTTGATCAGTTTGGTCATTTTTTTCACATTTGGTTCCTCTTTTTATATATTGAAACAAATAAAATGATGACCAACATTTAAACTGGATCCCAAATAATTATAAAGATTAACTCGAAATATATGAAAGGAATTCTGCAGTAAAAAAATTAAAAAATTGTGCAATAATTCAGATGATACAGAAAAACTCAATTTTACAATTTTTTTTTGCATTTTTATAGGTAATTATAATTGAACTTTCTTTTTAGGTGAAATTTTAACTGAGAAATGTCTAATTTAATATATTATAAATGTGTACCAAATAATAATATACTTAAAGAGATTTATTACACCTAAACTAAAAAAATAATTTAATTTTTAGAATCAATTTTAAATTTATTTATGAATGAATACTCAGCCACTTAGAACATTATAATTTTTTCTTTTCACAAGGAGAGGAACAAAAAACAAAATCCCACAATTATGGGTTGTTACGTTTGGAAGTATCATTTCACATGGAAGACATGGACACATCTTATTTTACGAGCTCAACCATCATTTAGTGAACAAGGCAAATCTATAGTTTGGCTGGAAAATTAACTTAATATAATTCAGTTCAGAAAAATGATCACTGAGGCTTTATTCTGACCTTGGTTATGAATGAGAAATAAAGCTTCAAATGTTTTAATACATAACAGAGATAACCTCAAAACCGTAAGGATTACACCAGAAAATGTTTGCTTAAGAAAAATAGATGAATACAGAATTATTCTTTATTGTTTCGTTTGGAAACAATGTTTTAAAAAAATCAGTCCCGTAAAACTTAAGCATATACTTTCCAGTGGTATTACTTAGTTGAATCAAGGATTAGTCACTGACGAGAATCTTGAACAGAAAATTGTTTTTATAAAATGGCAAATGACTAAATTAATCACTAATGACTAAATTAATCAGAAAAATGATCACTGAGGCTTTATTCTGACCTTGGTTATGAATGAGAAATAAAGCTTCAAATGTTTTAATGCATAACAGTGATAACATCAAAACCGTAAGAATTACACCAGAAAAAGTTTGCTTAAGAAAAATAGATGTATACAGAATTATTCTTTATTTTTTTGTTTGGAAACAATGTTTTAGAAAAATCAGTCACGTGAAACTTAGCATATACTTTCCAGTGGTATTACTTAGTTAAATCAAGGATTAGTCACTGACAAGAATCTTGAACCGAAAATTGTTTTTATAAAATGGTAAATGGCTAAATTAATCACTAATGACTAAATTAATCAGAAAAATGATCACTGAGGCTTTATTCTGACCTTGGTTATGAATGAGAAATAAAGCTTCAAATGTTTTAATGCATAACAGTGATAACCTCAAAACCGTAAGGATTACACCAGAAAAAGTTTGCTTAAGAAAAATAGATGTATACAGAATTATTCTTTATTTTTTTGTTTGGAAACAATGTTTTAGAAAAATCAGTCACGTGAAACTTAGCATATACTTTCCAGTGGTATTACTTAGTTAAATCAAGGATTAGTCACTGACAAGAATCTTGAACCGAAAATTGTTTTTATAAAATGGTAAATGGCTAAATTAATCACTAATGACTAAATTAATCAGAAAAATGATCACTGAGGCTTTATTCTGACCTTGGTTATGAATGAGAAATAAAGCTTCAAATGTTTTAATGCATAACAGAGATAACCTCAAAACCGTAAGGATTACACCAGAAAAAGTTTGCTTAAGAAAAATAGATGCATACAGAATTATTCTTTATTGATTTGTTTGGAAACAATGTTTTAGAAAAATCAGTCACGTAAAACTTAGCTTATACTTTCCAATGGTATTACTTAGTTGAATCAAGGATTGGTCCCTGACAAGAATCTTGAACCGAAAATTGTTTTTATAAAATGGTAAATGGCTGAATTAATCACTAATGACTAAATTAACCAGAAAAGTTATCACTGTGGCTTTATTCTGACCTTAGTTATGAATGAGAAATAAAGCTTCAAATGTTTTAATGCATAACAGTGATAACCTCAAAACCGTAAGGATTACACCAGAAAAAGTTTGCTTAAGAAAAATAGATGTATACAGAATTATTCTTTATTGTTTCGTTTGGAAACAATGTTTTAAAAAATCTGTCTCGCAAAACTTAGCATATACTTTCCAATGGTATTACTTAGTTGAATCAAGGATTAGCCACTGACTAGAATCTTGAACCGAAAATTGTTTTTATAAAATGGCAAATGACTAAATTAATCACTAATGACTAAATTAATCAGAAAAATGATCACTGAGGCTTTATTCTGACCTTGATTATGAATAAGAAATAAAGCTTCAAATGTTTTAATGCATAACAGAGATAACCTCAAAACCGTAAGGATTACACCAGAAAAAGTTTGCTTAAGAAAAGTAGATGTATACAGAATTATTCTTTATTGTTTTGTTTGAAAATAATGCTTAAAAAAATCAGTCACGTAAAACTTATATTATACTTTCGAGTGGTATTACTTAGTTGAATCAACAATCTAATGAGGATTAGTCACTGAAAAGAATCTTGAACCAAAAATTGTTTTTATAAAATGGTAAATGGCTGAATTAATCACTTATGACTAAATTAATCAGAAAAAATTATCACTGTGGCTTTATTCTGACCTTGGTTATGAATGAGAAATAAAGCTTCAAATGTTTTAATGCATAACAGTGATAACCTCAAAACCGTAAGGATTACACCAGAAAAAGTTTGCTTAAGAAAAGTAGATGTATACAGAATTATTCTTTATTGTTTTGTTTGAAAATAATGCTTTAGAAAAATCAGTCACGTGAAACTTAGCTTATACTTTCCAAAGGTATTACTTAATTGAATCAAGGATTAGTCCCTGACAAGAATCTTGAACCGAAAATTGTTTTTATAAAATGGTAAATGATTAAATTAATGACTAAAAAAGTTGAAACTAAATGAGACATCACTTTGCTGACGACAAATTAAATGAACGATCGAAAATTAACTTTCAAACACGCGACGGTATAAGATATTAAATTAAATTAAATTAAAATTGCGTTTCAACAACATAACGATAGCCTTATTTAAGGAATCCAAGTTTGAAATTGAACTAGCTGCTTACGTTAGTTTTAATGTCCTTCTACACTTGTAGTGTGCCAGATGTCTCATTGATTTCTTATTAATCAATGTGATTTTGATGAATGACCTTTAATTCTATTTCAGAACTTACAGCGGACGTAGGTACAAAGAACATATACAGCCGTTTAAGAGCGAACCCTATTTCCAACTTGATTAATGAATCTTATAAATCAAGCCGCAGAATATTAGCTTATGAGGAACTTGCCGAAAAATGATTAATCTAGGAAAATGAAAAATGGCGGAGCTCTAGCTCCGTAATTAGTAACGTTACGCGCCCGAAAAATTGCTTCCAGTCCCTTTGAATTCCAAATGGCGTTTTAATTCCTTTAACGTAACTAAAAATGTATACTTTATCATTAAAAGTACGTGCTGTATATTTTAAATTAAAAATATTCTAACCAAAGAAAAATTACTTCCTGCTCATCAGTTAAGTAAAACATTTGCTAGATAGATTAGTGACAATATGTCTCTGTCTTCTGCCTGAAAGCCTCTACCTAACTTAATGGGCATTATAACGCAATAAAAAAATAACTTTCTTAAAAATATTTTTTTATTTAGTACATTTAAGATTAGGCACATATTTTTCTATGCTTTGCTTTAGAATCAAAATTAAACTATTTGTACTCATAGCTATGGTCGCCTTTTCTAAATTCGAAGATACGATTAAAATCATTTTCAGAAGTAGATATTTTCTGTTTGAAAGAAGTGTTAAAATTAAAAATGGCTTTTCCTCAATACTTTGAAGTTAGAAACTGTGCATGTTAATTAACAACGAAACATAAATGCTTATCAAAGTTTTTTCAGTAATCAATATTATTAAGAAAACTTAATGTTTGTATATATATATATATATATATATATATATATATATATATATATATATATATATATATATATATATATATATATATATATATATATATATATATATATATATATATATATATATATATATATATATATATATATATATATATATATATATATATATATATATATATAATCCAAGAAAGTTTGTTTTCATCATTGTTTTGAGATTGAGGTCTATTTTATGTATATCTGAATTGTATTTGTTCATTACATTTAAAACATATATTTAGTGCTTCTTTATTTAATTTAATACGTCGAGTACAAATTTTCAGAGGCATGAAAAATGCATTTATGTATGCAATTCACCTACAACAAACAATTAATGCTACAAACAAAGAAGCTGGAGGTGAAAATGGAATCTAGCAAATTGATGTACTGAAAGCCTAACCTTTGACCAACCGACTTACAATGCTCCAGGATTAGACGATAAATTCAAACAAAAATTTAAGCACTTTAAAATTTCATTAAATTTAGCTCCAATTTAATTTGAATGCAAAAATATTGCTTTACACCTTAAATTCAGAAAAACAAAATACAGAAAATGTACGTTTCCAAATATTGAATATTTCGTTATTATTTTTTGTATTAGAAATGTTTTATTATAGTATTTTAAGATGGCATGAATTTAGTTGAGTTACAGTTAATCTTATATATATATATATATATATATATATATATATATATATATATATATATATATATATATATATATATATATATATATATATATAAACTCTTCAGGCTTAATTTTATATAAAGAATAGAGTTAATATATTAAATTGTTATATTACTAAAAATAATTAATATCTATCTATCTATCTATCTATCTATCTATCTATCTATCTATCTATCTATCTATCTATCTATCTATCTATCTATCTATCTATCTATCTATCTATCTATATATATATATATATATATATATATATATATATATATATATATATATATATATAAATATTTAAAGAATCAACTCGCTTCCTACAAATCAAGCTTTTTTTATTTACTTTTATTTACATTTTTATCTACTCCTCCATCTATGCAGAGTGACTAATTCAATAAAAATATATACACTTTACACTTTAACTAAAAATTATATTAACTATAAATTTGTCGCTATTATTGTAAACGATATATTTATCACTATTATGGGAAATTTTTATAGATCTAATCTTAATTGTATTGAGATCTATCTATATATTATATCACTTCGCTTTTTATATCATGAAAATTTTTCGTGAATTAAATCTTATATGTTGATGGTAGGAGTAGATAAATATAAATCAAAAGTTTTGTGATCTGGTACAGATTAACTGCTTTTCCCAATCAAATGGTAATTTAGCATGTGCCAGTGAAGCTAGAGTAATTCCTTCTTTTCGTGAGACTAATTGAAAATTAATGACTTTGGATAAATTATTTAATCTTTTACTGGAAGGCTCTAATTACTGCTATTTTTCGTAAGATACATTTAATTCCTAAACATTTACGTTAAACATTTGTCATTTTACTCTTTTGTAAAATAAGTTCGGTTTAGTTGGCACATTTGCAAAATGAAATAGCATTGCTCGAATTTTATATTCAGCATTTCTTCCAGCCGATTTTTACTTATAAATTCAACCGTGTGAGATGAAAAATAATCCTCTTGTGTTGGAAATGTAAGCTTAAAATCAGCTTTACTTCAATCTACTTCATATTTGGTAATATGAAGTAGATTGAAGTATATTCTACGATATAAGATTTGATATGACAAAGAATTTTTTCCTTCAATGCGATGGAAAAAGAACTGGAGTAATTTTCTCTGTTAAAACAAGAGTTTTAAATTTCAAAATGTACTTAAGATTTAAACATATGGGATACATAAAATTTATATAAGTATTTACTTCTTTTGAACCATTTTAAAATTTTCAACTCATAAAATATCACATAAAATAGTTTTGAAATTTGAAAGAGCATAATGTAAACCACTACCAGAAAGTTTTAACCAACAGTATTAATTGCTACTAATTATATTAATTAGAATATTCATTAACTATGTTATGGAATATCGGTATTTAAATATACTCCTTAATGACCAATTACTCTGAACTAAAAATAAAATAAAGTAATAAATGACTTACAAAGGTCAATAATGAATGTCTATGGAAGGCTAGTAAAAACATTTTAAAGTACATTTTTCTGCATTTGATTTAAGGAAATTTTATATAATATGCTTCCTATTGTATGTTATAGATAATTTAGATAGTGAGAAATTTTGTAACTTCTATATTTTAATCATTCCCTTTAATTTATTGAAATAAAGAGAAAAATAGTTTTTCTACATTTTATTGACTTATTGTACAATTTTAATTGGTTTGTTCAAAATGAAAGCAAAATGTTAATTAGAATTTACATTTTTACTTAAATTTCAATATATTTATCTTATTTTAAATTAATTAATGATTTTATAATAATAATTATTTAATTAAAAACAAATTAACAACAATTAATATTGTAATATAAGAGTTTTATTCTAGTCAACAATTATTTTGCAATAAAAAGTTATTTCAAGTAAATTAACTTATTCGATAGCTAATGTTAATGATTATTAGTTAAGTTGTATATAAATTTTCGTGCAATATTATAGTTGTTGAAAAATAATTCCTCGCATATAAAATTTAAATAAAAGAAGGTATAAAGGTAAATATTTTTTGAGGAATTTCAGTAACTGGTAGTTGTTCCTAATAAATCAATTCTATAAAAATTATTTTACATATATCTGTTAAAAAATTAAATTTATATTAAAAATAGTAGCTTCGTTAAATAGTTTATTAATGTTGTAAATTACAAACTGATAAATAAATCATTCTGATAAATAATTCTGATAAATAATGATTCTGATAAATAAATGTTTTTTAAGCAGTTATTAAAATGCCATGCTCAACCTTTTAAGGTAGATATATTGATAAATATTCTATTAAATTTCAGTACTTGGTAATCCTGTTTAAATCATAATCCATTCTTGAACTATTTCAATAATTTTACTGTTAATGAATAATTCATGATCAAAATTTTAACATCATAAAATATTTAAGTTATAATATTTATCAATAATATAAAAATATTATTAATAATCAATAATTAATAATATTGATAATTAATAATATTTTTTATATTATTGATAAATCAATAATATTATTTATCAATATTATAAAAATATAATATAAAAATATTAATGTTAGTCTTATTTTGTGCTTCTAAAACTAAAATTCATGCAGTAAAATACATTTTTAAATGATATATTTTAATTGTTCTGAATTTTATTTGCAAAAATGTTCGCGCGCGTTTAGTTTGCCATTACCTTTCTTAGATAGTTCGTAATTTTGGACTTTTCTTGAAAATTTACGTTTAGGTTGAAATTAAAAGAAGGTAAAAATTCTCGCCATCAATAAAAATCTATATTTTTTATGGAACTAAAGATATCCTACTACACAGTTTGCAGAAGGTAAATAAAATTAAGTAGAAAAATAATACTCATTTGCATAAAGATAAGAAATGCATCAACTTAAATTTTCAAAGTGGATTTCGAGCTTTATATTTTATCCCACATTATATTTTTTGTTATTTCTCCATTTTCAGATATGAAAATCTACTTAAATCCACTCAAGTCTTGAATCCATTCTCTTTCCGACGGGGTAAAAAACTTCATCGTTGAAACGTGATTTCAAAATTGAAAAAAAAAAAATTCCAGGGCTAAAAAATGAACCGTCTTAACCACTGGGCGCCATGCAGGTCACCGTTACGTTTCCTGCATTGCACAACCACCTCACGATCGCCAACGGTCAAGATAACGTCCGTCTCTTCTGTTCGAACTAAGTGATTCTTATCACGCTTTACTGGCAACAGAAGCAAACCGCATCCTTACCCAGTCCAGGTCTTATTCTTTAGTTCGCGGATGGTACGTGGGGTGTGTGAAAGAATATGATTATTCTTCCGCGGCGTGGGCCGTTGTCTGCTCAGCTTTTCATCCGCGGAAGGGGAATTTTATTTTCCCAGAAACTCTTTCTCTTGAATTATTCAAAACGTTAGGGAAAGAAACGTATATATATTTTTAAAGCCCCTTAAATCCGTTTGCTAGTCATCCAGAGCGACTCTACCTGGATGAGAAGTGTAATATTTAATGGACTGCGAAGAGAATGGCAAGAGCTTTTGTGTTCGTCTTAGATTGTTTTAAGATATTGCTTTCTGCGCCGAATTCCGTGCGAGGTGAGAATGCTTGTGCTGTGGGAAGGCATGAAAACAATTTGATACAGCTTGCGTTCTAATTGGAGCATTTGTTTCGAGATGCCTGTTGGTGTTTCCAGCTGCTAAAATAACACGCAAATTAGCAGTTGGTGCTGCGTGTATTCAACTTTCTATCCATGATATTTATGTGGCTGTGGCTTTTATTTAAGTTTTTCACACTCAAATGTGGATTATTCTAGGTGATGAATTGATCTGAGACATTTATATTGGACTCATTTGTAATTTGAAATGACTACATTTTTTTTATTAAAATAAATTGAGAAATTAAAAAAAAATCAATATATATTTTAGAAAATTGTTGTTTATTGGGTAATACTTTCATATCTGAAGAAATTTCTTCACTATTTATTTATTTATTATTAAAATAATATTCAATATACATGTAATTTAGTTCCACGTGGAATGTGAAAACGTTGAAGTGTCATAAAAGAATTTTCTATATTACATTAAATATGACTAAAAGTTAAAAATAAGAAAATGGTTTTTCAATAAATTAAGTAATATTGTTGTTCTTTGTGGTTAATATTTTCATAGCTGAAAAAATTGCTTTACTATTTATTTATTATTATTAAAATAATTTTTAACCTACTTATGATTTGATTCCACGTGAAGTGTAAAAATGTTGAAGTGTCCTAAAACAATTTCCAATTTTATAAATTTCACTAAAAAGAAATAAAAGATAAGGATTTTTGGAATAAAATAACTAAATTGTTGTATTTCTGGAAAATATTTTTATATCTGAAGAAATTGCTTCACAAGTTTAATATTATTAAAATAATATTCAACCTACATATGATTTGATTCTACGTGAAATGTGAAAATGTTGAAGAGTGCCATAAAAGAATTTTCTGTATTAAATTAAAAGGAATAAAAGATATGGTTTTTCACATTACATAAATCAAAGCAATGTTTTACCAAAAATTGAAAATCTCACTTTGCTATCCTGAATTATAAATCAAATCTAAAATTTATGTTTATAGTTTTTTATTGTTTTATCATTAAATATGACGAAATTTAATATAATATAATATATGAAGATTCTAGCCAAAATCCCCGACTAATTCAAGATGCGGCATGACTATTATTATATCCGCAGTATATATTTGTCCTAATTGTTGTTAAGTGAATTTTATGGACAAAGAAGGAGTAAGTACAACCATGAAATATCCTAACACTTTCACAATAAATGAATAAAAGAAGAAATAGCTTTTTATATTCAGTTGTATAATTTTACGTTACATTTTTTTACTTCTGAATGAACAACTCTTAAAAATATGTAATTTCATTCACAACGAATTCCTATACATAATTTTTATCTTTCCCTTTATGTACAATTAATGTGTTTGCCAAATTCGTTACAATCGAGATTGACAATGTCCACTTAAATATAGATAAACGCGTTTAAGTGTGAATTTTATGTAGTATGTGCGTAAATAATATTAATTCATAAATACAAATATGATTTAAATATTTAGTAATTATAGAAAGTGACCAGTTTAAAGGAATACCCGTTGAGTTTTTTTTATTATTCTTAAATCAGACAGATGTGGCAACTTATCTAACTCTGACACAGAAGCACAATTGTTCCTAACTTGTTTAAATCTGGGATTGGGCCATATCACAACATTGAGTTAAAACAGAAAAGGAGTTGCACAATGTTACTTATTCCTGTGATAAAATTATTTTTTAGAATATAATTTAAATGACATTTTTAAACTATCATTATTTGAAGCAAATATTAAAAGTGTTCGCCACCGTTTTGAATATGGAATTGAACACGCCGAATTTCCTTGCCAATATTATTGGTTTTATTGCTGTCATTTCTTTAGATATGATTTGTTTTCAATCATTGATGTTCTTAAAACTATCCTGAGAAGTCCTATCTGTGGCATAACCCTCTTAAAACGTAACGGAAGACCTTGATGTCTAGAAACCTAGTACAAAATCAATTGCATACTATCTACAAAAATTACTTTAGCATTTTAATTATTAGATGAAATGTGAGTAAAGTGTCTCTTCCTTGCTAAAATCAGCAGTAGAGGTTCTGTATTTCCTGAAAAGTCTTATATAGGACATCACCCTCATAAAAACGTATCGGGAGACCTTGATGTCTAGAAACCTAGTACAAAACCTATTACATACTATCTACAAAAATTACTTTAACACTTTAATTATTAGATGAAATGTGAGTAAAGTGGTTCTGCCTTGCTGAAATCGATAGTAGAAGTTCAACATATGTTTTGAAACAATAAAAGCTTGTATAATATACACTTAATAATTGAGTGTTTGGGCAAACAATTATCGAGTCATTTGCATTTAAAACAAATAATTAGCTCTTGCAGATGAATTTTATTGTTGCATTTCATTATCTTCTGAAATGAGTTTTCAAAAATAAAAATGAAAATATTTTTAAATAAGTAGGTAATTTACTTAAATAATTTGTTCAGAAACAAATTGAAATTACTGATGATGGAAATTTGAAAGAGCTTTCTCATTGACATAGTTAAAGAAAAGAAAATGATACAGGTACACGCTCATTAAATATAGAGATATTGAATAAGTAATGATGTTGAAAATCTTGTCAAATATATCTTATAGGTGCGAGCAAGCAAAAATAGAATGGGTACTCTCTTTTAAATTCATCATATATATATATATATATATATATATATATATATATATATATATATATATATATATATATATATATATATATATATATATATATATATATATATATAAAGTGAAAATATACGAATAATTGTTCATTTTTTAAAAATATGAATTTAATAAAAAGAAAAAACTAAAACGCTTTCATCACGTAAAAAATTAATTGTGCCACTTCGTTTAATTTAGTGCCGATATTAATTAATGCTATCAATAAATTATTTCTGAGTTTATTAAATACCAGATCATAAGACTGCAATTAATTGAGATGAAAAAGAAGAAAGTAAAAAAAATTGTAGCCAAAGACATACTTTAATGTTCATTAACTCGGTGCCAGGCGGTAGATGGAGATTAAGACTTTGGCACTAAATAATTTTCTCATTTGCAATTTGCATAAAAAAACGATAAAATTGAGTCGTTTTATAAGAAAATCTATAAACTGTTAATGCCACCGTCTTAAAAACCATAACCAGTAAAAAATAGTTGGAAAACTGATCGTAAAACTTTTGAAAAATAAATGAAATTGCCAAAAAGAAGAATACAAAAAAAAACTCTGTCTAAAACCTAGTTATGAAAGATATGCTTGCCTTAAGCAAATAGGGCCGGCATAATATTAATTTTTGTAAATGATATTTTATATTTCTTTTTCTAACTAGAAAAAAATTTTAGCTATATCCATTTCAGTAAAAATAAAGTTAAATTAATTGGTAGCAATTCAGCCATTTAAGATTCTTAATATTGAAGTTGTAATTAAAAGAAAAATGTTTAAAAATCCCACAAAATATTCCTTGTCTTAGAGTTTTATATTTAATAATGCATATATTTACATGCGTACATATATACCTAACTAGAATTATAAAAATAACAAAAAAAAAGATAAAAAATAAGAAAAAAAATGTTTTTGAATTTTGACCAAAGAAGATTGAAATTAGAATAGTCAGCTGTCAGTGTTTGAAAACATTGCTATATTACAGAATTTTGAATGATATTGACTTATAACTGGAGGTTCGAAAATAATGCTTCTTTTAGCGTAAATTTAGCGTGCCATTTTCACCTGAAAAATGACTAAAAGGCGATATTTGACGTTTCTAAGAAATATTAAAAGCATTTTGACGTTTTGCACCTGGCAATAAAATAAAGAGCATCGCTCAAGGTTATCCACTAGAAGATGAGAGTGACATCTAGCGAATTGAAGTGAAGTATAGACTTCACTGTTTAAAATGCTCTCATGTCTTTTGAGTAAAGTGTTCACTAATTGAATAACTATAATGTTCCTTTTATACCGAAAGAAAAATAATAATAGCGTCTTGCTTGATAAGAATCTTATATTAAGAATAAACTATTATTTTGGATTAGTTTTTTGACATAGGAAATATCTAAATATGTAAAGAATATGTAAAAAATATAAATTGAAACAATTTATTTCTATTAAGAATTCAGTATAGTTCGCTGATATGAAGGTATTTAAGATTTAAAATATTTATAACACAATTTTTTTATTTTTCGTTTAATAGCTTAATTAAACAGTTTATTCATGAAATTTTTATATTAATTTATTATTATAAAATTTTAAATATTGGCATTAATAAAAAATAAATAGAAATCTGTTATTGATAAAATTAAAATAATTGAATTCCAGAAAACATTAAAGTAATTATTTTAGATGTACAAAAATTTACTTTGTATTGTGTTAGGTATGTGGGTAATTCGTTTAGAAATATTTTCTTAGTTTCATTTAGCAAAGAAGTTATAATTACTTCTTTGCTAAATGTTTTACTTTATTTAAAAAAATAAAGCATTCGTAACTTTATTCTGGGCAATCTTCCTGAATGTTTAATGAGAACAAAATATATTTAGTCAATTTTAAATTCAAGACATATTTATACAAATATTATATCCTACTGTAAATCTAAAAATTTGTAAGTATTTTTTTCATTTAAAAATTTTTTATTTGCACCCAATCTGTATGTTAACTATTCTCTTGACTTCATAAAAAGTTTTTAAATGATTTAAATATAGTTATCAGAGTATATGCACGCTCGAGTATTTATTTAACTTTAAAATGTGCGAAACTCACTTTGGTAGCTGTTAAAATCTGGATTAATTTCATTTTATTTTATTCATCGAATGACAAGAGAAAGAAAAATATGCATTTATTTGCAAAGATTAGTTACTTAAGAAGATATAAATTTAAAAATGATAGGGATGATTTTTTGTATTATTTGATGCTTATCTAAAACACAAATTAATTCAATATACGAAACAATGTTTCAGGTGTAAAAGTAATTCTGTTTCATGTAAAAGTATAAATGTAATATCAGGATACTTTTACAAATGCAGGATTTTAGAGTACATAACAAATTAAAGCTCGATCAGTAAAATTTTGCTCAAAAGTAATCTTTTTTTGAGAAATATTTGACCATGAATAAAGAATCTTTGAAATAAATAATTAATTCAAAATTTTCGATTACTTTAAATTTTCTGATTATAACTCGACTGAGGGGATTAAAGATTTTATAAATTTTTCATGCTCTTTATAATGCCAATGCTGTTACAACAAATTCGATACTTTCAAATGCATGTAATATGTAGGTAATAATGTTGATTCGCAAACCAAATATAATCTGTCAGAAAAATTTTATTTAATATTTGACTAAAAAAATTTGATTCTAAATGAAGTGCTTTACAAAACAAATAATACTTTACACTGAGAAATGCTGCAACACACATTTTGTATTGAAAAAATGCAACTTTGCAATACCAATTATAGCAAAATTTTGTATAATAACTAGTTATACAATTTTTTGTAATAATTGGTGATAAGAAATTTCCATATGCAAATACCTAATTATGCATATGGAAATTTCTTATCACCAATTATTACAAAAAATATATATATGCATAATACCTAATTATGCATACCTGAAGTAAGCGTATTTTGTATACATAATTACACGAAGGGATATTATAAACAGTTAAGCATATATTACAAAAATTATAAATTTGAATTGTGCACCTAAAAAGTTTTAGATTAAATTTAATTTTTATCTTTTATAGAGTCATTATGTGCAAATAAACATTTAGTTATTAATCATAGTTTAACAAAACTTAATATTCTTTAGCTTAAGGATTTAATATATCAAAAAAATGTTTCTAATTTATTTTTTTAAACTTCAAACTAAAACAAAGTTTATAATTTTTCTGGTTATTTATCATTCAAATTATGAAATTCGTTTTCATAATTGTAAACGTAACTAATTTTATTGCAGTATGAGTTTTGAAATCTGCTATTCAGAGATTTTTATCTTTAATCTAAAGATGGATATGAAATGCTTAAAAAGGATTTGTATTCATAAATAAAAAATTCTTTATAGCTTTACTATTTTCTAAAATGGTTGAGAATAGGCTAAATATATATTTGCATTTATGAGAATATAAAAAAAATATTTGTCATTTTTTTGTTCATATAAAAAATGTACTCTAATTTTTTTCATCGTTTTTTAGTGTTTGATATAGATGAAGCAAACAGATTTTATGTGTTATTTAAAATTTGCGTTTAAAAAAATAAAAAAAAATTTTTTATCTTAATGTTTTTGCTTTAATATTTTACATGAATTATCATAAAATGCACAGAACAAATATTCTTGTGTTAAGCTTTCATATAAAAGAGATACAGCTTAGTAATTAGTGTAATATATGAACTCGCATTTTAGCGACAACTGCATTTTGAAAACACATTAATTATCTGTTTGAATGAAAAATGTTTCCAAAGTTTTCAAGATTCAAACACACTTATAAATGGTCCTGTAATTGTAGAGTAAAATAAACCTAATATAAAATGTATCTTAAATTCGATAAATTGAGTTTTTACAAATTTTGTTTTATGTTTAATTTTTGTCTTAAACTGAGAGTTATTGATGTTTAACTATAACAATAAATAATATTTCCAGTATAAAGAGAATGACCTATATTTTTTATTACTTAAAAATTCATATAAAATTTATTATTGATAATTGATTGATATTCGTATTCTTAAATTAATACCAAATTTTAGTCTCTCAATCAAGAAATAATTAAATATTTATATGTTTTACAAAAAATTAACAACAATACAAAACTAAACAAACTATGTTATCGTTTTACAAAAATTGTTTGAAAAGAAGCTATTTCTTTCTGAATAAACTTTCTACAATACGCAGTTTTATAACAGAAGTTTTTCTATAAATCCGATTTTATCTTTTATCTGAAAGTGTAATAAAATAGTTAAAAATATATTATGCTTCCATATAACATTGGAAGTTTTCACAATAACTAAATCAAATTGGAATATTTCAAGTCCAAATATTGTTCTGATACATTTTTTATAGGAGGATACAAAAGCAATATAAGTATATTGGTAGTTGTAAGCTAGAGAATATTGACTTTATTTTCTTTTTGTTTTCCATCCTTCATATGGTATGATCGAATGCTATTAACGGAAGAAATCAACTATTAAAATTTAATATTGGTTGTTTTGATATTGTTAGACATTATTTAAATGTCTAACTATATCACAAAACAATTTCATGAAATTCTTCTTGTTTCATCATTGTAATGCTATTAAGCAGGAAGAAAAAATGTTTTACATTCTTAGAAGAATCTACTTTTAACAAAACAAATAAAATTGGGTATCGAAAATTAAAAGTAGAACAATTCTATTTTTTTTGTTTAAAATTAAAATGAAATCTCATTTTGAATAGAGAAAGTTATATTTTTAAATGGGACGAGTGGAATTAAGAATAGAAAATTAAAAGTATAACAATTTCTACCTTTAAATAGAACATAT
This sequence comes from Latrodectus hesperus, assembly GCA_037975125.1. Taxonomy (NCBI): domain Eukaryota; kingdom Metazoa; phylum Arthropoda; class Arachnida; order Araneae; family Theridiidae; genus Latrodectus; species Latrodectus hesperus. The sequence goes on from CM075856.1 coordinate 818,352, forward strand.
AAAATTAAGAATAGAAAGTTAAAAGTAGAACAATTTCTATTTACATATAGAACAAGTAAAATTAAGAATAGAAAATTAAAAGTAGAACAAGTTCTACTTTTAAATAGAACAAGTAAAATTAAGAATAGAAAAAAAAAATAGAACAAGTTCTATAGTAAAAAAAGTAGAAGTAAAAATAAAAAAACTGAAAATAGAACATGTTCTTCTTTTAATAGAACAAGTAGAATTAAGAATAGAAAAATTAATATAGAACAAGTTCTACTTTTAATTCTATTGTTTGAATAAAAAAATAATTTGTGAAGTCTCTAATAATATTAAACTATTTCTGGAGAGTTCATTTCTAATTGCTTTTCTATGATATAAGATATTTTCGTAAAATCTTTCCCGATACTGTTTGTGAATGATAGTTTTCTTTCTTTTTAAAAAGTTCATTGTTTGTGGTAAGTTTGAGCTTAGATTATGTTCTTTTTATGAAGATCATAAAAGTCATAAAAAGCTATCACTAAGACGTCGAGTAACTTTATAGAAAATGCTGAATAGCATGTTTTTCAAATTTGTATGACATTTTTTTTTATTCCAAGTAATGTGGTGATAGTTTTTAAAGTGTAAATAGTAGCTTTATCATGGATTTATTGTGTTCTCTGTAAAACGTTAAATTAAACAACTACAATTTCTTCAGTTATAATAGTCATAAAACAACTTCCATATTTAAACATTTATTGCTAATTTTCATGCTTTTATTTTTTTAAAGCAAATCGTAGACTTTCAAAAATGTATTGAAAGATTCTTTATAACATTATAACATTTTTTTATTTTGGACAATAAATAGACCTTTTATTTTTGCTGCAGCAATTTAGGTATGGTTTTTGTTCATCTGGGATAACAAAGTATTACGTTGTATCAAATTTCATACAGGATGTTCGAAAATTCTGCTTTGTGTTGGAGGAATCAGCGTAGGTCAAGAATATTGATACCATTAGCTTATCAGACTTTGAATATGTGCTTATTATTTTGGCCCTTTTGATACAGAATTAGAAGGGATTTTTAATGTTACTGTAAAGGATTTGAATATTTAGCTATTCATAACTTTGTCAAAATGATATTTTTGTCATTACAAGTTATTTCTCATCATAACACTTACAAGGAATTGGTATTTTCATCGATTTGTATTTAGATTATATTTATAGATATAAGTAGTAATTTTCTGTATTGCTTTTAAATTTTAATATTTACTGTTCATTATTTACTTTTAAAAGCCTTTTACTATATTTTTCGTAATGTTTATGTAAAAATAAAATAAATTTTCATTTCCTAAAAATTTTCATTTCCTAAAAGTCAAGTCTAAATTCAATCAACAATTTATTTTCACTATCATATTTTTTTTAAATTTTATGTTAGCTTTATATTTCATAAAGTGATTTTGAAATTGTGATGTCCGAGAGAATTTTTTTTACTTAGAGTATTTTCATTTCCTAATGTTTTTAGGTCTTGAAAATGTAACAGTTTGTTATCAAAAATATTTCCGCAGTTATGAATAGGGTGGAACATTTATGAGAATTATAAAATATGATACATAATCTAACTAAAAGATATACGTATTAAGAAAAAGTAACTTTATCATCTCTTTTCAACAGTAAAAAAAGTACAATGTCACATTCAAAATGATCCACAAGGCTGATTCAAATGATGATTTTTAAGAAACACTTATAAATTGAAATTATAATCCCTATCAGTTTAAAAATAACACATAAATTTATATAATCTGTGGTATCATTTTACTAATTGTTTTTGTAATGAAATGTGAAAAAGATTAAATTTTTTTATGCAGTAAATTTATATATATTGATATTAAATGCATATTGCTTAAACATTTGCTTTAATGCTTAAATTTATAAAATAAATGAAATAGACATTTTAGTTTAACAATTGGGTTGTTTGGAAAGTAATTACTCATTTTCGTTTTATCCACCTCAATCAGTTTTTTGCTAGTAAAAACCAACCATTTTATGAGTGTGGAATCAAGTTACCACCGGAAAGATGGTAAAAGATGTTGAACTGAAATTGACAATATACAATGCAATAAAATATCTATTCTTTATACGTTTTCCATTTTCATAAATTACGAAACTACTTTCCGAACATCCCAATAGATGTTTGATTATTTTTAAGTGGCTTTTAAATGTAGCGATTTTTCTAAGATTTCAAGTGATTAGTATAAAATGTATCATAAGGGTGCATTACAATGGCTTTAAAAGGGTAAATGGTGAGGATTTCGTAAGTGATTATTTAGATGTCAATACCTTTCACATTTACACACCGATAACCACAGGAACAACTATAATATTCTGAATGAGGTCGCATGAACAATATCTAAAATGTTTTCATTTTTATTCTGATTTTACTAATAACTTGGGTTTTATAATATACATTATGATATTTGGACCAAAAAAGACAAACAATGAGAAGGATATATTCATTACTCATTGATGGATTATAATAATGGAGAGCATTTTCATTTGATGCAATAAGGTGAGAGATTACATTAGTGATGTATTTTTCAGACTCATATAAAAGGAAGGATTTTTTTAAACAATAAAAATTATATTTAGATATCATTCATGTAATTTTATTGTAATTTTTAATATATTTCAAATTACATTGCTGACATATAAATTATTTTCTGTATTATTTGTGAATAATTCTTTGTCTATGCAAGTTTGCAGCATTTCTGGAAAGTTTATGATTTTTGTCAGTCTAATATTATCTGACTTATCATGGATGAATTATTTCTTTTTTCAAAATTAGTGTACGTAATCCTTAGGTTACTGTCCAATTTTAAAAAGAATGAAGTTATAAAATTGAATAATAAATATTATTGTTTATTAACACAAAAATTGACACAAATGCCGTATAATTCAGGATGCTAAATTCATAAATTTTTTGGTGATGAAGAAATGTTGCCAAGACGTATTGTGACGTGCGCGATGACGTAAATACTAGGTTTACCAAAATAGAATTTTCTGCACAGTTCTCATAGATCCACATAACTGTGACGCGATAAAAACCAAGTTGCCACATACAAATGAAAATCCACCAAAAAAATCACCAAACTCAGAATTTGGCGTCATGGGTTATATGGCATCTGTACCCAAAAATTAAATAGTACAATATTATTAATGATATTGTACATAAATCATTTAAGATGGGTTGCACCATAGAATGTTATTCAAACTGATTTTATAATGAGATACGAATTGCTATAAATTTACACTCAATTTAAGCAGAAGTTATGTTATTCATGATCACATTTATTAAATAAGTATTAGTAAAATTAATAGAAGAAATTCTTTCCAAAACTGCGTTAGTAATTATTAATGAATATTAAACCATAACATATTCAAGCCATTTTATTATCATTTTAAATTATTCAGAATTTTAATGTTGTTTAGAAATATATAATCTACTTTTTGAAATAAGTCTTCTGATTTTTTTAAAAAGGCAGAATTATTTTTTCTGAATTTGCTTAAAGTCTCTTGAAATATGTACCCGCTTTAAATCAAGTCTCCTAAGAAATTTTAGTTTCTTTATTTACAAAGAAATGTGTTCTGTGGGTCACATAAACTCAAGGGCCTTTTCAGGAAAACCAAATATTCTATTTGTTTCTTTAGGAAAGTAGCCTAAACTCGAATCCATATTTTATTCAAATTTCTTTCCACATGTAAGTACCAGTCAAAAAATTTAAGTCTTTTATTTGCTCAAATTTTAGAGTCTTGAGTATTTTTTTTCAAAGAAGCTTTATTATATTTCTAAAATAAATTTTGATATGAATTCTTTTTATATTGATTTCCTGCTTATTTAATTGTTTTCTTTCCAACAGTTTTTAAAGTCAAATATTTTACTAAAATGCTAATAAATTAACATACATCTATTTACTTGAAATGGTAATAACAAAGATTTATTAACTTGAAATGGTATAAACATAATCTATGAACTTGAAGTATTAACATAGATCTATTGACTTGAAATGGTATTAACATAGATCTATTGACTTGAAATGCTATTAAAATAGATCTAGTGACTGGAAATGGTACTAACATAGATCTATTGACTTGAAATGGTATTAAAATAGACCTATTGACTTGAAATGGTATTAACATAGATCTATTGACATAAAACGCTAATAAATTTACATAGATCTATTGATTTAAAAAAAAATTTCTAGCTTATTTATCAAGACCTTGCATTTCACAATCTAGAATTTTATGGATTTTCATTTCGAATGAAGTGAAAAATCAATTTTACAGTGGGAACAAAAAAGCGTAAAATTATTCATATCTTGCTCATATAGTAATATTTTTAATTTTCATTAAATTTTTAAGATAAATTTCAAAAGACTCTAACAAAATAACAGTTCCCGAAGACTGGAAGCTTTACTTTTTGAATACTTTTAAAAGCAAATTTATTTTTTTAACGATAATACGTTTTTTACATAACCTATTGAATATATATTCTATAAATTCTTAAAAGTCATTAATAATTTTCTGTGGAACCTTTTCATAATTTAAACTCTTCACTATTACGTGACAGGGAATTTCACTATCACTTACACATCGGAACAGTCACTCTTCAAGTGTACAAATTATTGACAACCACCCTCTTCTGCGAATGGACACCATCCGACGCTGTTTTAACCCCCTTCAACTCCGTTACAATCAACTCGACGGCGTCAGAAGAAATGGGAATCCCAATATTTTAAGAGGCATTTGAGAACATCTGCCGGAGGTGTTTTGCGGCTGACAAAAGCCCCGAACTTCTTTTCCATAAGCCCCGGCCGCCCTCGCCGGTTGCTGTTAATAACAAATAGCTATGTCGATAGCTCTCGGTGACTGCTGGAATAAGAAGTGCGTCAATGTTCTTGTTGTGCTATTTGTTTTTTTCTATTTCCCCCCCCCCTCCCTTCTTGTAAAGGGGGAGGGAGGGGCCAAGAGAAAAAAAAAAGAGGGAAGATTTTTCTCTCGGCGTATTCGTCGAAGGCCATTTCGATTTTATTTCGGTCCGTTATTGAGGGGTTATTTTGTATCGTTCCTTTCTCAAGCGGTTTTTGATCCGGTTAAGGCAGGAGTCATGGCATTTTAGAAACCGATATCGAATTTTCTGCTTTCCAGAAAGCTTTTGAAGATTTCTCTTTGGAAAAGAAATGCGTTGTTCCAAGGATATAACGACAGAGATTGCAGTAGACGTCTCGGGAAATATAATTCCAGGTTTAAGATTTCTCCTGAAAATTGTTACGGAATTTCTATTTCAATTCATAGTTTCAATCATTTCTATGAAAAATATCCGGAGATGAAAACAGAAGGGATATCTACAAAAGTACAATACTTGGAAAGGAATGTAAAACATATTTATGTTAAAAATTAATAAATATAGTTTTATAATGACTCAAAAGTAAAATTAGTATACTCTTTTGTTGATTTTTGTTATGTAATAATTAAAAGAGAAAAATATTAAATAACTATAATTTAAAATCTTTACTATATTTTAATGATGGATTCTACTTTTACCAACGCTCGCCTTTTGGTGTAATTTTTTTTAAAAAATCACTTTTATTTGAGAAAATCAGGTTTTTTTTTAAATAATTATCTAATTAAAAAGCATTATATTAACTAAGATGAATCGAGAAAATAACAGTTTATATTTCGTGCTGAAAATACAAATAACAATTTATTGAATTTGACTTTAATAAAAAAATCTTTTATTTCTCATATTATTTTCATCAATTTCAATGTTTATTTTTATATTTAATTACTGTAATTATTATGTACATATATAGTAAAAGTAAAAAATCCTAATACTTTCGTAATAAACGTATAAAATATGATTTAATATTTTAACAGTTGTATAATTTTATCTTATATTCCCCCCCTAAGTGAACAACATTTAAAAATATGTTCTTTTATTCTCTACGGTTTCATATTTGTTATTTTTTCATTACTCTTATTTGAAAAATAAATATTCACACTTACCATTTTTATAAGCATATAATAAAAATGTTAATTTTTATTGCATTGAAATGTATCCAATTATATGTAAATTAATAATATGTTTCCTAGTTAAATTTTATATACTTATTTCCCTAATTTTATCTAGCTATACTTAACCTTAAAGTAATAAATTACAATTTTTGTTGTATCGTAATTCATTACTTTAAGATTTTTATGATATGTAGCATTGAAATATTTTTCTTTAAGACACATCAAGACAGCAATAAAATATTTTCAATTATTTCCATTAATTACTATTTTAGCTTATTTTTGAATATTTATTAGTTATTTGTCTAAAAATGATGATATATATGCATAAATAGTGTAATGACTAAGATAAAAAATAAAAAGGAATAAATATTTTGCTGTGCACTTATATTTTTCCGTAAATTGTTTTAAGCAAGTCAGCACTAATGGCAAGCTTTAAGTTATCAAACATTTATTCCTTACACAAGATTATTTGGAGGAAATAAGATTATTTTTAAAGAATAAGAACATTATTGACCAATACAATGAATTATTGGATGTAGAATGACTAGCAAAGTTATATATTTTCACTGATTTATGCTCTCACTTATAAATGAATTAAATATAAAACTACAAGGTGTTAATAAAAGATTCATTATAATGTTTGAATTAATGAAAGCGTTCGATGTGATTCCTGTTGTAGGAATTTTCTGTAAGATTTACGCAGTTTAAAGAATTAACTGAAACTTTAAAATTTATTTGATATCATGATATAATACCATTTGAAAAATTAAATTTAAAAGTCCTTGAGTGGTTAAATTTTAATGCATTCCAAATGGAATTAGTTTAATTTCAGTCAAGTACCATATAGAACCAAAAATTTGTTGATTTAAAAAATGATTTAGAAATTATTGAAAGTAATTGATTATTGGATAAAATAAATAAAATTGCAGAAGATGAAATTCTTATTACATAGAATTCAATTCCTGACACGTTTTTAACTGTTTAAAAATATTAGAAAAGTCAATTTTATCAATATTTTCATCAACGTGGGCATGTGAATCTCTATTTTTCGAAATTAAATTTTATAAAAAATAAATATAGGAATAGAATGACGGATCGAGTCGAGCTCTGCATGCGTACTATTGAATTTAACTGAATATGGACCAGATATTAAATCTTTATCATCTTGTGTACACAGCAACAAATATCCCATGAAAAGCAATTGTTTTTAACGTGAATTTTGTTTCTAGCATATTGCTTTTTGTAATACATTGATTAATAAAAAATTGTTTGACGAATTTCTTTTATTTGCTTGTTTAATTATACTTACGTATCGTTTCACCACGCTTACATTTCGAATGAAATTTTAGTGTGGCACGTTACCTATTTAAAAAAGAATCTTTATGACTTTGTGGCACGGACATCAAAAAAGGTTCGCCATCCCTGCTCTATATCATCCTAGATAGTGTGTTACAGTATATTGAAAAATAAAGCCTCGATGAGAAAGCTGGATCCATGTCTTCCATTCACAAATACGATGGTCTTATAATGATGCCAAAACAGAAGTGAAATTCATCCTTCATGCATTAGGAGTTTGATCATAGCCACGGTAAATACTAATGTGAATGTAATCCTAATTGTTTTGATGGCGTCGTCAGTAACGGTTGATATGGAAGTAGCTGTAGCAAACTGTATCACAGACAATACTAAACTTAAAGATTTTTGGATTTGCTGTACAATCATCCAATTTTGTCTCACATTTATGCCCATCTGTCTTCCAGAACCATCATTTTGTTGATAGGTTCTTTGCAGAATATAATGATACTTGCCAATTAATAGTTGTGTTCGTATGGTTCGAACCATATCCTAGTGTTGTTTTACCTAACAGCTCTCCCAATACAATCTCATTCAAAATCATCCACAGTTCATTAAAAATTACTCTGCTATGTTTTAATGACATTATTTCTTGTGTCATTAGACTTTTCCTTGCAATGTTAAGACGAAGAGGAAATTAAATTATCTAATCCGTTTTGTATCGCTGCAGTTTTACAGTAAAAATGTGAGGTGTGGCCAGAATCAAATATCATTGATTTTGAATAGGCAATTATTTTCATGTTTCATATGAAGACATTTACACGTGAAATTTCAAAATGACTGAAATATGTCTTCCATAGTTCGTTTATTTTCTTTTCAAAGAATGCTTCAAGGCATTAAAGAAGTAAAATTTCCTATGCTCCTAAACAATTGATATCTATCTTGTACTTAAGGATGGTTTATAATTATCCATTTCAATATATAAAAGTCAAACAGAAACAGTATGGAAACTTCTAAAAATGAATTAAATTCTTTTTTTTTAAAACTTATTTTCTATACTTTTACATCACACCAAGTTAGATTATGTGTACCAGTTTATTCAATAACATACAAATGTATTTTGAATTACTGTATAATATTTGCTATCAGCGAAATATACTTGAATAAAAGGAATTAGATCGCAAAAATGATTTTTTTCTTTTTAATGTCCATGTGTACAGGAGAATAATTGATTTTAAATCAAGAAAAATGCATTTAAAATGTTGATGTAGGTATACATATATACTTTTAGGTAATTATGCAATTTTTCAACTTCTTAAAAAGCTTGAAAGTTTGATGAATTTAAGAATTTTTTTCCAAATCCCACCTGTAAGATTTGCAGCATTACAAGAGGTGGATGTAATGGGACCTTCCTATCTTGGGCACCCAGTAAGAGTGCCATTGGTGTTCAAAAATTGGTCTTCGTGATTTAGAAGTAGGAAGCCCCAGGCTTAGCGTATTACCCCAGAGGTGATACTTCACATAGAAGACATTTCTACCATCATATTTCCACATTCCCCAGTTACCATTAATTAATTCAATGGATCATTAATTGGTTTAGGATATGAAATCACTACCTTCTAATAACGAGAATGGAATCACAATCAACTAGCCACCATTGTATGATTTAAAGAAATTTCTACTATAAATTGCATTTATCTTTATTATTAAGAATTATTTACGTAATATTTTGCTTTAATATATTAGGTTGGTGCGTATGAAATGTCGGATTCTTAAGTGATTGTATAAAACTGCATATCTTTCTTCAAAAGCTGTTTATTCAATCAAATTATGCTCCATTCGCTTCAATACACTTCTCCCAACGAGATTTTAAAGCGTAGATGCCTGTCTTAAAAAATTTTGGTCTTTAATATTAATAAACTCTGATATCGAGTTTTTTAGACTGTCTTCATTTTCATAGTGTTTGCCCCTTAAAAACAGCTCTAAATGCTTGAAAAAATGAAAATCGGTCGGCGAGAGATCCGGTGAATATGGTGGATGCTGCAATGATGAGCATACGTTTAACCGATCCAGCTTATTTCGCTCTGTCAGTGCGTGCGGTACCCACTTGTCCATCTTCTTAACCTTGCCAATCTCAGAAAGGTGTCTCAATATCGTTGTATGATCAACTTTCATCCTGATAGCAAGTTCCCTCGTGGATACGGCTGGATCCGCTTCCACTAGAGCCTTCAGGTCATCATTCTTCACAGACGTTTTGGGTCTTCCGCGCGGCTCATTTTGCAGTGAAAAATCGCCAGTCCGAAATTTTTCGAACCAACGCTGCACTTTCCGATTGTTAACCGTATTCTCCCCAAAAGCTTGGTTTATGTTGCGTGCAGCTTTTGCAGCACTATTACCAAGTTTGTACTCATATAAGAAAATGACGCGAATGTCGGCAGAATTCATATCGGCAATAAACTCAAAAGAAATAAAAAAGGGAAGACCTTCGAGAAAACCTATTTTGCTGAAATGAGTCTCTGGCAATGGACAATACGAGTATGAATGAGGTGAGGTTATGCCAAATACAAAAGTATAACGAAAACAGGGAGGAAAACGTCCGCATGTAAAGAGAATCCGACATTTAATACGCACCAACCTAATAGTTTGATAGTTATAGCACTGATATATAGTATATAATATATTTGAATAATTGTTTACAATACATAACATAATCATCATTCTACTCAGTTGTGTGGGAAGAAGTATTTTTAAATTATATAACTAACCTGTATTTGAATATTGTATGAACCTACTACTCCTTACTCCATTTATTTAGAATATAAAATAGAATTATTTTGTTAGTTCACATTTTATATTTAGTTTAAAAGACTACTTCCTAAAAGATGCTTATCTTCCTTATATCATTGTAAAGAAGCGTAAAACATACATGAACAATTTCGAAAGAGCAGGAAAAAATTTTTTTCTTCGACTATTTTGGTTCAATGGAATGAAAACATTTTAAGCGGTTGAAAAAAAATTCAAGTCAACTGAAGGGAAGACATTTTTATTTATATTTTTTATCCTTCACTTATTATACGTCTCTTTTGCTCGTATTCATTGTTTGCTATTGTTCAAAGAAAAGGGAGTTCTTTTCTTTGTAATCGCCTTCCGAGCCATTTTTCTCCACACTGCCAAAGAAAAGAACCAAAAAAAAATGTAGATCAAATAAGGAGACGAGGGCTGCATTTATGTTCCGAATAATGGTTAAAATGAAGCTACGAAATTTGATAAAAAAATGTATTCAGGGATGCTGAAATATATAAGCAGGAAATCATTAGAAATGGTAAAAAATGGGAAGGAGAAATCGGAATTTTATTAAGGCAGTTGTACCAAATTTCACTTGAATGTGAAATTGCAAAACTCGAATTTAATATCACGATAGGAAATTTCATTTTCTTACCACAAAGCTAATCTTTCGATTTTTGAAAGAGAAACTGAAATTGGTAATCTCTAGTTTTATGGATAATGTTCATTTCTCTTCAGCATATTCTGTATAGTTTGCGAGAATATTTTTTGCGTTCTTGTATTTGTTGTTTAATATTGACATTGCGAATATATTTTTATACATTACGTGTAATGTCTGAAAGCCGTATGCTTTGGAATAAATTTCCACTAATAGTTAGTGTACTACGCCAATGATATTATTTCACACGGAAGACACTTTAACCACGTCATATTGCTAATCAACCACGTCATGTTGCTAATTAACCACGTCATTTTGCTAATCAACCACGTCATGTTGCTAATAAATCACGTCATTTTGCTAATCAACCACGTCATGTTGCTAATAAACCAAGTCATATTGCTAATCAACCACGTCATGTTGCTAATAAACCAAGTCATATTGCTAATCAACCACGTCATGTTGCTAATAAACCAAGTCATATTGCTAATCAACCACGTCATGTTGCTAATAAACCAAGTCATATTGCTAATCAACCACGTCATGTTGCTAATAAACCAAGTCATATTGCTAATCAACCACGTCATGTTGCTAATAAACCACGTCATATTGCTAATCAACCACGTCATGTTGCTAATAAACCAAGTCATATTGCTAATCAACCACGTCATGTTGCTAATAAACCAAGTCATATTGCTAATCAACCACGTCATGTTGCTAATAAACCAAGTCATATTGCTAATCAACCACGTCATGTTGCTAATCTCGGGACTGTTTAGCAGGGCTAACCAATACCCACGGGTCCGAAAATATTCAAAATGTCTAGAAAAGTTGCGGTTCGGCAGGACCTTGTCTTTGCTAAATTTTAAGCACAACAAAATATGAGCAGAAGAGGTCATGCCAACTGTGCACATTCTGGGTATTTTTTAATCCTACATAAAATGAGAGCTCTTGTGTGGCTACTCAAAAAAGGTAATAAATCAATTTGATAAGATCTAGGTCTAAGTTGGATGTACTCATGTATTAAAAATCAGAGTGTGAAAATAGTCATTGGCTGATGTATCACTCGAATTATAAATGGTGATTTATTTTCCATTATTTAATGATGCTCATAACAAAACCACTGACATTTACATATAGACTTTTCTAGTCTTAACCACTCACCCCCAGCGGGACACTGGATTGCTCAAAATGTAGCGAAATGTAATTAATCACTGTTGGGCAATCCATTATGACTTAGTGACAAAGACCATTCTCTTTGAAATCACGAAAACCTTCTGTATAGTTCAGTGGATACATTTCTATTTCCCAAGCGATGAGTTTGGGTTTTAATCTTAGATGAAGGTATAAATTGTGAACAATATTTCCTTTATTTCTGTTCTTGCATGTAACTTGCATTTTTGATTTTTCATTGTGATTCTACACAGCACAATTTCTTGTGCTTCATCTAAGCTAACATTAATAGATAAGTCTTAGTCTTAAGTATCAGAAACAAATTACTGAAACACTTTAGAGCTTTTGTCCCACAACAAATGATTATTATTTAGCTAAAAATTTTAAATCCATGCATAATAAACATTGGAAAGTTTGGCTAGAGAGTGGAAAGTCGCCGCTAGATAAAATCGTTCAACGGGAACGTAGCATGCAAATTTGTATTTATGTTGTTAAATGGCTTTAAAATCACAGAATGAGAGAGAGAGAGAGAGCTAATGATGATAGCAATATTATATACTAAAACAGAGCATCGTAATTATGTTTTCAAGTGATAATCATAATATTTTACGTAATGAGATCGATATTTTTGCATGCACTTTGCTGTTTATCTCTTGAGTGGAGAGAAATTAAGCTTCACGAGTACTTATCATATTTTCATCTCATTATTACGAGAGTATATTGGCTAGACTGATAAATGAACTTGATATTTTTTATTTACTTAATCCTTTACTGATCAAGTTATCGCCACACTTTTTTCTTCTTGTGCTGTATTTGCAAAAATGTTTCAAAAATTATGAAATGTAATTTTAGATAAATGTAATTTATAAATACATTTAGTATAAGTTATTTTGATGAATTTTATTTTACACAAGCAAAATTCGTTTAAACTCAAAAACAATGGATCGAATTTTTATTCAATATATTAAAAATTGAAATTTTCTTGTCCAATAAGTTCTTACATGTCTGTATTCAATCTGAATAGATTGATCGTTTATTCGAAATTTAAATCTACAGTTTCAATGCATTTTTTTTGCTGCTTGATAATTATTTTATCGAAAATATATTAAAGTAAAATTGTTAAATATTAATATGATTTGAAAGACTGTGTTAGATATTTAAGTTTAAAATTAAATGGAATGATTTACTTCTTTTAGAACTAGAATATAATAACAATATTAATTTCAATTAAATTGAAAAATCATACTGAGTTATTTTTAACGTAAATTAAAGAATAATTAGAAATTTTTTTATTCTTGGTATAGTTGTATGATACTGTACTTTTTTAAAAAAATACAAATTATTTATTGTTATCGCATGATGTTGTTGTCTTGTGCCAGCTAGGCTGACATTATGGATTGCGCTGATTCACTTTTCCAATCCAACCATATTTTGGTGTGGAGTTCGACTTCCTCAGTACACACATGTCAGAGGCAACCATTCACAACTCATTCAAATAAAGAAAGGGCAAAGACAGGATAGACAGGGAGAGAAAGTACATACATGCCCGAATTGAGATGCGAACCCAGGACCTCCCTATCCGCAGTCAGGCACTCTGACCGCTAAACAAAGAAGCTAAGGTCAATTCGTAAATTATTAATCATTCTTGTCACCATTCATAGGTTTGGTTTGATTTATTTGTCAGACAAGGGTCTTTATTTTCCTACGAGGATAAATTTGACCAGGAATTTCAGTTTAAAGTGAAATTTCAAACCACTGAAAACATCCATACTAAAACGGCTATCTCGAACCCACAAACTATTGATCAAATGGTCAGAAAGATAGGATTCGGTTGCTAGCTTGGTGGTCTTAAATCTGCTTTTTTTCAATTTTCACCGTAATTTAATGTTATTACATATTTTTAATAAAAACTAACCGTTTCTCATAGAAGAAAAACAATATGAAAGATTTGGCATATAAATATAAAATGAGTTAGTAATGCTACGTAACAAATAATAAAAATTAAGGCTTATATTTCAAGAAATTTCTTTAATTCAATTTTTATAATCTCTGTGTTTAAAGCATAAATTATCATCAACATCGTTGGAAACTTTTTACAGCATCATTAAATAGCTGGCGTTATTTTTATTATTATTTTATATCATTATAAAAATCATGATTGCTTTTTAGAATAAAATAATTTAATAAGTAGTTATTTTTATATTTTAAAATAATATGCTCCTAAAGACAATTTTTAGAGTTTTTATAAATAACTATTACTTATTAAAACATTAATTCTTACATAATTTATAATGCTAATTATTAACTATCATTTTAGCTACAATGCGACTAATTAAAATTAAATTATAGTGAATGCGTGTTAATAAGATTCCTATGAAACAACAGACATTTTCCTTAACACAAATATTAAGTTCTAATGAGAATTAAAGGCGCACAAATTATAATTATCCTTCTAACAAAATGGTAATTGAAGAAATAATTTAGGATGTAATTAAATCTATGGATTTCTGCCAACTGGAAATGACAAACACGCATATGTTTTATTAGCAACTTCATTTCAGCGCTTATTTCTGATTTAATCTTGATTATGCTAGCTAAAAATAAAAATGCTTATCTCAGCATTTTTAGACACATTTTTATTCCAAACAATTACTTTTAAAAAGTAACAGTTATAAAACAGAAAAAAGTTGCTATATAATCGTTTTCATTTAGAATAATTATAAAAATGTGTTGCCAAAGCATATTATTAAATTTATTTAAAAAGTAATTCATGTTTATTATACAACTAGTTAAGAAATATATATATTTTAAATCAGGGTATCACATTATTAAACTTCTGTATCTCTTAAGTAAAAAGATGTATTTTAAAGTTTGTGCAAAGTGTCTTGGAGGAAAAGTATATAACGTTATTTGAAATTAGCATGAGCATAGGAAAAAATGCTGTAAAAGGATTAGTGGAATTTCAAATAATCTCAATTAGGCTATGTATTAAATCTTTTATATTTGATGAGTGTCTATTCGCTTTGTTAAATTGTTTATTTATTGTAATGTTTTTTCTCGCTCTTTTTTTGGATATCTTGAAGAACATCATTCGTAAAATCCGTGTAGATTTTGATATCTATCTAGTGATACGTTTTTGTATTGTTATTCTTACAAACCAAGCAATATGTGGTCTTCACTGTATCTGATGTAGTCACCAAGTCATGGATTAACTGTAACTGCTATTAGAGAAAAATCAATGCTGGGCAAGCTTTGAAAATTATCTATGCAGTAATAGAGCACATCAGAACAGTAACGAAAAGTTTACTATGAATTTACATTGCCCTGAATTTACAATTAATTCAGGAACGTAAAACTTCAATATCACACATTTCATGGCTATTTAAGTTTGGTTTTCAGTTTATTTCTCCTGTTGCCCACAGTTGAAGTTGGATAAAATAGTTTCATCACAAGGCTAATTAATATATTATTGCAAATGTTTTGAACTTTATATTAGATATTTTTTAGGTTTATACATAATATTACACGATATTTTGTCATAAAATATCGTTTAATATTCTTTACTATACAATATTCAACACATAATGTATTCAACTCACTATATTGTGTCATTTCTTGTGCTTTTTTTATGCTTTCATTAACCCTACGGGGTATTTCAGAATAAATTTATCAATCAGAATCAGAATAAATTTATTCTGATTCTTAACAATTTTCCTGATTTTAACTTTTGCAAGATTTTCATATAATCTTAGGGAAAAGGTATTCATTATTTATAATTATAACTATATAGCTGAGCTGAATCCCAATTGGCAAAAGAATCTTTTAAAGAGCGCACTTTCAATATGCAAATTGCAAGTACTTTATTGTTGTAAAGTATTTTTAAACTTATTAATGAAAAATTTTCGAAATGTAAAAACAATGTTGAATAGATGTAAATAAGGTACTATTTTTATTTAGGGTAATACACTGCTGGCCACCCAAATTGAAACAACAAAAAAACTAGCGATATCACTACAAAATATTTTTTGTAAATAACATGTTGGCCTAATATCAAATGATTAAATTTATAGACCTCTGTGAAGTGTGGTTTCTGCCAAAATCAGTAGCCAGAGTAGCCGCCATTGTTGGAGATCACCGCTGTCACACGCCTCGGGAATGGTTCAAAGAGACTTTGGATGTGTTCTTAGAGTACAGCAGACCAAACAGCTTCCACATGTTGCCAAAGTTGATCTGGTGTGGCAACTGGGTATGTAATCATGGGTCAATCGTTGAGCAACCATGGACCACATGTTTTCTATCGATGAAAGATCCGGAGAGCTAACCTGTCAGGGAAAGAATTCAATCTGGCGATTGGACAAATAACACTTGGACAATGCGTGACACGTGTGTTCGTGCATTATCTTGTACAAATATGGCTGTGGGTAAACCCTGAAGGTGAGGAAGGACAACTGACTCAAACACTTCAGAGATGTAGCTCTGGCTGTTTAAAGTACCGGCAATACCTACTAGAGGAGTGCAAATGTGATATCCAATACCACCCTATATCATAATACCCGGTGCAGGACCAGTGTGGTGGTGCATAACGCAGCTATTCAGCATCCCCTCTCTACGGTGTCACAAGGCTCGAATGTGACCATCGTGGTGTTGCAGACAGCAGCGTGACTCGTCAATAAAAACAATTTCATTTCATATTGCCGTCCACATCCTACTTTCATCGCAACATTGGTGGTGGAAACGTCTGTGGCAAGGAACATCCAAGCTGACCTAAACATAGCCACTTCAATCACCCTAGGCTGGATGAAAGCCCATGTTGGAATTACAGGGAATGAACTAGCGGACTCCCAAGCCAAGGAGGCTACTACATTGAATGATGAGCAAACTACTGTCCCACCCCACGCTACTACCTCAGAAAGAAGCTGAAAGATGAGATTCACCAAGAGTGGCAAACACTGTAGGTATCAGGCCACAACGGGACGCCTTGTCCATAACTTTATACCAAAGGTGAAGCGCTACACTCCTTGTTGACCACGCCAAATTACTCTCTCCGTCACTGAACACGGGCCCTTCTCCACCGGATTGGAGCCCTCTCATGTGACAACTGTGCTTGTGGAGACACTGGAAGCCCGTACCACTACGACACCACCTGCCCACTTACTAGCTCGTGGCACTTTAACAGACCAAGTGAACATCTCCGTCTAGAATGGACTTGGAACATCGTTAGCAACCACTATGCCAGACCAAAGCTAATCGCTCTCATTTCATTCCTTCTCAATCATAGAGACTTAATCATACCAAACGAGAACGGAGATGACGATGACGATAGCCAAGGGGACCTGTTTAATTCGGATACGGAGTATTAGAAGCCACTCTCCCTCATCACCTATCTCGCCAATGCTCAACCTCATTCGTACTCTTCTCATGACTACTAGGACTGTATCACTTGTACATACTCTCATAGCTTATTTTCTCACTCACAGAACATTTGCTCGCAGTACATCTACTGCTCTTATTTAATCAAGACTTTCACCTGTATTCTCTTCTCCTTGTATGTTACTTTTATCACATTGTATTGTCTTTACTCCGCAATCCTGCTTACCCTTTTTCTACTTGTATTCAATAATTTTGTTTTCTAAATTGCGCAAAATACACAACTGTCTCCTTCATTCTTCCACCTTGCCTTCCTTTTTTTTCTTCCATCCAGCAACTCCTACTCAAACAGTTAGAACCCTTCTTGGGTTAGGCACAGGGGACCTTGCTGGTGTAAACGTCTGTGGCTCTGCGTCGAAGGTAGGCAAAGCAATGGACGTCTTGTGGACAGATGATTCTGCTGTAAGTGGCGTCGTATGGTACTCATACCCACTGGATGAGGCGTTACAGATTGAATGTGCTGTGGTATGGTTAGTGATGTGGCTGAACGATATGTCACTGCCATGCGCACAAATTTCCTGTCATCATGTGAAGTGTTGCAGTGACATGGGTGCGTGGTACACGTCGGCACGGCCTACCCTCCTGCACCCAACGATCACATATCCGGATTAGAGTTGTTTGGTTTCGTCCAACACGACTACCGATTTCCCTGAAAGATAATCCAATATCCTTCTTCTTTCGAACTCAAATACTTGTTCAGAAAATGATCACTGTTTTCTATAAGGCATAATTGATAGTTTTCTTGAAAAAAAACCACAAGAAAATCACGAATACCGAACTTGAAATCTCCAAGCTTTAAATAGCGCTTTGAATTGGCGCCACAGAAGCTATGATGTGCGTCTGCGCTGAACTTCTAATCATTTGCATATCTCACCTCCACTAATGTATGTTGTAAATTTCATGTTATCAGCATGATTCCTTCAGGGTGTTGCATTTACGGTGGCCCGCAATGTATCTTAGCAATTACAAAATAATGAATCACATAATTGTTTTCCTTTTATAGTTTTACTTATATTAATATTTTCCATAAAAATCTATTGTTTTTTTATAAGAGCAGACTCATCATTTTTGAAACAAAGACATAATTCATTTCAGTTTTATAATCAAGATAAGAATTACAAAAATGTCTTGATATGGAAATCCACAATTGTAATAAATTAAATTATTATGATTAATCAATGTGAGAGCGTTTTCGAAATATGTGCTCCAAGTATGTGTTTGTCTGGAGGCTCATAATCGAAATTATACAGACATTTTGATGAATGCGTTATCTTTTCTGAACATTATTTGTAAAACCAAGATGTCGACCACTCCGGTCTTGTCAATACTTACAAAAAGGAACCAGAAGAGAGAATTATAAAAAACGCTTAAGCTGTTGTGTCACTTTGGTATATTTGTATATTGTATTTAATCGTCATTATATATATATATATACATATATATATATATATATATATATATATATATATATATATATATATATATATATATATATATATATATACATACATATATATATATATATATATATATATATATATATATATATATATATATATATATATATATATATATATATATATATATATATATATATATATATATATATATATATATATATATATATATATATATATATATATATATATATATATATATATATACATACATATATATATATATATATATATATATATATATATATATATATATATATATATATATATATATATATATATATATATATATATATATATATATATATATATATATATATATATATATATATATATATATATATATATATATATATATATATATATATACATATATATATATATATATATATATATAACTCAAATTGAAGCCCGGTGGTTTAGTGGCCGCGTTTCACGCTCCCATGTCACAGGTCCGAGGTTCGATCCTCGGCTGGCAAGGTTGACTCAGTCTTTCATCCTTTCAGTGGGTCGATTAACTGAGTACCAAGCATGCTTGGGAACTAAACACTGGTCCTCTTACGTTAGGCTGACCACCTAACTGGGACATATGCTTCGCACCCCAAGACCCTCGGTCATGAAAACAGTTATGGGCACTGTAGGCCTTGGGCCCACATGGGCTGTCGTGCCATGGAGTTTAGTTTAGAGCTCAAATTATACAAATAAATTGGGACCGGATCACATTCACATAATCAAAAATTAGCATAATTGCATTTTTTCGGAAAAAAGTTTCTTTTTTAATTAATTATTGTACATTGAAAATGGAAAAAAGTATAGACAGATTTTAAATGACAAAGAACTTTTAATCAATTAAATGAGAAGTCAACTCTTTTACATGTTAAGGCGCTGGCAAATGTACATTAATACAGCATGTAGGTATAGTGCTGTAAATGAAGTTTTGTTCACACATTTACAGCACTGTAGCATTGAATCACGCACACATACACACAAACATACACACACATACACACAAACATACACACACATACACACAAACATACACACACATACACACAAACATACACACATACACACAAACATACACACACATACACACAAACATACACACACATACACACAAACATACACACACACATAATTAAAGCATATATGTAACTCATGAATTGATGATTGCAATGAATAAACTGCTGATACAAAAGTTTCTTAAAGTTTACTGAAGAAACTTTGAATATAATTTGTTATCGTGAATTTCCTATTTTATCAGCCAATTTCTCACTCTACGTGAACCTTTTGAGGGTAAATTTTTTCCCTCTCAATTGAGGTTTCCCTTTTCAATTCAATTTCAAATTCTCACGCAATTCTCTGCGACTGTGTTTTCATTTCGGTTAATCTTAGGGTAAAAAAAAAAAAAAAAAAAAAAAAAAAAAAACTATTGATTGAAATTTCCTCAGAAGGGCAATACAGTCGAAGACATCTGCAAATAAAAAATACAATAAAGATTCACAAAAAGCATTAGTAATCGGATTTTCTGAGTTTATGCATACTAAGTCAATAAGGAATACGAGGACAGAATCCCTATTGCATGTGATTGCTTTAACAACCATTGGTTCCGATTTTCTTTTTTTTTATACCTATATCGTGACTATTTCTGAAGACTTTCTCTGAATACTTGGTTAAAATCACATCGAAAAAGAAAACATGACAGTTAAAAGAAAAAAAATGAACAAAATGAAAAAAAAGTTTTTGCAGAATGCTTTTTCAAAAAGCAGATGACATGAAATTTTCCCATTCTACAAATATTAAAATAAATAGTGAAAAATTTTACGCTTTATTTTTATAAATATGCTAATGCAAGAAAATGTTTTTTTTTCTGACTTTTCTAAGTTTGACAATAATTTTCTTTTTTATAATTTAGTATTTATTTCTGTAAAAAATACCTAAATTATGAAAAAAATAATCATAAGCAATTGATTTAAAATTCTAAATCAAAAGTTATTGCATTTAAGATTAACCTGTAGGATTTGTATTAAAAATTATATATATACACATTTTAGCATTATATATTTATATATCGAATTTTTTATTTAAGATTTGTTTTATTAATTTAAATTCTTTAAATGCTTTCAATCATTTTTTATTTATAACTTATTTTTACCAGCATATTTATCAAGAATTGTTTGAATTTAATTGGTTCATTATAATCTTTAAAATTTTCTACATTAATGTGTAGTCAGTTTTTAATAAGGAAATTGAAATATGATTATGCCCTAACATAAAATAAATCACAGACTTTGCAATGCAATATATATATATATATATATATATATATATATATATATATATATATATATATATATATACTATATATATACATATATATATATATATATATATATATATATATATATATATATATATATATATATATATATATATATATATATATTCTTGGTATATTGATCATCATTAACTAAATAATTCTATTAGATATTAAACAATTTACACATTCATTTTATATAAAATAATTTATTTAGTAAAATAATTAAGGATAATTAAATATCTTGTTTGTTACATATTGTTATAGTTAATAATTTCCAAAATTTTGAAATATGTTCACGTAATGCGTATTTGTTTATTATTAATGAAAATAATAATACATAGAAAAATATTGTATTTATTTACGAGTTGTATATAACTTCCGATTAAAAGTGTAATTATTAATTTAGATAAGTAAATTTTTCACTCCCTTTAATGAGAACGATACCGACAAACACAAAGTAAGTAAATAATCATATCTTTGATTGGTTTTCAGTGTACCCTTTCGAGACCTTCCTGTACACACAAGTGTCAGTACTCGTAATTAAATGGAGTATTTTAATCCAATAGAATATTTACCAGCTAGAGGAGCTGGCTATGTGATTACATTCCTTTGATTTCCGGTGAAATATAATTGCAGTCATCTTGAAAATTGCGTAAATTTGTTCCCCAGAAATCTATTTGGTATGTTTATTTTCAAATATTTTTAACCGAGAGTAGTAATCGTAGTAATTAATGCGTTTACTTATAAAATATTTTCAAAGTAACCGTAATAAATTACATTATTTTCTCCTAGGGAAAAGGTTATAAATGATAAATTGGGAAAGGCTTCAGAATAAAGTTGGAGTTGAGGAAAATAAAGTAATGATTATTTGAAATTCAGAACAATTTGGAAACAACTCAAAAGCTTTATTTGAAATTATAAATGTAGGAATTAAGACAACATTCAATTGCTTTATTCAATAATGAATTACTTATGTAAAATTTTCTAGTAATTAGCTTTATTTAGCCTTAAATGGAAAGGCTAAATAAAGCAAACTATGACCAACTTTTACATAAGTAATACATTATTGAATAAAAACTTTTGAACGTTGTCATAACTCAACCTGTAAGGTGAAATATTTTATGTAAATATCAAGTGTATATACACACACACACACACACACACACACACACACACACACACACACACACACACACACACACACACACACACACACACACACACACACACACACACACACACACACACACACACACACATATATATATATATATATATATATATATATATATATATATATATATATATATATATATACATACATAGTTGACGAAGTTATCTGCAAAATACTTGGATAATCTGTATATTACTTACTAGACAGCCGTTAATGTATTTATAAAACCACTTTCTTTTTGCGTGAAGAATAGCTCCACTTTCGTTCTCAATCAATATAATCACACATTCATTGTTGTTGTTGTCGTGTGCCAGCTTGTCTGGCAATGTGGGGTGCGCTGCTCCACTTTTCCAACTGAACCATATTTGGTGTGGGGTCCGACTTCCTCAGTACACACATACCATAGGTACCCGTTTATAGGGTAGGCAACCATTCACAACACATTCATACAAGGAAAGGACAAAGACAGGATAGATAGAGAGAGAAACTACATCCATGCCCGAACCGAGATTGGAACCCAGGACCGCCCTATTGACAGTCAGACACGCTGACCACTAGACAAGTTGGACGGCCACACGTTCATTACATTGTGTAATGTAAAATCTATAATCCATCAATTAAAATTATATTACAAGAAACCCCGCTAAAATAGCATTATAAAGAATGGAATCAGCATAATGTAATTTAATTTCCAATATTTAAAAATGAAGTTAACATTATCAAGCAAATAAAAACAATGGATAGAATCATCATCTTATACAGTTTTCAGCAATCAACTTTTCTACTTTAACAATATGTGTGATAAAATCATTATTGCTGACATTATCTAAATAAAATGCGGGAATCTCTTGATCTCTTGATTCCATACTTTAGCGGAAAAAATTATCATTCTCCAGATTAGCTAAGTAATGAACCAACTAACAGTTTTGAGCTTCACACACACACACACACACACACACACACACACACACACACACACACACACACACACACACACACACACACACACACACACACACACACACACACACACACACACACACACACACACACACACACACACACACACACACACACACACACACACACATATATATAATGTCTTCCGTGTAATAAAATTCAAACTGTTAGGCATAGGCTTATTAGCTTTCGTCTGCAGAAAATAATCGTTTTATGACAAACGAACCAAACATACTAATAAGGTTCAGGAACTGGATTTATTTAATCTTATTCTTCCACATACATTACAAAAGAACACTTATATTAATATTTCTTACATTAAGGGAAGATGCAGTTTCGGTTGTTAACCTGATATTTTGTAAGCAATCGTCAACCAGTTTTCACTTTTTGACTTCGTATCATTTTTACCTCCATATGGAATAATTTTTAGTAGCATATGCATTATATTTTTTTTCGTAATGCACAGCTACCCTTAAGATTTAACCCCATTCAGTGATACAAGGGGTGAAGTTGATGGCGTCTTATATAGGGGGATGCAGTGGGTGTGCTCTCTTAACCTTGAAAGGGAAAGGATAAGAAAAACACAGACAGAGAGAAAGGAATATCTATGCCAGAACCGGGATTCGAATCCGGGACCTTCTGTTTCGAAGTTAGGAACTCTAACCAATCCATCATTGGTTGGCCTCATAAATAATATATAAACTCTTGAAGGGATTTTAAATGTTTCATAACCATCAGAAATCTACATTTAAGTTAAACTTGCGTTACCAAGTATTATTTTGGGTAAAACAGGTTTTTAAAGTAAAAATTATAAATTTGTGCGAATTTTTTAATATATTTTGTCATTTATAAATATTAATTATATGTAGTATTTATTGCAAAAAAACTTATAAATGCATCTTATATCATTAAATTCAAGTATTTTTCATGTTTCAATATTAAAAGATTTTCTCTTAAACTCAAATGATGTGCTTTTGAAAAATTCAAGTAAAACGAATTCACAGTTGCATCATAATTTTCAGCACTCGATTATTCTTTTTCAAAGTATACAGTTTTTACAGCGTCTATAATTGTCGAATGCCCACATCTAATGCAGCAAATTTATTGCTTTTAAATGTGTATTATATTAACGAAGTTAACATCCTTTTTTCTGTAATCTAATTGCTTCCCGAGAAATCAAAGGTTGCTCTAAATCAGTCATGACGTCCAACACGATCCTCTTGAATATTTTTCTTTAATCTCTTAAAAGCAAGATGAATGGCATCTAATTAAATCAGCCGTTATTCAACTGGAAGTGCAATAAAATGAGACTTAAGTTCATTAAAAAGAATAGACAAGGAAAGGAAACATTTTAAAAATCTGCCAACAAGCAGGAAAGGGCGAGGAGGATTATATATATATTCAGTAAATAATCTTGTCACAAACTTACATACAGTGAGTGGATTATTTTTGCAATTGTTAAAGATTAAGAGATTAAGGGACACTTTATTTCTCAGAACTGAAACTTCATCAAATTATTTAAAATTAAGTAATTCACTTTTAATTCCGTTTATAAAATTGTTTCTTAATGGAAAGTATATTTGAAAAAATTAAAATTTTACACGATGTGTTATTTAATATTTTGTAATAATTTTTTATTTTTATTCGCACCAGAGAATTAAAGTAATTGTAGGAAAAATGAATTCACTGAAATAAACAACCAAAAATATTATGATTTTATAAATAAATTTTAATGGTTTACCTACTATCTGTGAATATATGAATAGTTTGAAAATTGGCTAGTTTAATTCTTGAATCTATCTATCTATCTATCTATCTATCTATCTATCTATCTATATATATATGTATATATATATATATATATATATATATATATATATATATATATATATATATATATATATATATATATATATATATATATATATATATATATATATATACATATATATATATATATATATATATCTATTTAAAATAATTAAATGTTAACATGATATACTATTTATTATTATAATTTTTATGGATTGTTTGAAAGTTTTTTGTTTAATTTTTGAATTTTCGTTAAATTCTTGAATTTATACAATTTTTAAAACATTTAAATTTTGATTTTTTTAATAAAAAAAAGCTGCTGATAACAAACTATTAATTATACATGATTTTTTGTATTATTGAACGTAGCTGACTATAGTATGCACAACTTTAATTTATGTAGTATTTATAGTTTCCTTTAATTATTTATTGATAGTATTTATAATAAGACATAAAACATCGGATTTAAGTTATTAATATTTACTTTGTAGTGATAAGTATGCATAAATAAATTATTAAAAGAAACAAATTATTGAAATTTTCATTACTTTTTGAAGACATTAATTGTTTTTCCAAATGGATTAAGATGCAGTTGCTTATTCGCGTTTAGAATATAAATATATGTTTGTTATGATTTTCCTATCCCAAGAAAATCTTAAAATTCGGTTATTATACTTATAAAACAACATCATCAATATTTAGGATAAATTAAAATAGATGCTACAATTGAAGATAATGTTAGATTCAAATTAATGTTTGAGATTATTGTCTATATAATAACAAATAAAACTTGATTCAGTTATTATTTCAAAATTTTCGTATTAAGATTTTCGAAGGTGAATGGTAATTTTATTATAAATCAATTATCATACATCTCTTTATCTCATCTCAAATATATTTCTAAATTTTTTAACAGTTGTAATAATTTATAAGAGGTGAAAAAGTGTTGTATATAAGAAAACTCACCCTGAAATATTGCGACCTGTTAAAATCGATGTGCAGATATTACTGCGAATTCTGCATTGGACAATCGTACCGAGAAAGAAGACGCTTTGTCACTATGATTCTACGCGAGAAAATCACCTTTTGAAAATTAGTCTTCAAGATTAAGTCTAGCATTTTTCATTAGATACGGAAGAAAAAAACTAAGTCTACTTCTAGTTCTTTAAAAAAATGAAAATATTTTCCATGATAGGGATATGAAAAGGAATCTTTTATTATAAAAGAATAAGATGGTAATTAATCCAAAATGTCTTTCCGTTTCATTATTCTTATTTACCATCAATTGTTTCCAGTCTCCTTATTTGTTACTTTTCTTTTTTTATTGTTAGAAAATTCGTTTAACTTCTAATTTTGTAGTTAAAGATTAAAATTAACAATTTTTCACTGCTTCTAATGAAATGCGAAATAAATGAGTTTTAGTATGGCTTCTTCCTCAACTGAACAGAACCCCTAACTAGGATTCGACACATAATATTTATAGGGTTTCCCATACATCTAATCAAATTAAAACGACAGCTTTTTTATAAAGCAATGTTGCCATTTAGAATTTAATGAGATTCTGTGCTACAAGGTGCCATCGTGATACAAACTTTTACAATTGGGCACTCATTAAATGCGCCATCTTTTGCCCTTAAAGTGAACGTGTATGTTTCTTTATGTATTTATACATAAAGAAACATACACAGGAAGAAAAAATAATATCCATGATCACACAAACCAGGATTCGAAACCGGAACCTACTGCTTCGAAGTTAGGGAAAGTTTGGGAACCACACCGCTTTCAGTCGGCATAAAAAACGACAATAATGATACCGTTTAAGTGATTTTTACGGTTATGCTTTTTCTCTTCCTGAAGCTGAATATAGAGACTCTAACTTCTTATGAACTTCTTAGATTAATATTAGCCTCTTATTAACTTCTTAGGTGGACTTCGTTGGTTATATTTATCATTGAATATTTTATGTATTTTAGTATATATTTTAGTAAATTGATAAAAAACGGAATAAATAAAATACATTTTTAGAACATTTTTAGAGATTAATATTTTATTATTATTTATATTTTGAGAGATTTTCTGTTAATAATTAGCTACATGAACAGGTAGTGTTTTATTCTCACGTTAATAAAGAGACATTTTTTAGTTACAACATATTATAATAAATTTACTTATTTTAATCTTAAAATTATATATATATATATATATATATATATATATATATATATATATATATATATATATATATATATATATATATATATATATATATATATATATATATATATATATATATATATATATATATATATATATATATATATATATATATATATATATATATATATATATATATATATATATATATATATATATATATATATATATATTTATTTATATATATATATATATATATATATATAAATATATATTTATATATATATATATATATATATATATATATATATATATATATATATATATATATATATATATATATATATATATATATATATATATATATATATATATATATATATATATATATATATATATGTATATGTATATGTATATATATATATATATATATATATATATATATATATATATATAATTTTAAGATTAAAATAAGTAAATTTATTATAATATGTTGTATCTAAAAATGTCTCTATATATATATATATATATATATATATATATATATATATATATATATATATATATATATATATATATATATATATATATATATATATATATTATGAAGAGTTGTACAGAATTTGTTTATGGTTTTATATTTAAGTTTGTAAATTTCTTATTTTACTTGAAAAAATAATAACTTAATGTTATGAAGTTTCCCATTTATTAATATGCATATTAATGTATATATTAGCATTTAATGAATAAAAGGCATCATGAAAAAAATTAAGAGCATAATTCTGAAATCTTCAACAATAAGGTATATATTTCGTATTCAATTTGCTGAGAAAAATTACTACGAATTTGATTCCTCATTTCCTTAAATTAATGCAATTTGAAACAAATGATATTCAAATTTAATTGCATCTACTCATTTAATAATTTAATTACTTCTTTATTGGTTTTCAATTTGAATCATAAATTTCTCTAGATCTAATCACATGTTTTTCCGTTAGAAACTTTCTTGAAATCATAAAATTCACCTGCATTTTGCATAACTTAATCAAGAAGGTAATTTATTGACCATATTCTTTTCTTACAAATTTATTTTCACGGATCGTTATAATAAGGGGGAGTTACAAATTACCCAATTTAGACTCTTTCAACTTATTTTCTGAGAAAACTAGCATCTGAAATGGCAACGAAATTCTTCTTGTGGAAAAGAGAAACTTAGCAGCGAACTAAAAGGAATGCCATTAAATTAAATCATATTATTTCAGAATAATAATTATCTGTCAAATCAAAATATATAGCTTAATTTTAAAATTTAATTTAGTATGAAATCTTAAGAAATAAAGTAATAAAGTAAATTATTAATAAAGAATTTCTGACCGTATAGGAAATTTATATTCTTATTGGAATTTATAATTTTTTTAACATGTTTTGATTTAGTGAAATCAACTTTGATTTTAATGTGCTTCTTCAGATTTAAATAAATGATTTTAATTTCAATAAATCATTAAGACTTGATATTACGAGAGTAGTAACAGTAATTTTAATCTTAATCCCAAAACATTGATTTCCCTGAAAATTATATTAGTACTATATTTTTAAAAATAACTTCTATACAGTGGAAACTGAAAAAATAATTAAACTGTTATTTTTTTATTATTTAGGGAAAATGTATTCATAGAAACGAAACACTACAAAATGCAACCAAAACCGATTTAGCAATGAATTTAATTCGGTGAATAAATTTAGTGCCCTGTGACAAGCATTTTATCTGATCATTGTTTCATTCACTGAAATATGGACGCCAAATAAATATTTAGTACTTTTTGGAATTAAAATAAAACTCAATAAGCTATTTTTAGTAAGAAATAAAATTTAAGATTAAAATTAATAAATGTAAAGATGCACTGAAATTATTATTACTAATATATTAGAAATACCCAAAAAGCAGAGAGAGAGGAGGACAGGGAGAGAGAGAGGGGGGAGAAGAGAGGGGAGAGAGAGAGGGAGAGAGTTTATTGATTGAATTAATAATATTATTCTGTGCATACTTAAAGTTAGAAATCTTTTTGAAGTTATAAATTTCTTTTAATGAAATTTATGATTTTGATGAGTTTATCTCATGCTAGAGTCTTATTTGGAAAAATAAATATGATATCTATTGTAATGAATTTCAGTCTAAAGTTATAAGTTTTTTTTATTAATGTAGAGAAAAATAACATTCAAATAGTAGGCGGAGACATGTTAAACTCAGTTGTTTATTAATCTCGATCCAGCGATATATTTTGCTCACCAAGACGAATTTTGGCTCGACACTTTTAATTTAAATTGATTTCAAATTATTACTCACACCACCAACAAAATTGGATTCAAACTTAAGAATCACTAAATTGAAAGCTAGCTTACTAATGTTTCAGTTCTCAAAATAAATATTAAGTTTTTCTTCACACAATCAAAAACTATTTACATATATATCTACATGCATTTATGCATATGCTGGAATATTTATCTATATGAATTTTATAATTTTATAAGTAATAGCTTATATGATATTTTTATAATAATCTTTTCGGTATGTATGGTTATATTTACTAAAATTATAATTACTAAAATATAATAATAAAAATAAATATAACATTTTTAATAATAAAACTATACTACGAAGTTTGAGCAAATTACATTGGAATACATGTCAATAATTAAACTACTGCATCGATATCTTTACTGACTTATGAATTGTAAATATGAGAAGCGACTAAATAAAAAAGAAACTAAAACACTTTTCAGATAAATTGTAATTCCCGTCTGCTTCTCGTAACTTTTCTGCTAAGTTCAAGTATTTACTCAATAAATATAATTGAAACGTGTGTGTGTAACTTCGGTATTCCCGGTGGGATATATCGATTATTTTCTGAAGATAAGACAGAAGAGTATTGGATCTTAAAACATAATCGTTATTGACTTTACTGGTATTAACAATGATTACTGAGGAGCTATAATCCAGCAGGGCGTATTTTTTGATGAAAATATGGTACGTAATCAAATAAGGGCAACTTACAACTTTTTCTTATTATGTTTACAAGCTATTTTCACTGACTAGTTCTTAATTTTGTCATCGAAAGAAGAGAAAATTATTTATTTCGTAGCGAGTTACAGATATCACGAATTTCATCTACACGATTAAAACAAAATTATTTCTAAAACACTCACTAGGATATTATAAAATAATGGAGACAAAAGTAAATTCTTTACAACATACTAAAAGTTAAATTTTTTGAACTGTTTGGCAAATTTTCAAAGCAAAAGAAAGCTGAATATTTCAACTATAAAAGTTTACAATTTGTTTTCGTTTGGGAAAACAAATTTTGACTGATATGTCGAACATGGCAGAAGTGTGTTCAAAGTTTATATTTTTGTTCTAAAGGCCACAATAGTGATTATGAACTGTAAACATGTTAGAAAGCTATTAAAATGATAGAGAAAAATTTTGAAATGTTGGTGAAAAACTGAATTGTCACTTTTAAAAAAAATGGTGTATGATATGAAACATGAAAATAATTTTTATGATGAGTCATGACTCTTTTCAGACAAAAAATCATTTGCTCTGATAGGAAACTACTTATAGTTGATCAATCATGCAGTTAGCAAAACATAAAATATTGGTCATTCAAATCTGTTGATAAATTTTTGTTAAAATAGTGCCCTAAAGTACAGATATTGATCAAGTGATCTTCCAAGATCGTCGAATGAGGCAAATCATTGGCTGTGGAACCTATTGGTATGGGCAAAGAAAAAATATGTATGACCTACTAACACACACACATTAATATATTTTTAGTAAATAAAGTGTAAAAATGAACAACGAATTATAACAACATGATAATTTCTAGTGTCTACCTATTTGGATACCTAAAATTTGGGAATGGTAAAAAGATTTACAATCAGGATAGAGCTTCTCCAATGAAACCTATTTAACTCAAAACTAATAAAAATATTTTGCAAATTCATTCATATGTCCAAATTTGATCCTTTAATCGAATGGTTTGCAATGTGTGATACAGTTTTGAATCATAAAGTACTTGCTAAGACTTTGTAAAAATTTTATTTTTGTTAGTGCCTACAGAATTGGGCAAAATTTTAGAATGTTGAAGTGCAGTAGTTATTAATGTTTCCCAACTCCTAGAAAACTCTTGATTTCTTGTGTTAATTAGCAGTTTGAAATTACTTGAGTAATGTGTTTATTCGCGTTGTTACTAAGAATATGCGATGCATGTTCTTCTTTTGTAATGTAAATAACATCTATTAAGTCTTAATGAATATAAGCTTATATAATTATTAAACAGAAAATGATTTACAAATGTGGTGATTAGTGTATCATTAAGTTGAAGTATATATTTAAAATAAGTATATGTT
Organism: Latrodectus hesperus; assembly: GCA_037975125.1. NCBI lineage: Eukaryota > Metazoa > Arthropoda > Arachnida > Araneae > Theridiidae > Latrodectus > Latrodectus hesperus. The sequence goes on from CM075856.1 coordinate 850,003, forward strand.
ACAAATATATACATAAAAAAATATATATATAAATGAAATTAAAAAAATTATACAGTATATTTTAAAATCGAAATGAAAGCAATGCTAACTATTCTTATATTGTTATGCATAATTACCATTGTTTTTATTTAGATTATATATAGGGTAATTATGCAAAAAATATTGTGCAGTATTCCAACATTTGTATTAGTAGTAAGATTGAATTATATATAAAATTTCTTTATTTTTATATGACTTAATTTTAAAAAATTTCTTTCTTACAATTTTTTAGAAATTGTGGTAATATTTCTTTTTAAATTATGTTTTCTCTGAAATATTAAAATAAAGATTTTTTGTCTATAAATTTATTTGCCTAAAGTTTGTGAAATATCTAATTATGATTCTGCCCTAATTTTCATGAAACCTTTCACTTTTAGGGAAAATTTTTAACTGGTATTTATAGATCGAAATTTAATATGCTTTTGTTAAAGAATTTTCTAAAATAAAAAAAAAAACTGAAACATTTGAAAGCTAAGTTGCTGCTTATAAAATGTAGAAAGATTGACAATAACGTGAGAGTCAATCGAATTCATTTTCTCAAATAATTCCTGGATATCGATGCCATCGATTAAAACGTAATGTTTCATCGCCCGCATACTGCAGAGATGCAAATATTTTCATAAGCTGTATGGTTTCCTGCACGCAGGGACTATTATAATTCATTCACACAACATTGGAAAAAAAACCTTCCCTGTAAATCTCTTTACCTTCATCAAATATTCACCAGCAGCAATGATGAATGGAGTAGATAATGACGTTAAAAATGAATATTATCATTAAAACTCAGAAGCAGTGGAAGCATTTTTGTGTCCTGGACATGTCTTCCATTATCCTTCACTCAAGGCTTGACGCTATATATCACGGAATTCATTCATTACCCAGTCTTACACAAAATAGAACAATTAAGCTAAGAGTTTGTCTTTATTCTTATTTGAAGGGCCATCACTGCATTGTTCATGCGATGAATGAATTACTGTTTGTGTGCTTCCAAGTGCTGCAACTTTTGCTTAGAAATTCAGAAGTTGTGGGCATTTATAGCTGCTTGTTCTATATATATATATATATATATATATATATATATATATATATATATATATATATATATATATATATATATATATATTTATATACATATTTTTATATATATATATATATATATATTTATATACTATATATATATCGTAAAACTTTATTTTAATGTTCAAATTTAAATAAGTGTTAATGAATTAGAGATTATTTTGTTTATTTAATGAGATTGCTTTATCAAAATGTGATGTTTTCTTGCAAAATATTCATTAAACAATAGTAAATCATTGTTCATGCTGCCACAATAACAATATCCTAGTTTACTCTGTATTTGGCAGCTTGCTATATAAGACGCCTTAACAGATTTCGGTTATTATCTCTCTCTCTCTCTCACACACACACACACACACACACACACACACACACACACACACATATATATATATATATATATACATATGTAATTCAATGAACAGCTGTAGTGGTATGAAATAAATTGTATGACCAAGTTTTGGGTCTGTATTGTAATGTATAATAAGAATTCATTCTCATGTGGTTAGTGTGGTAAACAAAGCTAAAAAATAATTCCTTCTAATTGTTTGCTTGTATATTTGATTTATTGAAAAAGTGTGCGTAGAAATTTTAAAGTTCATTTTTGACAAATAGATACGATTCCAGATTATGGACTGCTAGATCTAAGATTTACAATAACATAATGCATTACAGCTCACCGATACTAGAGCATGATGAGATGATGCTGAATTAAATTTAAAAAATGTAAATTTAAATTAATGAAAAAAATAACATAGAATGTTTTGAATTTGTATAAAAAATAGAAATAACTTATTTACTGTAAAATGCACAGAAAACGGAATATTCATATGTGCACTGTTTTTCTGAAACTATATATGTATATATATATACTTATATATGTACACATGTATAAATACATACATACAACATACACAAGGGTCTCTAAAAGATAAGTAACTAACAGGTTTATGCCTTTAATTTGCAAATGAAAAAAAGAGTAAAAGCCCTAAATTTTGATAATTTGCGCAAAATAAGTGTGCATTGATTCCAATATAAAATTTTAAATAAAATAAATCATAAATGATTTACAAAAGGAAAAAGTACTATTGCTGGAAAAGTCCATTTTTGGAAAAAAGAATAATTCCAGTTTTGTAGTAAAATGTCTTAGAAACATAACAAAAATTTTTTTATAAAAGATATGCAAGACTTGAATGCCTTGCCGACAACGACTTTCCATGCTGTCAATTTAGTTGTAGGTTACCAAAGTGGGAACCGAAGGCCAGACAAGCTGATTTACGGCTTTTGTACAAACTTTATCGCATAAAGATTGTCCCATAAATGATCTTTTGGGTTTCAGATCTGGAGATCCAGCTGGTCATTCCCTCCACTTCAAACCAAGACTCTCATTATATTCCTACAACTACTAACAAACAACTACAGCTGTACTAACAAACAACTACAGCGATCGTACGTTATTATCCATTAGAATAAAATTATTGCAAATTGCACCAACATATGGTTGGACACATGAAGATAGGATCGCATCGCGATATCGCGCATCAGTTATAGTTACCGTCTGAAACATATGCAGGTCAATATGACCACTGAGTATAGTCTTTGTCTAAGCCATTATTCCACCACAGCGGTAACAATGTCTTTCCACAATATTGGATTGATGATAACTCTAGCCTTATTCCCTCCAGAGCATCTTCTCTTGTCTAAGCCATTATTCCACCACAGCGGTAACAATGTCTTTCCACAATATTGGATTGATGATAACTCTAGCCTTATTCCCTCCAGAGCATCTTCTCTTGTCTAAGCCATTATTCCACCACAGCGGTAACAATGTCTTTCCACAATATTGGATTGATGATAACTCTAGCCTTATTCCCACCAGAGCATCTTATATCCTGACTATTCTCCCGTGTGAATCTGGGCTCTTCCATAAAAAGTACAAAATCCCATCTTTGTCTGGACTAGAAAACGTTTCTGTTGCCCAATATTAGTGGGCGGTTCTCTTTTGTCCAACCTAGCGAACTGCCCGTCTTAAATGGAGAAGACTTCTTCGCGCTGTACTAACGGAGATTCTTCTTCCTGATGCTGCGTAGGGGTCTGTATAAGTTGCGGCACAGAAGCGCTTCTTTCTGACTTTGTAGCTGAAAGAGCTAAAACAATGGTCTCTTCTGTTGGTGTTGTAGCTTATGGGTTACATGTAACATGTCTTCTGGAAGCAGATGCTTCGGTTTGACATTTTTTGTAGAGAGACGGTAGGGCCACTTGTGATACACATTAAAGCGTCAAGCAGCATCAACCCGTGACATCCACATTTCCATCTATTCGACTTCTTCTTACCTTAACTTTTCGGGCAAAAGGCTTTACTCATACATTGTAGGACTCCACTGACTATTGCCAACAAATTTTCTAAGCAAAATTGAAAATCAACAAATGTTACACGGGTAATTACTAAAGCTTGATGTTTCAATATTTTTCTCTCTCTCATATATAACTGTCTTTCGTATCAAAAAAAATGTAGTAGCTTGTGTCTTTGCCTAATCTACATATGTTCATTTTTTTGACCATTTATATAAATTATATATATATATATATATATATATATATATATATATATATATATATATATATATATATATATATATATATAGCCATATATATATATGGCTGAGTGGTTCGAATCTCGATTCGGGCATGGATGTTACTTTCTTTCCCTGTTCTCACTGTGTTTTTCTGTCCTTTCTTCTGTTATGTTTTATGAATGTGACCCACCCTATAAACGGGTTTGTGGTAGAATGGCGCGTGCTACGCTAATCGCCTTCGTGACGGTTCACAGGTGCCCGCTGTGTAATGGCAAATGAGTAGCAGGCAGTCTGGCCTGGTTGTGGCATAGGATTCGTCACCCAAGTGCCCACCGTTGGAATCTCTCTCCGTATATATATATATATATATATATATATATATATATATATATATATATATATATATATATATATATATATATATATATATATATATATATATATATATATATATATATATATATGAGTATACATGTATATTAAGAATTTTTCTCCAAATTTTTTCATATTTATAAATTACGTATTATAAAACAAACATTTAAAAATGCTTTCTCTAGAGTTTTGTTTTTTAATACGGTTGTGTTATCATAAATTAAATAATTGTTTTATAATATTGTGCCAACTCATTATATGCACTCTAATGATTGAAAAAAATATACTGCTAAATGTAACATAATTACTCTAAACCAATGAAACTTAAAATAAACTATAAGCATCAATGAAAGCAAAAAATCAAGTTTTTCTCTCAAAACCGAATCTTTTAATGCCTGCCTAGCTAAGAAAATGCCGCTCAAAAGAGCCTAAAAAACAGCAGCGCTTTCTGCAGAATGATATTGATTTCTTATTTTTATCATATATCATGCTATAACACTATTAAAAATAGCTAAAAAAATTTAAGAGGATTTCAAAGTCTTAAAAACTTTTATCCGAATAACTATCAAAGTAAAAATATTTGGGGAATAAGTAGAATTTATAACCGAAATCCATTTTTAATCTTATTGGATAACATGAGAAAATCTCTTAAAATTTCTTTTATCTACAATAAAATTTTAAGCAAGATATTTTGATACGGAAATTTGAAATGAAGTACATTCTTGCTTAACATTTATTAATCGTTTTAATAAAAAATTTATATTTTATTTTGAATATTTCTTTAAAAATATATATGTGAATTTTTTTATATATAGCAAGAATTATATTTCTATAAAAAAGAACTTATTTCTTTGAAATGTGTATTCGAAACTTCAGAATTTCAAATAAACATTTTTAGGGTTTTACAAATTTGATAATTGTATTTTATTTAATTCTATGCTTGATTCTTTTTTTCTGGGATTTCACATGGTTATCATTTTAAATAAAATTTAATAGTTACATTGAGTGATTTTTTCAACGTGAAACAGCAGAAGATATTATTTTCTTAAAAATTGCATAGCATAATATTTTATAATAATACACTGAAAATATGAATTTATTAACTTAAAAAATATATTTTTGACAAGGGTTTTAAATTATTACTTCATATATTTAATGTTAAATGTCTATTTCTTTAATTATATATTTTACATTTTTACATTTTGTAAAATGATGAACATTGAGTTACATTCGTATAAAAGGGTCTTGCTGGCCTGTTATTACCCACAATATTTTGATTTTCAGAAATTTGCTTTTTTTAGACTGTCATATACGCCTAAACAGTATGTTTCACACGATATTTTTCAAATACGATGAAATGGGGAACCAAATATTTTAAAGCATTGAAAATTTAAAACAAAATTGATCACTCTAAATGAGAGTAATAATTTCATATTGACAAATATCGGATAAAATTTGACGCCAAAATTACGTAATTTCTTAATGAATTATTTACTATCAAAAATTATGCCCTTAAACAATATCAAGGATGTGTAGTTAATTTTTTTTTAATATGGGAAAAAGAAAGCAAATTTAAGTTGGAATGAATGCATTACTAATTAAATAAAAATCATTAATGTGTAACTAATTGACTTGAACACAATTCTCATGAAAGTTTATCTCAACCAATGCGCCGAGCTGGCAGCCGAATGGCTATGCCTTCGGTTCAACAGATCGTGTACTCGAATCCCACCTTGGATGTTTGTAGTGATTCGGAATCCACATTAAACCGTAGGTCCCGGTGTAATTATATATATATATATATATATATATATATATATATATATATATATATATATATATAAACTATTAAGAACTTTCTATTCAAATTGTCGATAAAATAAAACAGCTTTGCAAACTTGAGAATAGGTTTATAATCTAGAATAAAATCAATAAATTTTAAAAATGTTGAAAGAAATGTTTACTTTATCTGATCTAGAATCTTAGAAATCACTTCCCTTTATTTTTTCTATTTAATTGAATTATAATTTTGAATAGGAGTAATTATGTTGAAACATTTTTTACTGTTAGTTGCTTTATTTCCAGCTGCTCACTTTTTATTTTATATTTAAAACTGAAAACTAAATTTATGATGTTGATTTTTTTTAAATTTAAAGCTGCCTTTAAAAAAAAACTCGATGTAAAAATAGGTAGTCATGATTTCAATGAATTTATAGACTTTGAAAAAGAGAGTTTTTTTTCTTAAAATAATATACTTTGATTTTTATTAAACAACTTCATCAAAGGGAATTTAGTTTTGCCAAATAGTTTCTTTACTCAAATATTTTAAACGTTTTTCACAAGATTCTTTTTTATTGTGAAATCTTAGAAATCAATTAATTAAAAAAATTTATTTTGAAGCTATATAGATATATATTAGAAGTATTTAAGGAATTTGATATGTTGAGATTTCGAAAGCTAAAAATCTTTGTTTTACATTTGAGATATCATTAATCTTTTTTAATGATAGCTAAAATTCAATGTATAGTTAAAAGAAATTAATTTCAAGTAAACTTCTAGGAACTACAAGGCTTTCATTGCAATATTTAAAAATATTATCGTTATTTCATCATTAAAATATGATTAAAATAATTTTAAAAAAACATAATTTACAACTTATTCTATTTCTGTAATGAATTCCATTAATGAATATTTAAATAATTAAAAAAGCTGTTTTAATTTAGCAAAAAATTCTTAGAATATTTTATTGTTTAATATAATTTAAGATATACTTTTTTCATTTTATTTTGTATATTATGTAAAAACATATATATAATACATTTTTTACATTTTTAAATAAATTAAAAAATGACGGCTTGTTTTTGTCAAAATCTTATTGTAATTCAGAATTTAATGTTAAAAATTTTAAATTGTAATTGATAATATAATTTTTAAATAAAAAATATTTAGAGAAGGAATAAAAAATAGCATTTATTTGTTTACGATTATGATTTTTTTATAACCAAAGTATATTGATTTATTCTAGAAAATCTATTTCATTCTTATCGTCAAGAAGGGTTATTTTATATATTCAATAAATAAAAGTTCAAACCAGAGATCTTAAGTTATTGATATTCATGGCAAAACAAACATGTGAAAAATTTATTACCTATAAATTTTATTTCCTATTCAGCTATAGACACTAGAAAAACTCCCGATAAAATATTTTTTCTTTAATACATTTATCCTATGAAATCAATAATTCCAATTTTGTTTCTTGTGTAGTCCATTGATATGTCACGATGTGGTTATATTTTTATTCTCAAACTGTATCTAAATTTTCTTCGAAGAAATCGATACGTTTTCAATCACGAAAAAAATTATAGTATTTATTTTACATACAATAATCAATCGGGTGATGCGAAAATATTCTACCGCATCAAACAATGTCTCTTACGTCGAAAATAGCTCTCAACTAAGAAAATCTGGCCATATTTTCTTAATATAAAAAATGTAAAATTGATTTTATATTTTTCAAGCAGATTTTTTATTTCAGCCATAAATTTTCCACACATAAATTTTATGGCTCACAGAATCTTTAAAATCGGCATCCATTCAAATTTAATAATTGGTTGAATTTCTTATAATTGAGCTGAAGTATGGCATAATCCATGGAGTATTTTAGCCAATTCTTTAGTTAATTTATGTTTATCATTTTATTTTAGGTCAAATTTAGGTTTACCATTCAAAGCAAAAAAACTGCTTTTCAAAATATTTTAAATTGAGAATTAATTATAATCAAATTCAAACTGATTATAGAGACCTAAATGTTTTTAAAGCTCAAGATAAGATCTGAAAATTTATGTCGATTAAGAATATTTTTAAGAGCGATATGGATAGTTAACTTTATGGGAAGCAAAAGTAATCATCATTTGATTGCAATTTTAGATGTCATTAATAAAATAGTTTCTAAGTCATTAGTTTTATTTCAAATGTAAAATCTTTTGATCTTGCCAAACTTTAAAACTGATATGGTGTAACTGTCAAAAATTATAATACTATCTGGAATTAAATGGAAAAAATAATTTTAATGTTTCTAAGATTTTTTAAAATTTTCTTTTAATTAATAAATGTGTTAAATTTTATAAAATCAGCTAAAAGCTGATTTCCAAAACAGGAAAATTTTATCATCATTTCTTTAGTAAATAATTATATTATAATTTTATTTAAAATTTTTCTATTGAATTCTGAAATATGCATCATTTCTACTTTTATCTTTAATTTATTCTGTTTCGCTTATATGTAAGTTTTCACTTATATAATAATTTACTCATTTTAAAAATATTTAATTTAAATAATAAGTACATTTTTTACCATAAAAATTATTACGACAGATAGTGAAATTAAATTTAAAGGAACATTTTATAAATGCTTTAAAATTCCAGAAGACATTTTCAATTAATCTATAAAACGTTTTTATTTAATAACTTTGTTTCTGACACCTGAAATGAAATTTAACTTAACATTATAAATTCTGTCTTGAAAATTGGATTGCTATATCACACACACAAGTATTTTTCAGTTGCTTTATTATCAATATATATATTATTTTTTTACTTAAAAGTTCGTGGTAAAAAAAAAACATTAAACCTTGTAATATTGAAAAAAATTATGTTCTGCTTATTTTCGCTTAAAGAGTGATTTGTTTGTCACTTCATCGTCATAGCTTGCATTCGAAAGGTAATTAGAGTAAGGGTCATAATTTAAGTGGAACCCGAACCACAATGGGATACGAATCCACGAACTTTTTTAACCAAGGACACTTTTAAGTAGTAAGAGTATTGCTTAAATGTGTGAATTTTATAAATATTTTCTGGCATCTGATCTTATTTGTATTCAAGGATTAATTAGACCACTGCCTACAATTGCAACTGGATTTTAAATCAATGCAAACAAAACACTCGAAGTAAGAATTAAACCTTCGAACTGTTCAATCGAAAGTCAGATTTAAATAGAGAGAGTTTTTAATTAAATGTGTGGACTTTATAGCAATAAATTATTAAGAACTAATTAGTAATAAAAATAAATCTATGCAGAGAGTTAAAATCAGTTAAAACTAAATGTATCCCGTTTTCCGCACATAACAGTGTATAAATATAATAATTTAAAATAAAAAATAAGCAATGACATGAATTATTCTAATTCTAAAATTTATTCAAAAACAGTTTGTTTATCTATTATGAAACTCTGACATGAATGAAACTTCTAAGAAATAATATATAATCTTAGGAAATATTTGATTTCTTAAACATGAGATTTAAACGTAATAGGGAACTAAAATCCTAAGACATTAATCTCAAAACGCGAAGAAATTTTCTACGGCGGGATATTAAATATCAAGAATGGAAAAGGGCAATTCTGTGAATCAAATTCTCGTAACCGCAAAATATATTTAATTCTTTTTCAGGGAAGGCTTTCCTTTTAATAGAAGCAGTGATTTTTCTCCTTGCGCAGGTAACCTATATTTATCAAGTTGGTATCCTTCAGCCATTGTCTTGGAAGCAAGCCAAAAGACGCTGGTATCTTAGGGTAGTGCGGAAAGTGTTATGAGAGCACGTGACCCTCCTCCACCCCCGAAGATTGAGTTATCTGTAATTATAGTTGAGGGATGGAAAATACCTTATAATGAATGGATAATGGTTTCGAAGCTTCCGGAATTATTTTATAATACCAAAGACGAGGGAATATTCAATATACTTTCTGTTGAGAATGCTGTATTAAGGAAGAGGTAGAAGCTAGTGAAAATGGCAGCCAAATTTTTTGGCACCATTGTCATTTCTTAATATTTTATTAATTTCATGATTATTCGTTTCATATCTTAACTAGAATTAATTTGATAGTTTTATTTCAGCCATGTGTGTTTAATTTGGTAATGTCACACCTGTGCAGAGAAAAGTTAAGAGAGATAAATTTCAGTTATTGCAAATATATATACTTTCCCACTAACAACTATTTTAAACATAACGCAAATATTTTAATCTATAGAGATACTTAATATTTTTTTCTAAAAATAAGATTTTTCTTTATTTTGATTTATTTTTCTTTTTTAAATTTTATGATTTAAAAATCGTAAGTAAAAGGGTTACCTTTAGAAATATATTACCTTAAGTAAATCATCGAGACAGGTAATTACGTGTTTAATGATTTATTTTAAAATACAAAAAATGGATATAAAATATATGCTATTTTTATGTTATTGTAGTATATAATTAATTTTCAATTGAATAATATCGAATTAAGTTATTATGGATTTCATAAATCCGATTAAAGAATGTAAATAAATATCTTGAGGTTATTTTTGGACATTATATTATTTGTTGTGTTGCATTATTGTTTTATAAAGATGTAATTAAAAAAATTGTCTTGCGTTTACTTAAATATATATATATATATATATATATATATATATATATATATATATATATATATATATATATATATATATATATATATATATATATATATATATATATATATATATATATATATATATATATATATATATATATATATATATATATATATATATATATATATATATATATATATATATATATATATATATATATATATATATATATATATATAGGGAGGGGCATTTTGTGTTTAGGGATTATTGCAGTAGCGAAGCAAACTGGAAAAAGTGACTGTTTTTCACTTTTTTCAAATTTGTCTCCCTAATAAAATCATCATCTGCATCATTTGATTAGCTTGTTAAAAAATTGCAAACACATAAGCCCTAAATTTGGTCTGAGAATTTGTTGATACATGTCTAACTAAACTAATAGTCATCGATAGGAATTATCAAATGTAATACTAGGATGTGTGTCAATCCTTTATTTTTTGTAATATCTCTTTATGATATTTTGGATCAGTTGGTATCTTGAGTGAAATACGATAAAAATTTACAAACATTTTCATTTCTTAGTATTCTCTATCTCTTAGACAGCATCATTGAAGCCTATTTCTCAGGCATCATTTGGGACTTAACTATTTATCAGTTTTGAGTAGCTCATTTGCATACATTGAAAAAGAGAAAAAAAATGCTGTTTTATGAATAGTCAAATATAATACCGTTTCTTTTTCATTGTATATTTAATGCCAAAGACTTTACAAACTTAGAGACTACTTTATTAATTTCGCTATAAATCTAGGAAATATATTTTTGCTGTCACTATTCGAGTGAGGCCGTGGTAGCCTATGGGTTAGGGCCTTCCATGCGGAAGGGTGGGGTTCGATTCCCAATGCCGCCGAAGACCCACCGAGTACATGCGATATACGTGCTCGTTAAATCTGTGGAATCGGAAGTCCTTTGATCGGTCGTTGAGCAGTTACCATGGGTGCAATGGTCTGGAAAAATTTACTCCCCCTCCAGATCAATGCCAAAATTGAGGAAGTACATCCTATGGTTCTGCCATCTATCGGAGGATCGGAATAGCTAAAGTCATACTTTTACCTTCATGGTGCTCTAATTAAACGAAAGACGTCCCCAATTGACTTAAATTCGCATATCCGAGGCATAGCGAGCTTGACTTGTCCAAGTGTCATTAGTAACAACAACAACTATTTGAGTGGCTTATAGTTTAGGGCCTCCAATTTTTCACCAGTTAGGCTTCATATTATTAGCGATTTCGGTTTACTTTTGGTTGGTCTATCGTTTTTGCAGAGCTATCTTGTTTCTTCAAACATGCACGAAAACAAGCTTGGGGGAAAAATCAACTATTTTCTCCAACAGTATTTTCTCTTAAGTACGATTTCACCCATTTATCTATGTAACTATTTGAGCTTGCTTTTCATTTATAACGTCATACTATGCTTTTTTATCTGAGATTTTATTGTTATCCTTATCTTTCTTACTGTTTAAAATATCATCTAATTATTTCATAAATCGATTTCTTTAAATAAATTATATTGTTACTTTGCTTATTTATTTATTATAATTAATGTTCCAAATAATAATTGAGTTTTTGATACACATTTTGACAACCAACGTGTTGAATAATTTAAAGCTTTCGTCGTATTTACTGCCTCTTACTATAAATAAAAAGACAATACAAATTTATAGTATAGACAAATAATTCATTCTTTGTAGAAAAAGTCTAGCTAGTAAATAAAATATTTTTATTCAATATCGGAAAAATGCAGAGTTTAAACTCCTGATTTGAATATTTGCTCAGGAAAAGTTCGGTTATAAGAAGAAGTATAAATTCAATCAGCGGAGCTTCACTTTTGACAGACTTGAAAGAATGGAAACTCATTTGAATTTCGAATTGTTTAGAAAACTTTCCTCTGATTATCATAACTTCGGTAGGAAATAACTCAAAATAAAAACGGGTCGAATAATAAAATGAATTTAGTTTATGCAAAACATTAACCTGTCATCCTAAATGAATAAATAATCGAAAATAGTAAACAGTTCAAAGTAGAAGCTGACAGCTCGGAGAAACAGTCCATATATTTCAAATCATTATTTGAATGTTTCGAATTTTCGCCAATTAGTTTGTTGATTTTAAAATTTAAGCTCAAAATGAAATTAATATTGATATATTAACAATTTCATAGCGATAAAAATTGCTACAACCCAATAAAATATATAAGTTTATAAGCAATGCGCAAACAAATATTTTTAAGAATATACTACTATGGTTTTTGAATAACACTCAGTAATTAAAAAATAATACATAATTCATGTTAGAAATAATGAATTTATGAAAACAATTATTAATATTCTTTCCTTTATTTATCTTAAGTTTATGAGATTTTACTTCATTTTTAATCTTACCGATATCGCCTAGTTTAAATTATTTAGTTTTATTTCAGAAAACGTCATTTGATGACAAAAATTATCATTTAAAATTATGTTTTTATATGTTAATTTATACATTATATATTAGATATTTGTGATAATTTTTAAACATTGGTAAAGAAGTAATATATATATATATATATATATATATATATATATATATATATATATATATATATATATATATATATATATATATATATATACATATACATATATATATACATATACATATATATATATATATATATATATATATATATATATATATATATATATATATATATATATATATATATATATATATATATATATATATATATATATATATATATATACATGTATATATATATATATATATGTATATGGTGGATTGACAAAACACCAGTACTGATACACAGTACTGGTGTTTTGTCAATCCACCATAACCCTTGCCCTCATACCGTGAATTAAAAAAAAATGGAAAAATTTTATTAGGAACTGTTTGAACATCCTCCCTACAGTCCCCAGCTTGCTCCCATCGACTTCAATCTGTTCTTGCAGTTGAAGAAATTCCTGTCACTTCCTTACAGACGAAGACGTGCATACACCTGTGACATGTTGCTCCATTCCAAACGGCAGGTTCTATTATACTGAAGTACAAAAATTTAAATCACAGTATTCCTATGGTTCTTATATTTAGAAGTAACTGAAATATTGCCGCCCGCCCTGTCTAGTGGTCAGAATCCCTGACTACGGATGTATATAATGGGGTTCTAATCCCAGTTCGAGCATGGATGTACTATCTCTCTCTATCTATCTATCCTGTCTTTGTCCTTTCTCTGTATGAATGTGTTGTAAATGGTTGCCTACTCTATAAACGGGTCCCTATGGCATGTGTGTACTGAAGAAATCGGACTCCACAACAAATATGGTTCAGTTGGAAAAGTGGAGCAGCGCACCCTATATTGCCAGCCTAGCTGGCACTCGACAACAACAACAACAGCAGAAATATTGTTGTATCTATAGAAATAAAACTTTCTGAGAGTACTTATATTTCGTTTCTTTTTATGAGCCATGAGAAACTTATTTTCCAGTTTACCATCATATACATAGTAAGGTATCAAGAAAAACTTTCACATATTTACTTGTCAATTTCACCTAAACATACGTTTCAAAATTATAAAATTTCAAACAAGGTTATTTTAGACTCAATGATATCAGCTTTGATTGTGATTTTTCATTGTCACTCACTAAAATATATCAAATATATAATTCATCCTTTGTAGAAGAATGTACAGCAAGTAAATAAATAGTTTTTATTCAATATTGAAAAATGCAGAGTTGAAAATGCTGTCTTAAAGATTTTACTTTAACATCGATTTCAAAATTTTACAGTTTTGAGGTGAATTTTTAGCTATAAATTATTTAAGGAAAACCGATGTCAATGTTAATTGTCATGTCGTTATCACTAACTAATTAATATTCGAATACCCTAGTTATCTAGCCATAAAAGAAGTTCTAGTGAAATAAACAATACTATAATATATATAACATATAGTGTTTATGCGCATGCGTAAAACTTTTGATTCAAATATGGACGCTTTAGCATATGCGTTTATACGATTCCATAAATTTCAATTGTATCATGCGGCACATTTAAGAATTATTCTATTTCCGAATTTCTAAAATGTTAATTAAGTTCTTGCTAGAATATTCAGATTATTATAAATTGGCAACTTTATATTTCTCGCAATTTTTAGTTTTAAAATAATTTAATTATTTTGACAATTTAATATCTATTATTCTTAAGCCGACTTGAGCTTTACGTTCCAAAGTCTTAAAAGATTTTGTGCTGTAAGTATATTAGAAACTTTAAAAATAATTTTATTTTTAAACGGTTAATAAAATAATTGCCTATGTTCTAAGTATTGTAGGTAGATACTGACATTTTTTTTACAATTGTTTATTTTTAAATTTAAATATTTAACAGCAACAATGTACATACATTAAAGTATTCAAATAAGTTTAACTACTGGAATCTTTTATTTATGTATTTGAATGAGTACCGGTAATTCTACATCAAAAGAAGATTTCATCGACATAATTCAGATACAAAAAAAAAAAAAAGTGTTTCTACCTCCGAATTTCTAAAATGTCGATTTCTTCCGTTACTTGGCTTTTCTGTAGTTGAGAAAAAATCGAAAAACAAAATGAGAAAGAATGAAAAAGAGAAAAAAAAAAAAGAAGAAGCAAAACAAGACCTAAACCCAAAAGTCTGAATCGATTCCAATTACAAAAGAAAGAGGACACACATACGGAGAAACTTTTCTTCTTCAAAAGAAGAGTAGTAAAAAATGGGCAAAAAGAAACACTTGCTCAAGAATAAAATTACGCTATCCTTTTCCCCTCTCTGAAAAAAGAAGATTTTCTGTTCTAAAATGGGAAAACGAGGTTCTTGTTTAGAAGATATTTAGAAGAACGTAGAAAAATTAAATCAGTTAACTTAGTTCAAATTACCTCGCAAAATAGGAAAGACACTGCATAGTTAAATTTTTCTGCTAATGTACAAATACGTTTTTATTCATTGAAATAAGTTCCATTAATAAAATGCACTTAAATTAATGAAAACTTAAATTCTACCATTTGCCTTGTTTATACTGAAGGACGTACGTCACCAAAACTTTACATAAAAGCTACAATTTATTTAAATAACAATTTTTCTCCCACTTTTGCGAAACGCTTTTTGCTTGTTTAAATAATGACTTGAGTTAAAATTTTTTCAAAATTTGTTTTATCAATCTTCTTGAATAAAGAGGAAATGTTAGCGTATTACATATTATATACTCTATGATTATATGTCAAATATACATGATTTTCCGAATTTCTAAACAGGAAAAAATGTTTTCAGAAATTCGAGTACTTTTTATGAGTGTTTTATAATTGTAGTTTACAAATATATAAAAAAGAACAATGAGGTAACAAAGTTAAGTAAAATGTATAATTTCTTTCTTCTACTTTATTCAGATTTGCATATTTATTTGAATAATTGTAAAAAGACTGAACTTTATATTTTAAATTAATAAAACAAGAATATTTATTTTAAGATTTTTTAAATGAATTACTGAGTAATCATTCAATTTAAATATTATATAATCATTAGTATAATCAGTACATTATGATTGAAATTCAAAATGTAATTAAATGTTAATTATTTTGATTATACTAAATGCATGATTGTTTACTTATAATAATTATAATGTCACGTAATATTATTGATTCATTTTATCCAGTAACAATATTATTGCAATTAGATTACGTGATATTTCATTATATAATATAAATAGTATATAATTATCAATTTAGTAAAAAATTAACCATAACCGATATTTGTACATAGTTAGAAACACATAAAAACATAAAGAATAACTACACAGGATTTTATTATATTATTCTAAAATTTTCTCATAAAACATTTCAAACTTTCCCGTCTAAACGTACTCTGAAAATATTTTGAATACCAAATTTGTACATATGTGTCCAAAACAGGAGCTGGAAAATGGATTTAGAATTATGAGGTTGGATTTTACCCAAGAGAAATATGTCAACAAAGCTCTTTCTTTTCTTTTGGAAAGGATTGCGCACGAGGAAGGGACAACACTTGCTATTTATTCTGGGGTGTTTTTATGAGGGCGGCTTCTGAAATATGATACCAGAAAGTGGTTTATTTGCTGGGAGTTGATCTCATACATTTTATGAAATATGCTGTACAACATTTTTGCAGGAAAATATATTTTGACATCAAAGTGTAAAATAGTATATTTTTCTTTCAATAATGTGGGTTGGAATTTATGAACTACCTTAAAAAATAATATATGATTCGCAATTTGAATAGCGTCTGCTCTTGGCATTTAAAAGTCAACTTTTGTATTTTGATTTATAAAAATCCTTTTTTGGTTGAATAGAAAAGTAGGAAAGTCAAACATCTTAAAAATTCGATTTGCATTCCATTCTGTATAAAAATGAACTTTATTTTCATAAACGACATGCAGACTATTTTATCTTTTCTGTTGAAGCCTTCCCATATTGTAATAAATTTTGTAAAATAAAATCCGTGCATTAAATGGTTGTTTCAAACTAATTAGTTAAATATGCATGAGGTTTGGTATTTATGGATTTGACAAACTTTATTTATGATCATTCTAATTAACTCATTAACTAATAAAAAAGTTTTCCTTGCTTATATTTGGCAGTTAATAATATTTCTTTACATTTTGTCTTTCTTACTTTTGGAGATTTAGAATTTTGATTTATCGAATTTTGTACTAAAATTAGTAAAGTGATACAGTAATAGATTTTATATAATTATTACTTATATATAAATATTTTTTTCCTTTACTTGTGTGCGAAATTGAGTTTTACGAGTGAAAAATTAAAAAAAAATTCTTATGAAAATTATAGAAAAAGAAATATTAGTTATTTTTCAGGACAATGCTCAAAGCTTTATCGTTTGGAAATTAGAAAATCTTCATCAACAATTCATAAAATGAGGAGATAAATAATAATTTTTAAAAATTAATTTATTAGATGATTGATTTAGAAATTTTAGTATTCATATTTCATGATTAATTTATAATGAAATGTCCATGTCAAATCTAAAATTGTCCATTCAATATATTTTCATTTCATCCAAAATCAGACATAAAATTATTTATTTCTACACAGGGTCTGTTAAAAACTACATTTTTACTGCATTTTAATGGAATATTTTAGCTATGCATTGTGTATAACTAAAATATTTCATATAAATGCAGTGAATATGTAATTTTTAACAAACTATATGTTGGGCTGAATAATTTTATTTAATATAACGCCAATTTCATTTCCTTAGAGTTATAATTTATATAAATTATATTACAAAATAAATTATTTCTACAGGTATTAGAGATGATTTCAGTGTGAATTTTTATGTAGAATTTATAAATATTTAACACTGTGTATTCGGTATTATGCATGTAAAACTCCTTCTATTTTTAACATATTCTATTACTAACATTTGAAATATTAGCAAGACTTGAACACCTCTGGCAAACGTTAAATTGAGAGTTAATATGCATAAATGATGAATTATGATTTATTTATATGATCTATTTCATTATCTTCTTTTAGTAAAATCAATTTGAAAACTATATAGAATTTATAATAATGTATAATTTTAACATAATTATGCATTATTATAAGTAAAGCACTGATATTTATTTTAATTTAATGAGAAAAAAAATTTCTGGAAATTTTATTTGTCAAAAAGTGATCAATTATTAGAAAGTTTATTAAGAAAGTGCAGCCTAAAAGATTAAATAGTACCAACCTTAATTTTCATTAGTTAAACTTAAGTATTTAATATTGGTCATTCTTATTGGAGATTCACGATAATGTATACAATGCTCTTTAATTGACATTATTTTAAATTTTTTTTCACCAATGATTTACTAATGAGAATTAAATTTAACTAATTCCCTTTAGTAAATTGGAATTAACCAGAGCTTTTTAAGGTATGTTATTTGTATCATAAAAATTAAGATAACTATAGTAACTCAAACACTTGCATTTTCATTTAATTATTTCCTTTATATAATAATTAACATGAGATTGTTAAGATCTGTTCTTAGTATCATAAAAAAATTAAGATAATTATAGTAACTTAAATATTAGCTGTTTCATTTTTTGTTTTTCTTTAATAATGTTCATAGATACCATCAACTGAAAAAATATAACTATAGCTAAAAATGTGAAGCAGGTGCTTGTCACAATCTGTGTATTCTGCTGAAAATAAATTAATTGTATTAAAGTATACGCGTGCATAAAATTGCATTGGAGCGTAGAAAAACACTACTTAAAAGTTATCGCTAAATCATTGAGTTTGCGAAGTCGGAATAGTGCCAGAGAAACCTTATGAAAACCAGATAGCCTTATTTAGTTTACGAGGGTTTTTATTTGCAACCATGCACCGGTAAAACAGTGAAGAATTAATCACAGAATATTTATTGTGTACGCAGTTGTCAAAATAGCGTGTGCTGGATGGATTAATGTAATTTTACCGGAAATTTTGGCAAAATGCCTCTGCTGTCAAACAAATTATGTGCGGTAGCAGCTCTTAACCGTAGTCTGAAGCTTGAGATAATACAGATTGATGGCTTTCTTTCCTGAGCTTCAAAAGATGAAGATATAATTTACCATTTTATCATGCGCAAAGTTTTGTGAAATAAGGTTTTTTTTTTGCTTTTTATTTAATTCAAACTCAATGCATACGCATCACTTCACTTTTGCAGAGAGTGATTATGTAATTCTTTATTATTATGTAACTAAAAATAAGTATATAACAGAAACAATTAATGAATTAACTACGCGATTTAGTGTTTGGTAGTTATATTTCCCAATAGCTAAATTAAGCATTAAGAACTCGGCTATATGGGGCCGTGGTAGCCTAGTGGTTAGAGAATAGGCCTCCCATTCGGAATTCCAAGCCATCTGTTCGAATCCCAATGCCACCAAAGACCCACCGAGTACATGCGATATACATGCTCGTTAAATCTGTGGAATCGAAAGTCCTGTGATCGGTAGTTGAGTAGTTACCATGGGTACAATGGTCCTGAGAAATTTACTTCTCTTTCATATCAATGTCAAAAATTGAGAGAGTAAATCCTATGGTGCTGCCATCTATCGGAATATTTGAAAAGCAAAAGTCGTACTTTCACCTTCATGGTGCTCTGATTAAACGAAAGACGCTCCCAATTGACTTAAATTGGCATAGCGAGCTTGGCTTGTCCAAGTGTCATTAGTAACAACAACAACTCGGCTATATAGGAATTAAACCAAACTGCAGTAATCCTCACTATAACACGGTACTCTTATAACGCGTTTTCATATTACGTGATATCATGTCCCTCGTATAACACGTGTTTCCCTCATATAACGCGTTCATTCTCCACTTTATAGTTCTGTACTGGGAAATTTATAATGATTTGTACAGCTCACAATCAATTTTGAGTACGTTTACACATCATATCAGTTGTGTTCTTTTAAAATTAAATTAAGTTATATTGCTGACTTTTGAACATTTTCTGCTAAAAAATATGTCGGTGGATCGTTATTTCAGATAGGTCCTACAACGAATACACTTGTAATAAAATGTTTTTAGAATTATTTGATTTATTTGAAATTTACGGATTTTTAGTTACATTTGTAAAAATTTTTTATATAAAATGTTCTTAATTTGATTTTATAAAACGTTCACATTTCTTTCATTACATTTTTTCCCTTAATATTCGATTTAAACCCCCTTTATATAACGAGAAAAGTTTAAAGTGAATCATTTTTGCTTACAAGGCCATATGCGCGCTTTTTATGAGAATGCTTGTATAACGCGTTTTCCAACAACGCGCAACTAATATACCGCGCTATAGGGGAGATTACTATATATGATGCATGAAATACTTTTATTAACAATGGTTTAAACTTTAAAATAGTTGAAAATATTTTAATTTGAATTTTTTGTTTATTTTTTTAATACTCAGGTTTACGTTTGCATTAATTATAAAAATCGAAAATCTTTTTCAGTTTTACAGTTTTTTCATCGCTATTGTTAAAAGTATTTGTATTTTTTAATCACTATATTAAAACCTTCTGTTTAATTTCTTCATCTACTTTTTAAAATATTAGCATATAAGCAAAACATAAACAGAATTACTTTTAAAATATAAACATTATTAATAAACGATTATTTTTTATTTACACTAAATATATATAAATCATATAATACTTATGAGAATAGCCAAGTTATAAATGTCTATTATTAAATTATGCTAGAAAAATATTTAATTTTCATAATAACTTCGATTTTAAAGATTGGAAACAAAAATATTGAAAAACTTTTAAAAATTGAAAACAAAACAAATGTATTGAATAATATATTTTACTTATACGCAAAATAAAATTTTAAATATTTCTTTAACTTATAAATGACGCATAAGAATAAATAAAACCTATAATTAAAAAGAATAATTAATTTTAGTTTACAAATGATTAATTTAATTGATTCATGTGAAGATTCATTTCAAATTTTGAGTAAATATTTTTTTTTAAATCTTAACGACTTTCTTTGGGAAACTAATTTTTTATATAAGAGTTATTTTGGGGATGCTATCAAGTTATGAATGTGTTTTAATTCCAAATTTTTTTAAATATTGCCTAAAATTATGAAATATGTAGTAAAAAGTTTTTAAAATGTGATACTTTATATTTTTGAATGTTCAAAAATATTTATTAATTAAATATTAATTTACAAGGATGTCATCATGAATGCTTATTTATATTTCAGTTTTTTATATAAATTTTCATTTTAATCTTAGTTTAGTGCCATTTTAATTTTTAACAACGAAGTGGTTGTTTCTTTCGTTAAAGTTGAGATGATTACGTCACTTTATTACAATTCTCATTGATTTAAAATATCCATGAGAGAGAAGTCAGATAACTTTTCATTTTTATTACATCGTATTGAGATGGTGTTGTAAATTCGACTTGTCGACAAATTTGATGTCTGCTTTCAAATCACATTCTTCAAGGGGCAGCCAAAAGGTTAGAGTACACCATTCAATGTCTGAGAATATTGTTCCGAAGTTCATTTTGTTAATAAAATGCTTTCTTATATGAAGACCAAAGCATTATTTGAGAAGCCATTTTTCATTGATTAAAGCCATTAACACGTTACCAATAGAACAGAAATAAGCAAAATGAAAAAGATCAGGGAAAATATCCACATTATAATTAGCTTAAAGCGGCAAAGACGGTTAAAATTTTTAAAAATTTCATTAAATTTTAGAATTTAGTTTTTATTTTGAGAAGAAGAAGGGAACAGAAGATGAAAAACGTGGCAGTTGTTTTCTAACTTTCGGTGTAAGACAGATAGGAGTTGAATCATGGTAATGTTTTGAAATTATAAATCTAAGGAGTTGAATCATGGTAATCTCTTGAAATTATAAATGTAAGGAGTTGAATCATGGTAATCTCTTGAAATTATAAATGTAAGGAGTTGAATCATGGTAATCTTTAGAAATTATAAATGTAAGGGGTTGAATCATGGTAATCTCTTGAAATTATAAATGTAAGGAGTTGAATCATGGTAATCTCTTGAAATTATATATGTAAGGAGTTGAATCATGGTAATCTCTTGAAATTATAAATGTAAGCAGTTGAATCATGGTAATCTCTTGAAATTATAAATGTAAGGAGTTGAATCATGGTAACCTCTTGAAATTATAAATGTAAGGAGTTGAATCATGGTAATCTCTAGAAATTATAAATGTAAGGAGTTGAATCATGGTAACCTTTAGAAATTATAAATGTAAGGAGTTGAATCATGGTATAATCTCTTGAAATTATAAATGTAAGGAGTTTGAAATACTGGCTGGTATCACAGTGTAATACTAATCTCAGATCTAAGGTACAAGGATGGTCAACAACAGTAAATCTGTTATTTGTGAATCTTTAAAATAAATGAAATTCAAAGATTCAGCAATTGATGTAGTTAATAAATTTTCAGTTGAAATTTTCGTAAAATGTTTTCAAAACTGTTACAGGAGAATCGTAACCAATAATAATTGATAAAAAAAGTTATAATGAGTATTCATAACTTGCATATTAATATGAGGTTTTGCTGTCTATATCTGTAGCAGCAGTCGTAAAATTTCTGTTGATAACATTTGTTTTTTTGAAACACAAATTCTTAGTCAAGAAAAACCTGAAAAACATTATTTTAAAATAGATGAGTATAATTCGCAGCTTTTATTTTTGAGAAAAATGTAATAAATGAAAAATAATATTAGGAATTACAAGTTATTATTTAATAAATTCAAGTGACTTTTTTTTCTAAAATTTCATTCTGTTTGTTAGTTTTAATCAGCAGAAAAATGAAAATTTTCATTTTCCTCTTCTTAGTTTGAATTATATTTTTAAATTACGTATTGCTGTTATTATTTTAGCAAAAGGTAAAACTTGATAAAAGTTATTTGTAAAATTTAAAGTGCTATAAATTTTCTGGATGGTAAAAGAAATGAAGTTTAATTTTTTGTTCAAAATGCATTCGTTTTAAATTGAATATTTCCATAAATCTTGAAGTACCAGGTATTGCAGCGAGTTCCTCGTACCACAGAAACATAAAAGATATACATTATCGCTATGAGTTATGACTTGAACTTAAAGAACTTAGATTCCTGCCGGGCATACAATAAAAAATGCATGAAACTAAATTTAAACTGCAAAACTTTACAGAAAGAAGTTCCAAGGGAAAATCTCCGGGAAAAATAGAAAGGAATAAGAAAAGCAGTTTCAAAAGTAAATAGTGAAAGAAAGAGGCAGTAAAATAAAACATCTTATTTTTCGCAAACAGCAGAGACATAAATTCTTGTAACAGAAAAAAAAGTGGCCAGAAAAGAAAGAAACGAACAAAATCCACAAGGTATAACTGGTTACTACCATCTTTTTTAAAAAATTCATTGTGCTAGCAACTGGCCAAGATATCGTTTTCGTTTTACTTTTCACAAAACCAGTGGCAACAAGCCAAATTACGCACAATTACTGAATATTTTTCAGCCTCAGTTTTTATGTAGATTTTTTTCGTAGACGGGCTTGGGACATTTTGAAGCAAAATGGGAAAGGTACTAAAGTGGTTTCTTTTTGATAAACTTATTATCCTGCTTTCTTAACGACTTATAAAGGAGGAGAGTTTAACACAATTAGAACATTTTTTAAAACTGTTTTTGAAAGTCTTTTTCTCTCTTTATCGTCTGTATTAATGTCACAAAAATAGTAAAGAAACTCTTTTTTGGAGGAGTTCATTTGAAAAGTGTAATTCTACTTTAGTAAATTTTTTTTCTCTCAAATTCAACTAATTGCTTAATTTGTAAGAGGTAAGCAGTATGTAAAAAAATACTGAGATATGATACTAAACTTTTTAGTGTCATAATTACCATTTTTGTTAAAAAGTTAAATTTTCTTTTTTGTCTCCTTTTTGTCGCATAAAAATGCACCAAAAATAATCGCGCAAGATCTGTTTTTTCGCTCTATTTTTTACAAGAGAACATTTTTCGTCCTAATGCAAAAAAAAGAGGTGAAAAAAATGAAAGGAACAAGCTGCTCCTTTCAAAAGAGTTCTGCCTTGAAAATATAAATGCTTAAAGTTTTCAGAGGCTGTTAAGAACTTTTAATTGATGGCATAAATAGAGTGTTTTAATTTTTTGTCAGGAGATAAAAGCATCTGTCAAATAAGTACTTTGTTCACCGATTTTATAAAATTTTTGAAAAACAAATTTTATACTTAGCATCTAATCTTTAATGCAAAATAAATGAAATAAATATTGTAAAACTTAACCAAAACTTTTATCTTTTAAATTTTTAGTTATAACTAGGAAGATTCTGTGTAAAAATTAATACTTCAATACTTCAAGGCAAATTTGCTAACACATTTAGTTTTTAGATTGTTAGTAGTTTTTTAAGTATCGAGTTAAATCATAATTATTAATAGTATTGCAACATGATGGATTATGTAAAGCGACATTAACTGTAACAGCTTTGTATTATAACAAATATTATTGTATTGTAACAAATATTATAACTAAATATTTCAAGTATTAATTCAAATATTACATTCAAGTAAAATTTCAAATACGTATTTAAGAATTCATGTAACCTAAATACTCTTAAAGACAGTTAAAAAACATAAATAAATATACAAATCTTGTATAAGTACTGTTGCCCTCTACAAAAAACAAAATTAAAACTATAGATTAAGTAAATCTTATTCAATGGCTTTAACACTCTGCATTAAAAATAGTAGCATTTTCTTAAGGTATATAAAAATATCATATTATTTTAAATAGCATTTTTAGATAAATGGGACAAGAGTTTGAAAGATTTCTCTCTTTTTCCTTTGAATTTACATTTGGGAATTATGAATTTGAAGGGTTTTATTTAATTTTATTGTATGCAATTCTTTGATTGTGAATTTAACAAAAAATCTTTAATATCTACAGTCTGTTGTAATATAAATTTCAATTAATGTTGCTCAGATTTTAACGTTGATGGGAAATTCGATCAAATTCGGTGAATTAAGCGTAGGTAAATGTTTGCAATTTGGAACCCCTTGATATTTTGGTAATATTTTGACGCCAAGATATATCTATCAAGACAGCCCTTTGCTACAAAAAAAAAAAACTAAACTAAGTTAGGGTTACCAGAAATTAAACTTTATCGCCTTTTGGTTTCCCAAAATCTAGGGATACCCGATTCTACAACGAACTTCAAACATTTCTTTGGATAAATAGCAGCAACGTCTTCATTTGTCATAATACCAATTGACTTGTCTCTTTGTCTCTCAGCCAGGTGTGTCAATTTAATCACTGACGTTGTTGTCTGAAAAAGTTTGTTCACTGAGTAACTGATATTTCCTGAAATATCATTAAGATTCGATTATGGTTATAAATTTTGAGTTTCTGGAGCTAAAGT
Source organism: Latrodectus hesperus (assembly GCA_037975125.1). Taxonomy (NCBI): domain Eukaryota; kingdom Metazoa; phylum Arthropoda; class Arachnida; order Araneae; family Theridiidae; genus Latrodectus; species Latrodectus hesperus. Next base: position 875,449 of record CM075856.1, read on the forward strand.
GTCATTGTTTACATTCAACTGAATTGAATATGTGCATACATACGTTCGCCCCCTATCTTAGGATGGATGTACTGTGCTAAAAACACTGCGTTTGATTGTACCCAACTTCACAAAATTTCCTGGTAATCGGATAAATGAAGTAGTAATGCAACATAAAGGACAAGCACTCATATTAATGTAGATTAATTTCATATGCTTCACTTTAAGCAATAAAATGAAGCATAGCTTTTCCTTTATATCAGCTTCAGACAGATATCCTGATATAAATTTAAATGCATTTTCTACGGCCTTTCTCAAACCAGCCCCAGTGAGACAGACGAAGTAAGGATTTCACTTATGTAGATTTAATTTAATATCTTGTCGTTATATTGAAATATGAAAGGATATTGCAATTTTATTTTCATTATATATTTTTCGAGTAATTATACATAAGTATTTTTTGAAGTGTACTTTTATTATTAAAGCATTTCAAATATCGTTTTTTACATTAATCATAAAATTCAACGAGGGAAATAAATGTAAAAATTTCAAATATATAATATCAACTATAATAAAAATTTAAGTTTCATTGAATATTTTGCAAAGATAAGAAAGACACTCGTAACAATGACGGAAAAGTTTAAGGAATCTGTTTCTGAGATTTAGATTACATTTAGATAAAGTGGACACACGAAAGGGAACGTGGAACCATGCAGGGGTCGAAATCGATTTCAATTACCAACCGAACAGGAATATTCATCCGGAAAGTAATAAAAAAGACACGAAATGAATTTTTCTTAGAAGAAATTGAGAAAAAGACCAAGCCTCTTTTTCTTCCTTAGACAACACATCTTACTTTTTTTTTCCTCCACTATTTTCATGCTCACTTTCCCCAACTCTTCCCCACCAACTTCGCAGCAAAACGTCCGAGTTATTTACGGATTTTAAAACATGGCGACGAAACAAATTGCTCTAGGGAGGGTCTAGGGTGGATAATTTCCCCTCTTGCCCCTTCCATTAGAATGAGAGTAGAAGAATAAAAAAAAAGAAAGGAAAGCGAATAATAGATTGAAAAAGTGAAGAGAACTGAGCAATCGTTTCTCGGATCGATCCTTCCCTAAACTAAGACCCCAGATTTAAAGTTGAGAGGACATCTGAAGAAGAAGCTGTATTCCAGGAGAGAATGCCTTTTCTAATAAGTGCATTCTTATCCTTCATGCCTTCCGAAAGGGATAAATAGTTTTTTTTCTTCCCTTTTTTTGGTATTTCCCCCCCCCCTCGAGTAAGGATTCTTCTTTTCAAGTTTGATGTAAGTTTGGAAAGTATTAATGATATTTAAAAGAGAACGATGGGGAAGACAGAAATTTAAGTATTAGCATCTTGATTTTGCGGAAAAAAATGTCAAAAAAGAAAAAGAAAATGAAATGAAGCTGAAGCATATTCTCTCTCACGTTTCGCATTGTATCAAGTTCGTTTTTGTGTAGTGACTTATTCACTAATGAAATAGTTTATTTGAGATTGTGTTTATTTACCGCGTCATCGAATATTGAAATAGTTTAAACACTATAGCATAAAATGAAATGTTATCACTGAAAATAATTTTTGATGTTTTAAAGTTACTTATAAAGAGAAATAATAAAATATTTTAAAATCATTTATTTCATGCATAGGTCGTCGTATATGAAATTACAATATGTATGATAAAATATTAATTTATTTTATATTTTTTAATGTATTTAATAAAATTATTAAAGAAAATTGTAAAATATATTTGAAATAATGTAAATTATACCTTAAAATTTCAAAAATCGTAAATAATCTTCAAAAATATATATGAATATGTCTTAATGTATCGTATAATGTATACAATCTCTTTGTTGCAATGGATGTTATATACTTTATGAATAGTTATAACAGATTATATTGTACTTTAATTGTGAATTAATTTAACTAGATTCAAATGTCAAGAAATTATTAAAATAAAAAATAGTTATAAATCGATATTAGTACTATATTATATAAATTTAGTGTCCCATAATTGTGTAATTTAAATCTTAATTTTCTATGTCCATTGCGCATGATTTAAGCCAAATTTATATCCAAATTTCTTATAAATTTAATAAAAACATGTCAAAGGAATATTCGCGCCATTATTTAAAATATTGCTACTTTTGTAAATCATAAAGGTTTTTCAAATTATAAATAATATTGAAATAATAACATTTTCTAAAAGTAAAATTTCCCTGATATCTGGAAAATATATTGTTGTAAATTAAAAAAAAACCTATATTATAAAACAGTTAATTTAATACTGTAATTATAAAAACTGTTAATTAACAGAGAATAATAAGAAATACATGTATAAGAAATATTAATAACGAAACATTTAATGTCATTTTATTTACATTAAATGTTTAATATAGAAATTCAAGGTTTTATTCTTTTATATATCATTTCAAATTTATATTAGTTTTCGAGAAAATTATTAATATATTTTCATTATTATTATACATTAGAATAAAATATAAAATGTGATATAGTTTATTAATTAAAAAGTGATCTTTTTTAATGAATAAACTATAAAAAAATGTATTTGTTGCATTTTGACAGACATGTTTAATGTAGATGAATTACAACACATTTCAAAGAAAGCTTTAATATTTTTGTCAAGTATTTATATCGTATTATTCACAAACTGATTTTAAATTGGCATTTCATTCACATTTCATAGTTATTGATGAATGAAAAATAACTTTTCACACTTTCATGAGGTGTTCTCCTTCCTGCCTTGGTAAAAAAACTTAATTAAATAAATGCTTTGAAATATAAAAAAATTCAAATATTATAACACCTGTTTCAACGAGGACATCAATGTGAAATTTGTAACCATGAAAAATACTAAGTATTATCTTTTTTTTTGGTTATTTTATATTTTAATATTAAGTTGCATTTAAGTAAAATTTATACATTCTTGTTTCTTAATTTTCTCTTTGAATACAATTAAAATCATTAAACAGTGTTTTTTAAAAAAAATTAAAATTTTGCCCTTTCAAAAATGAAACTGAATAAAATTTGCAAATTTTCGTAAATGTCCTTGGCATTCCTACGATTGCATAAAAATTGAATCTCATTTAATGCTATATTTTGAAAATTTGTTTAAAAACTCAGTGTTATCATTGATTTTAAATTGGAATATTTTTTCGAAATACCTTTTGTTTTAATAAAGTGTATACATAATGGAGTTTAAAATCTATTCAAATAGTATACACATTTTGAATAAACTGCAGAAAAGAATTTATTTTAAAGGTGAATTTTTTATTCCTTTATACGAATCCAGATAGCATATTTTGCTGTTTTTGAAGTAGTTCTGTATTTCATGTAAGTATTAGATTGGGTAAGTTTTCCTTGAATATTTTTGATTTTGCTGCATATTTTATGTTAATAATTGCGTTGTTTTTGCGAAAAGTCTGAAGAAGCTGAAAGTATGACTTCATCTGAAAAAATTAAGCTTCAAAAGGGATTTCAAAGTTATATAATAAAAATATATCTTTAGAAAGTAAATAACATAAAAAAGAAATTGCTTAGATCTATTTTTAATTTCAAAAATACTCCAAAATTAAAAAATTAGAACTTTTTTCCACTAAGTTTTCTTTACAAAAGTAAATTTCTGATTTACAAAAGTAAATTTTCTAAGCTAAAGCTATATACTTATTAGGTTTATAAACCTGGATCCAAAAAACAAAATTACAAAAATCTTTAAGATTTATAAGTTATTAAACGCAAAGATTAGTTTCTAATATATAATTTGATTACAATTTTATTATCTTATTTTTACGTCATTTACTTATCATTTAATTGTGTATTTAGTGCATGTAGTTTTTTTCTAAAATACGGAAAAATCATTTTCTATAGTTACGACATTATAAGAATCCTATTCAATAAAATTATAAATTATGCCAAATATACTGAACAATATAACCTACATTTTTTAAAAAAAAAATTTGTTGCCCCAATTGTTAGTTCTAAACTATATTTAAAACCACATATTTTTTTCATAAACTCTTTTGATTCTCTTAAATACAAAATGGTTACTAGATATAGTTGTTCTTAAAATTGTCTAATAACCCCTATTAATCAGAAATAAATAAATTACATGGTTAAAGTGATATTTTGCAGTTAAATATATACGCACAAAATTGATGAATTTATATATAAATTTAAATACTATATATATGTCATTGATTATTAACTAAATTTCCTATTTACTTTGTAAAGGCTGTAAACTGAATTAAATTTTTACTTTACATAAAACTAAATTGAATAGACGAATTTTATATCTATTTCCAAATGAAATATTTAAATTGAATTTAATTAAATTAAAAAATGCTGAAGATGTTTAAACATAGTAAGAAACAATGTGTTGTTACTACATTTCAATATCTTAAGAAGAATCTATTTTATTTAGCCATTTAACCATTTTAATCCGTTTTATTTAGAGACTCGTTTCTTATTAATAATTAACTGTGCGTAGGCTTGTGTGTGGGAAACTGTTTCCGAAATAAATTGAGAAAATATTTTTTTGTGTTTACAACTGAAGGGAGTAATTATTTAATTTTAAAGTTCGCTTCGCGTAAAACCGTTGTTAATTAAGTTTTGTTTATTAGTTTTACATGAAAGAACTTTTTTTACAATATTAGTTGGCGCTTTTATTTTCTTTCACGCTTAGAACTTTTGTTTTACAGCTTCTGAAGAGACTTTGTGAAAAACCAATATAAATTTTTAAAAAAATGCATAAAAAACATTTGTTTGAAGAAAATAAATTATTCGTTAGGGAGACTTGCTGTAAAATGCTTAAAAACATTTTTTTCTTCGTTGAAATAGATTAAAACAGGAAACTATTGCTCAATAATTCAATTCCTGTAGATATTTCGTATATTTTTATTTTTATGAAGTAATTTTTACATTATATAATCGAGTGTTTATCAACCAAAAACAAGAAAAAATACAGTTAAATATTGGAAAATAAATTAGTTATTCATGTGTTTTTCATACATCTCTATAGTGAGTTACACATATAATATAGATAATATACCTAAACCAATTCTTAAAATAAGTTTAAAGTTTGTAGAGCTAAAAATAAGATTAATTTAAGAGTAATTTTTTTAAAAAAGTAAAATTTTTAATTTTTATGTAAAGCAAAATATTAAAACAGAGTAAGCTACTTGTTTCGAAAAACCTTTTCCTTTTAATACACACGACGTTTTCCTAAAAGACTAATTAGCCCTAAAAGAGAAAATTAAAACTAACATTTTTAAAAGACTAAAATTTTAAAGCCTTTCTTATTTAGAATAATATATTATTTGCTGTTAATATTATTGTTTAATATTTTTCCAATAGGGATGTGTATTTTGCTTATGCGTTGTAAAATTTGTCTTTGTACAGTATTTTTAAGACTTTTATACTTAAATGTTCTAATAACTAGTATTTAATTTTATTAATAAATGTTTTGCTAAATATTCAAATGACAAGATTAATGAATGATATTTTTGTATTCCATCATCATTTTATAACTTTTTATGCAAAATAAAAAATTTTACAAATGGTTATGGGAAACTTTTTAGTATGTTTTGAAATTTTCATAATTCAAAAGACTAGAAAGTATGCATTTATTTTAATCATCAGACGTTAATGAATTTCATGACTACATGGCAGAATTTCATTTAACTATTCATGGGATTGTAAACACAAACTCAATTTCAAAGAATAATTATATTAAGTTTGAATATCTCTGTTGTATCATAAAACTAATCGATCGAATTCCCTATTTAGGCCTAATACTCAAGATTGAAGTTTAAAATTATCGAAAAATTTTCTTAATTTAAAATTTTAGTGATTTTAATATTGGTTAACCAATTTATTCGTCATATGCAAACAGTTTGATTCATTAATAAATTCTTCCAAACATACCCCAAAGTGAAATGTATGCCAAATGTTCAAGATTTTATAAAAAATGTTCTCAAGGTTTTATGACTTTTATAGAATAATATGAGGTTATTTTATATAACGTTTGAATATTTAAAATATCAACATTTGAATACTTAATATAAATATATATATTTGAGTATTTAATATATCAATTGTTTATGAAACACACATGAATTTTTTACATGTTCATGAATAATGAAGATCTTGATACTAATTGGTGAAAAAAACTCTGCTAAATTGAAAACTAATTAGCGAAGTATTAATCGGTCAAATTATAATTATTTGTATATTTTCTATCAATTAATCTTTTAATTTATTTTCTTCTAAACTTGGATTAATATTTAAATATACAGAATGTACAAATATAATTCTAAAAAAATAATTACAAAGCAAAAAAAGAGAAAAAAATATTGTGATTCTAATGAATAAAAAGTTATAATGCCTTTGTTTTGTAATAAATACTCTTACATAAAAAAATCTCTCATGTAATAAAAACATATATTCTCTTTATATATATGCATAGAAACATTTTGTATGTAAAGTAATCCTTTAAATGTTAAGATCATTTGTTCATAAAAATTTATTTAAGAAATTTAATGTATTTTTCAGAAAAATAATACATATTTCCAAAAGAAAACATCTTTTCTAGCCTGAATGTACCTTTTAATACTTAAATACAATATTCATTTGAGTAAATATTAATATATTAGCTTTCAAAATTGTAATATGATTTTTAAAGGGAAAAGCTATAGGTAAATACTCAATTTATATAAGGTCCAAATTTGCTTTTGCACATGGCGATAAAAAGGGTTCTGATTATTTTTCACGAAAAAGGAAAAAGGAGATTTCTTTCAGAGAACTCTTTTTTTATTATACTAGCTTCTTTGCTTACTAATGCTTAGACCTTAATAATATTTCTACTACTCCATCCGAAAATTACTTTTAAAAGAAGACCATTCCAGTCATTAGCCCCATTCAACGAATTTGATCCCCTTTTGAAATTTTCTTTATTCAGAAAATTTCCTACAGTGTTACTTTTTACATTTTTTTTTAACTTTCTAAAACTTTTAATTAGTCAGGCCGTCGGAGAGGCGACGATATTTAACAGCCCAATTACCTTCGGATTTTGCAACTCGGAGACCCAATTTAAGAAATAGTTGCCTTTATATAGAAGTTCCACTACTCTTCTTAAATCGTTAAGGAACTCCTTATTTTTTTTGAGTCCTCCATCTTTCTTATCTCGCTGGTTTCTTCTCTCTATCTCGTTTCATTCTGTCTTCCTTCGTTCTGGATTTTCTTAGCAGAAGCTGCTTTCTATAGTTCATTGATTTCAGTTTCAAATGGTGTGAAGTTCAAATGGAAGAAAGTTAAGCCTAATTCATTTGTCAAGAAAGTGACCTGAAAAATGGTTAGGCCATAATACTTTATATACAAAAGTTTCTAAATAGGTGGAAATTATGCACTAAGCTTAGATACAAGCTATTAATCTATTTTCATTTGATGAAATCTACTTGGCTATCATAATATTATTATTTTGTTTAAATATTGATAACGAAGCTAGTTAAATTATTTCTATATTAATGTCAGTCAAAATTTGAATATTTGATATTATTTAAGAAGAAGACAGTCATTTTTTTAGCAAAATTTAAAAGTGTCTATTCAGTTTTGAATATTTTAAAATTTGCAAATATGATGTAAGTAAGAAGTTTATAATATTTCACACGTGTATAATATCTTATGATTATATGAATTTTGAGTAAAATAATATCTAAGTTTGCGAGTTTTGGAAAAAATGAGCAAATGCAATTGTATTAAATTTATTATTTATTGTAAAGAGGGTCTTTTTAAAGTTTAAGTTACACTTCATTTTTTTTACTTGAATTTAAATGAGATTTAAAAACTATTTGTTCAAAATGCGATTGAAATATTGTTAATTCTAGATTTTTTTAATGTGTGATAATTTTTATCTTATCATTTTGTTTATTTTAATTTACGAGTGAAATTAATTCGTTAGAATGATTTATATAAGAATATCAACAATGACATCAGAGGGTTTTAAATTACATTTTACAAAATTACCATTTTTCCCAAGTAATTTTAAGTTAAAAAAATTAGATTCTTTTTGAAATCATTATTTATATTTAAAATTTTTGATTAATTTTTTTATTTTGAGAGCTGAAAGACTTTTGATCATTTTCGGTATTTTGGATATAATGGGTCTAATCTCTATAATTAAATTATTTCATTATCATTAATATAAAATCTAAAAATATTGACTTATTTGGGTAGTATTATATTATAACCAGTTATTTTAGAAATAAAAGATCATATGTAATTAAATTTCAATATAGCACTAGGTACCAACTCAAATAATTTGTAATAAAAATAATGATACTATAATAAGTAAGAAACTATATTGAAACGGTGTATTTAATAAAGTTATTATTTTAATAGGCCTCAAATGTTAGCAGAAGAAATAGTGAAGTTTTTGTTGTTATTTTACTATGATCAAAGATAAAGAAATATAAAGGTTTCTTCATTTTTAATAATTTGTACATTTATGGGTTTTCATGAAGATAAATTAAAATTAAAAACTATATTATTATTAACGTATTATTTATAAAGTGACCATTGATTAGTTTTAAAGTAGTTTTTATAACACAAAGGATAATGAATTTCAAACACCGCATTTCATTCTTTATTAACATATTGCATTATCCCACTTCTGGATGAAGAACAATTTGTCACGCTTCAATGAAACAGTGTTTCATAGTTATATGAACTGGTTATTAAAATGTGACTTTTTTTTTAAATTCAACAAATAATTTCGAAACCTTAATTCATATCACCTACTGACAAGTTGGAGGAAATTTAAAACAGAAAACTCTCTGGGAACTCTGCGACTCTCTGACAAGTGTGAAAGTTGGAGGGCTCTCCAAGACTCTAAGAAACGACTTTTCCTCTGATGGCAAATCAACCGTCTCTACTAATCCAGGCCGTCGATGCAAATGAAAGATTAATTACTTGGCTCGGAGAATTTTCGAAACATAAGTTGCCGGTTGCCAAATACGTCAGACGCATCGATTAAGGGGTATCGATTAATTTTAAATGATGAGTCCTCTCGCAACAGTAATGAGGTCCGAACAGTGTTTCACTTATTCATGAGAAGTTTTCCGTTAAATATTGGCAGAGGAAGTTGTTTATTTCTTTCTTCTTTTTTTCTCCCACTAAATCCCACGCACGGTCTTGGAGTGATTATAATTTCGAGGGAAACTTGCTCTGAAACCGGAAGTATGATAGCGAAAAGTTTGACTGGAAAAATAATACAATCTCATTTATATATTAAATATTTTTCTCATAAAAGATTTAAGAATTAAAATAGTATTACTTTACTGCTATTATAATAACATGTTACTGCTATTGTAATAACACGTTATTGTTATTTTAATAACACGTTATTTTTATTATAATAACATGTAACTGTTATTTTAACAACACGTAACTGTTATTATAATAACATTTTTATGTGTGGTTTTAATAGAGCACGTATTATTATAAGCGCTATAATAGTAACACGTTATTGCTATTATATAAATAAGACTTTTATAATAAAATAAGTTATATTGTTTCAAGTCTTAATGTGTGTTTGAGACCTAATTATAATTTTTTTTTGCATGTGATTAGCTTAACTTTGAGGTTAAATTTTTAACGTAGATTCAAAACCTTTACAATCAACCTTGCCGAAGAGGGAATCGAACCCAAGATGGAGACTTTTGAGCAGAATATTTAAAAGATTAAGGGATAAAGTATTTAACAGATACGGGATTTGATGTTGCTTTCTTGCCTTGTGCCAGCTAGGCTGGCAATATAGGGTGCGCTGCTTCCCTTTTCCAACTGAACAATATTTTGGTGTGGAGTCCAACTTCCTCAGTACACACATGCCATAGGTACCCGTTTATAGGGTAAGCAACCATTCACAACCCATTCATACAAAGAAAGGGCAAAGACAGGATAGACAGAGAGAGAAAATACGTCTATGCTCGAATTTGGATTCGAAACCAGGACCACCCTATCAGCAGTCAGGCACTTGGACCCCTAGAGAGGGTGGGCGGTATGTGATTTGATAGATCTATGAAATAAATTGTAAACATTTACGAAATCTGTCAGAATTCTGAATATTTTATCCTATAATATTCTTTTAATTTGTAAAATTTAAATTTATATAACGTTATTTCTTGCTATGCATTTATTATTGGCAGATTAAATAAGCTACACATGTAAAATATAAGAAATCAAAATACGACTATGAATCAATATTTAAATGTAAGCATACGCGACTCACCACACCCACTGCCTTTTTCTGAATAATTAAAAAATATACATTAATTTCATGCTCATTCTTATTCCAATAGACTCTATTATAATTTAATTAGTTCATATAATCTTGATTATTATGAATTGAAAGAGTTTAAAATAATAATTCTATTTTTTGGGTTAAATTTGTAATTGAACATTTAACATAGCCATAAAAATATATTAAAAACATCATTTTATTGGCGTCTTATTTAAGCATTATTACTATCGATTGCATTACTATTCAGCCAGGAATATTTTATGTTAATATGAATATTCTTTTTCTTAAAGATATAATTATGAAAACCCAGCTTTTTTTGGGAAAAATGTGCCAATAGATAAATTTTCTTAAAAGAATTAAATTATTTTTGTTAGATTTAAAATTATTTAATTATATACGTTATTTTAAATTTCAATAGTATTTAAATTTAGTTATTTTATAATTTAAATAATTTATAATTTTTAAAAAAAGTGAAAAATTAAAAATATTCTAGGGGTTTTTTCGACATAACATTCACATTCATAAGAAAATTTAAATCATCTTATTCTTCATTGAAATGCTTAATTGATTTCTTTGAGTTGTAATTACATCTTTCAAAATCTGAATTGAAGTTTTTGATTAAAAATGAAATAATATTGAATTTTCATTAAATGAAAGTAACATCGTATGTAATTTTTACGTGGTATCAAGTTGGTATCATTTTTAAACATTAAGGAAGTCTTTTTTTCTATTTAAGAAAGTGTCTTATAGAAATCAGTATTCTATATTATAATAATCTAGTTTAAGCTAATTCGTAAAATTATTGCTAGAAAAATAGGAAACCGTAGTTTAAATTAGGTTATAAAGTTTTTATAAGTAAAATGTGTATGTGAAATCAAAAAAATAAGAAATATCAAACGCAGTTGACATGCACTGACATTTGACATTTTTCGTGTTTATATGCAGTACTGTTTATTGTGTTCTATCGCTTAAATTATTCAATGTTAATAAATATAGAAATATTATAATTAATGATTTTTTCTAACTTAGATTTTAATGTATGAATTTTAATTTTTTATCAATTGTTATAAAAATTTAATTATTATGTGTAACTGCTAGTTTTATTTAGTTTCAAATCATACAATAAAAAACACTGAAAATTTTTTATTAGTTCAATAATTATTAAATAAACTTCTCTTGAGATCTTATTTTTTAATAAATTATTTTATATCATATGACATATTGATTTAGCTTATATTTAAAAAATTACGTTCATCTGCACTTTTGTTATGAAAAATACATGTAAAAAAGTGTAAATAAATCTAAATATAAATTTACTTTACAGCAAATATTTTTTGTCTTATGTGTAATGAATACTTTAAAGCTATGCATTTATTCAAAATGTTATTTTTTCGAAATTCACCTGACATCACAGGTTATGAAAAATGAGAAAAGATTTAAAATTCCGAGAAATATGATCATTTTAGTGTTTTTAATTAATCTTAACACAATATTAAATATACAATTTTTCATTCGATTTGCCTTCTTGAATATCAAGCAAGTTCTTGTTCATATTGCGTGCAATTTTTTTTCAAAATTTAATTAGGTTTATTTTTCAGATGAATTAATTAAATGTCCTTATTAAAAAAGGTTTCTCATTCATTTGTAAAATTTGGATGAGTGGATAAAATTTCATTTTTTTAATGAATAAGTTAATTATTTTTCTGATTCCATTCTTTTTGGAAGCTTCTATTACGTAATAAGTATGTATGGGATTTCCATTTATAGAAAAATGAAGTTTGCTTTAAACGAGGCATCTAATTATTTTGTGCTATATCTAGAAGCGTGTTAAGGATTTTTGTTTAATTTCTTACTTAGAAGGAAATTAAGCATTTCAATTCTTTAATTTGTTGACTGAATTTGGCATGATAATAAATTTGTCCTGCTTAGAAATAAAATGCCCAATTAAAATTCTTAAAAGGTAATTTTTAGTCGTTATTAGATTAAATTTCATTTTTCCAATTGTAAAAGGTAATGAATTTCATAGAATTTATTATTAATTAGTGATTATTATCTAAATACTCAACTTAGAAATCAAAAATTACATAAATTGCTATAATTTTTAGCACAATTTTTTTAGTAAAATCTGTAAGTATATCATGAGAAAATTATATTTTTTGCGCATATTAAGCAATATATAACTACTAAAATGTATTGATTATCTATTTGTGGTATACATTTGAGAATTATGCAAATCTGCATTAAATATTTTTTAATTTTAATATCATTGAATAAACTATTTGATTTATTGGGAAGACCATAATTTTTTAAAATATTATAAGATGTTTTTGTACAGAAAGAAACATGTATAAGCTAAAATAACTATGTTAGGAAATTCATATATCAGATATGAACTACATAATGGCTTAAGGTATTATTTGTATTAAGATGAACAAGATTAATTAGATTTATTTACATAGTTAAATTATTTAATAAAACATTTTTAAAGCATTCTTAATATTTCAAACAGCTTAAACATTCGATGAATTGTTTAATTTTCTTGTAGTTCAGTGGCAGTATTTCGCATATGACAGCTAATAAGACAGATGTCGAGAGAATAATATGGATTCCAAATCAATATAAACATCATAACCAGTATAGAGACTCTAACCTACGAGCGTTTGAAGTGAAGGCCCGAATACTATTTGGATAAGAAGTTGGCAAATATTCGTATAGACAACAATTATAATTCATTTTTACATCTGAATACTATAAGAAACAACTAATGATTAAAGGAAAATATAAAACATGTTTTCCTAGAGTTTATTGATATTTACTACTAATTAGATTGCTCAATTCTGATTAATAGCTTTTTCTAACATCAAACGCATATGTATTAATTTTGATACATTTTAATGAATATAGATCGTAATTTAATCTTACAGCAAAAGAAAACATGCATAATTTTTTACACATCTCCACACAAACTATAAATATGGCAGTTTTGTTTTAAATAGTATGATGTTTCAGAATTTTATCATGAATGCAAGTACTGCATTGTTAATTGCAAATAATCCCAGTACATTAATGCATTCTATACCACGGTATATTAGTCCCACGTTATAGGAAAACGCATAGTACGAGTGTTCTCGTATAACCCATTATGTGCAAAAGATTCGCGTTGAACTTTTCTCGTTTAATCGAATATTAAGAAAAAACTATGTTATGAATGAAATATGTGAGTTTTATTAAAATCAAATTTAGAACATTTTAAATAAAATAACTTATACATATGGAACTAAAAAGCTGTTAATTTAAAATAAATCAAATAATTCTAAAAACATTTTATTATTGGGTTGTTCGGAAAGTAATTTCGTTTTTCATGAAAATGAAAAACGTATAACGAATAAATATCTTATTGCATTGCATATTGTCCATTCTAATCCAATAGCTTTTACCATCTTTCTGGTAGTAGCACGATTTCACACTCATAAAGTGGTTGGTTTTTATTAGCAAAAAGCTGATCCAGGGGGGAAAAACGAAATGACTTTCCGAACAACCCAATAGAAGTTCATTCCTATGTAGGAGCTACTTGAAATAACGTTCAAAAGTCAATTACATAATTATTTTATTTTATAAGAACACAATTTACACAATGTGCAAAACTACGCAAAATTAACTGTTAACTGTACAAATCACTATATACTTTGCAGTACAGAAGTATATCGCGTGGAATTCTCACATTATTTGAGAGAAAATACCTGTTAGACGCGGGATATGAAATCACGTAATATAAAAACGCGTTATAGGAGTACCGTGTTATATAAGGATTACTATACATAATTTAATATGGAATCGTAGTCTGGCCTTAAAACTCTTACATTGATCACTCCAACTTTAAAACAATTTAAAGTATTTTACATAATTTAAATTTGCAATTCAATCTTAAGAACAACTTACGCTATGTTTATCTTTCTCAGTATATTTAAATTTTACGTTTCATTAAAAAAATAAAAAAAAATGTTTTACATCCTTTACAATTTTTGAAAAGATTTTCATTATTCATAATTCGCAGAAACTGTAAAACGCAAACTATTTTATTTAACTAATTTGAATTACATTCATTTATTAATTTGAAACTTAAACTCGAATTACATATGAGCTTGTTTTAAGTTTTATTTTATAAGAAATGATGAAAAGGTAAAATAATAGATTTTAAAAATAGCTCCAATTAATAATTATCAACCAAATTAAGCAATTTACTGTAGTAGATTTGAAGTTACGTCAGACACTTGAATATTAGTTTCTTGCTGGTTATTTACCCATATGATTTGAATACAATTAAGTCTGATTTAATGGTAAAAATAAATACGCAGGTTACAACTATACCATTAAATATTATTTAAAATTGATAATTTTTACATATATATATATATATATATATATATATATATATATATATATATATATATATATATATATATATATATATATATATTAATGTTATTATCAAAAAAATATGTTGAGACTCTCTTTAAAAAGAATCATAAACCAAGAAAATTATATTTATATTATCAGTAATATTTTATTAACTATAAAATAATTTATTTTTATATTATTTAAATGAAACTATATATAAATTCGCAAATAATTTATCCAATCTATAAAATATTTAACGATGATTATAAAAATAATGTAACTAGAATGATTTATATTAATCCTGATTCTTGGTGCTTTATAAAATACTATTGTTATGCTTGCCTGCAATTTTCGATGTATGAGCAAATGAAAAATTTAACATATGTGTTTCACTTTGTGTAGTTCTGTGCTCTTGTTTTTAAATTCGATTACACTTCTAATGGAAAATGTAAATTAGATTACGTTATTCTAAGTTAGATGTGTTATTACACATCTGACTAAACTAACGTGATAAATATAATAACGTGTAAAAATAAATAACGTGGAAGCGTGATATTAGCATAAATTTGTTTGTCTTGAGTAATGTTTTGAAATATTTTTGAATGTAATACATTAAAAATTTATTAATGAAATCATGTAACATTAAATTTTATTCAAATTTATTATTTTTAATTTAGAGTTAATAATATCGAATATTAAGTTTTTTTTTTTGGTAATAAAGACCATACATTTATTAACTGGTTTCAGAATTATTGCCATTTTGTTCACAAGCATGTGATATTATCTACCGCCAAAGTATCAGCTAGTAATGCGAGTAGAATTGCGCTTAACCTCATTCAGTTGGCGAGTTTTGGTTCCTAGAACCGATAAATATCATGAATTACAAAGTATCTAATGTTGGCGAATTATTTCTCAGCTAAAGAGATGGTGAGAACTGTCACGCCAAAATCCTGAAGTGTATTTCCTTTAATATGCGTTATTCACAAACCATGATTCATTAATATGCATTTTATGTTGCCGTTTTCATGTATTCTACAATCCATTTTACTGTAAGTGTTGCTGTTTGAGATCAAAACGGGATAGATCGAATCGCTCAAAAGCATGAATGAGGTAATCGCTAAACAACATTTATTAACAATAATGGGAAGTATGGTGCTAAGTGTCTCTTAATGCAGTTTTCATTAATATCAATGATTAGATACGAATCATGGTCTTGGATATACATGTAAATTCAAAATAAAGTGATGCAAATTTTATAATATTCTTGCTGTAATAATTGTTGTGGACAATGAAGAGGAATTTTTAAAGTAATTTTGTATAATGCTTCACATTGGCTCATTTAAAATGGCGTTTTTAATATTTATTACATTAATTATACAGTTGAAGGAAGTAGAAATGCGTGATATTTATGTTTTGGTATTAAATCAGACTTTTTAAATTCTGCATTTCTAATGTAAAAACCTAAATGCAGGAACATACAGCTTATAGAGTATTTGTGGGTTTGTCTAGAAGCAGGAAAAGGTAAACCCTTTAGGAAAATAATTCATGTTAATAAAATGCAATCAGCCATGAATATATGTTTTGTGGATTCTTTTCAATAGTATAGTATATAACACAAAAGAAAAATCGTAACTCAAATATGGTTCAAATGACGATGGAATTAGCTATATTTAATAAATTCAATTTACTTAAATAAGCAGCAAGATATTAATAAAACATAAAATTGGTTTTGAGTTTATATGCTATAAAACATACGCAATGCAAATTTAATGAAATTAATATACCTGCATTATGATCCTGTAAAATTTTTTAATTAAATAAATAATATGTTTTTCCTTCTCTATTTTAAATTTAATAACGTTCTTTTATTTTAAAAAAAAATAGATCATTTCTTTAAATTTATTATGTTAGTATCACTAATATGCAAAAAATCCGAATTTTTTATGTACCCTTATAGAAGAATTTCCAAGAATCAAATACTCACACATCTGATAAAAATACTTATTTTTATTAATATTAACTCACATTCATCAATTTATAATTTTAGAAATAAGGAAAACCGATAGTTAGAATTGGAAACATTTCGGTATTAATAATGAATAAATGATTTGGGAAATTTATTATTATAGTGTGTTTTAAATAATACAGAAAATTTTTTGTTGAATATATTTCTGAATTTTGAACAAAATTACTTGCATAAGCTTATTTTAAAAATTACTCTGTTTAAGATAAGCAAATTTATTTCTTTAAATATTTTATAAAAAATTAACCTTGTGATATAGAAATATTTTATAAAACAATAAATAAAAAGAAAATCAGTAAATCTCCATTTTTCTTTTTTATTTTAAAATTAAATTAAAAAAATTAGTATATTTTTTAATCAAGACGCAATTTAAAATTTTTAAAAAATTCCATAAGTTGAATAAAAATATAGAAATAATTTATAAAATGAGTTTATTTCTAATTAATAAAAGAGAAAAATATGAAATAAAATATTAGATGGTAATAAAATTAATTCTGGATTTTTCTTTAAACTAAATTTTAAAAAAAATAATTTTAAGAAAAAATTTTTTTTTCATTTTATGACGGCAAAAAAAATCTGTGCTCAATCAATAGATCTCTAAATTTATGCTGCATCAGGATTTAAGTATGCGGAATACAAAATAAGAAGTAGATAATTTTCTGTAATTAATTATTCACTGCAAATGATTCTGTTATTGACAAATGGAGCATAAAAAATGACCATTTTTTCATGCATATTTTGTGGCAATTTTTTTTCTTTTCAGTTTTCATTGCAGCCAGTAATCAATTAATCTATTTTTTAGTTATGAATATTAACGAATATTCCATAAAGCAATGTTTCTTGCTGGTTAATCTACATAATAAATTACTTAATAGATAAATGTTGCTGAGGAAGAGAAGGTAGTAAAAAGTAGTTGAAAACTTTTCATGGTATTGTGTTAAAGAAAAATAGAAAACATTTTTACTTTGAAGCTTCATTCTTCAAAAAGAAACTCTATTTTTCATTTTTAATATTTTCCGCGTGCCATGCTACCTCTATAAATCTTAAACTATTTTTTTTTCTCTTTAGACACATTTTCTGCTTATAAAATTAGCCAATATTGTACAAATATAAGTAGTTATAATAGATATTAATAAATGTCAGCAAAATATTTTAGAAATTAATAATTAGGTCAAATAAAATAATTCTACTAATACTTTATATATCACATGAATTATCATTATAATTTTTGATAAGGTCACATTAATTTTCTTACTAAATTATCATTTATTGTGCAGTAAATGAAATATTGAAAGCCAAAAAATTTAGATATATTTTTGAAACTATTATTACAAATCAATACACAATGATGAATGTTTTCACATTTTATAAAAAAGTAATATTTAACTTCATTGTAATCAATTTTAATTATCATTCAATACTATGAAAAAAACAAACTTTTGCTTACAAAATGTATTAAATAAAGGGAAAGCAATGCTGTGGAAAATATTATATAAAAATATTCACTACATCTTACACTTCAAGAAAAAATTTTCTTTGAAAAATGATTTTGATTGAGAAGAAAATTTAAAACAAGTGAAATTAAAAAATAAACTAAATTCTTGTGCCGAGATGAAAATTTTTACCCATTCAAATTAAATTTTTAAATTAAAAAAAAAACTGAAAAATAAATTAAACGCTACAATGGCTTAGTGTTACTAATACGAGAGTCTTTACACATTTAAAGACTGATTTTGAAGCTAAAAAGTCACTAATTTTAGAAGAAGTTACCTCATATTTTTGAAACAAATATTGTTGTTATCATCTTGCGCCAGCCAGGCTGACAATATGGAGTGCACCACTCCACTTTTTCAACTAAACCCTATTTTGGTGTGGAGATACTGGGATTCGAACCCAGGACCTCCCTATCCGCAGTCAAGCACTCTGACAACTACACAGGGTAGACGGCTTTTGAAACAAATAGTTCTTAAAAATTATATTTAAGAGCCAAAGTTGCTTCTGAAAACAATTATTTAATTATACCAATTAACTGCTAAACACTTTAAAGATTCTTTATTAAAAACTGATATATTTTACCATTAAACCATTAATTTATATTAGTTGATATTGTAATATTTGAAATTCGGATAACTTTTAAGTGTAATTTGAATGTTGTTACGAATTTCATAGGAAATAATATGCAAAAGGTAAATCTAGTAATATCGTGTAAGAATTGCATAAAGTTTGTGTTTTATGTTGTCTAATATTTGATTTAAAGTAATTATCTGTAACGTGTCCAACGTAGTTGATGGCAAATTATGGAAATTAATTTTATTTGAAAGTAAATTTCTATATTTACTGTTAAAAGTATTGATTATTACTTTTCGATAATTATGAAAGAATTCGAAAATCAACTATTATGACAAAGAAAAATGTTTTTAGAGTGAAAATTACTTGCATTATATCAAATAAATACCTACGGCTAATCGTATCTATTTAGTGACTTAGATGATTGATATTCATGTATGATAGTAAATGTGATAAAATAAACGTTATTAAGCCGAATAACACCAGAAACAATGTATGATGTATATGTATATTTTTGAATGAAAACGAATCAGTCAAATTTAGAACTTAGAAAAAATTCAATTAAAGAGAAATTTAATTCCTTTTGTAATTTTAATTTTCCGTTTTTAAATGCGTTTTTATTTTATTTAGAATCACTGGGTGAAATATTGCGAAGATTTTAATGATTCTACTTAATAAGACTTATAGCATGTTTTAAGTGTTGATAATTATTAATGGGTCTATATAGCTAAACTTTTAATAAAGTATTAAGCAATAGGTTAATTATTCCATAAAATAATTATTTTTACTTAGTGTTTTGGTCAAATTGAACAATTCGTTAGCAAAAATGGATAAATATAGCTACAAAGAAGTGACTGAGTGTTAATCGTGTAATTAATTTTTCCGAAACTACTATTTGCTCAGTATATACATATATATAAATATATATATATATATATATATATATATATATATATATATATATATATATATATATATATATATATATATATATATATATATATATATATATATATATAAATATATATATATATATATATATATATATATATATATATATATATATATATATATATATATATATATATATATATATATATATATATAATATATATATATATAATATATATATATATATATATATATATATATATATATATATATATATATATATATATATATATATATATATATATATATATATATATATATATATACAACTTCAGAATAGCTCATGAATTATTTTAACTTGTAATAAAATTCACAAACTACTGTTGGTAAATGGAAGCAAATTAGGCAGATAAATGACTTTTTAAATCTGAATTAATTTACTAAAACATTATATGAAAGTGAAACAAAAAGAGACTTTGCAATTTTAAATTATTTCATAGAATAATGTTAATTTTGCTCCCCAACAAATAATTTATACAGCTTAAAGGAAATGTTTGCAATCAAATTAATTGCATTTTTAAAAATATGTACTCTATTCATTTTTAAAAACAATGTTAAATAAAAAAATTCACTGTATTCAAAGACTAATTAAATAAAAGAGATTTAACATAAAAATACTTATAAATTTTAATTTATATAAAAATTAGTGCAGTCAAAGAATTATAAAAATTTATCTATACAAGTTAAAAATTTTAAAAAATGAAATATATTGAATAAAAATTATTCAGAAACGGAAAATTATGCGTTTGTCATGAGTTAATTGATCCAGATAAATTTATGAAGTATTTAATGTTGATCAAAACAGTTTATTTATTTCTAATTCAAAAATTTATCATTATTTTTGAATTAAATGACCTTTAATAAAAATAATTTAAAATATTTTCTTTTCAAATTTTAATAAAAATAATTGGACAGTGAAGACTTTATATTTTTTGATGGTTGATTTTTATGAATTAAATATTTTAAATCTAATATTTAAAACTCGTAATATTAAATGTAATCTACATGTATTAATAATGCTATACCAATATTTATGTAAAATCGTAATAACAGAACATATATTGTCATAAGTTACTAATATTGAATTTTTAATGCATAAAAGTTATGAATTTGAATTAAATCACATTTATTATGATTAATTAGATATTTATTAACATAAAACTTGTTCACAACTAATCAAATCAAATGTTTCAAGAATTTTTATGCAGTATCATTTGCGCTTTTGTGATATTAGAAATAATTATAAAATAATAGTAATTTAATCGTTAAAATACTAAAATACCATGAATGAATTCAAATAAAAACTAATGAAATATTGTTATGTTAATTATAAAAGCATGAAGAACTTTCTCTTCATATTATAAATGAAAACGTAAAGTAACATATAATTCTTAAATATAAAAATTACATTATTATATATTGTTATCTTCATTCATTAAAACTGGTTTCATATCTTATTTTTAATATATTCTTTATTTAGAGAAATTGTTATTTAAGAATCAGCTTTCTTTATAGAAAGGGAAAATTTATTCATTGGGTATAATATGGCAGGATTAAACAGGATTACAATCTTTAATTGATCCCGTTAAGCATGTATTCCAAAGAGATTATTTATTGTTTTAATTAGAAAGCTCATTTTTCAAACTTATTCAGTTAAAATCTATTTTTAAACTCCTTTAAAGAGACATTTTTCACTAGGAAATAGATGCTGAATTAAAACAATAGTAAATTTATGATGGCGGTACAAAAAAGGGAGGGTAAGCTTTTCGTATTTGAGTACAAATAATTTTGCTGGAGAATTATTTTAAAATCTTCTCAGTAAAGCAGTCGCATCATTTGAAACATTTGAGTTGAAATAAAGTAAATGTTAAGGGATTATATAGCAGCATATATATATATATATATATATATATATATATATATATATATATATATATATATATATATATATATATATATATATATATTATATATATATATATATATATATATATATATATATATATATATATATATATATATATATATATAAGTAGTAGTATGCATTATATTTACATATACTATTAATATTTTTCATTTAAAATTAACATTTTTTGTTACTTTTTAAACATTAATAAAATTGATCACATTAATAACAGCAGAATGTTGAATGCTAAACTGCAAACTGGATGGATACTATAATTTTTTACAGAATTATTATTAATTGACACTTTATAAACATGGTTATTGTATTTATACGTTATGCAAGATTTATACGAAATAATATAATAAATGAATATATATTTTGAATTATAATAACCTATTTATATTATTGATCGGATAATATATGTATATAATGATTCCTGTAGTAAACATATAGCATGAAGAATTTAGGCGAACTGACTTTTAGAAAAATAGTCTCAAAGAAAACTTAAAGTGATAAATTATAAATATTTTATTTTAAGATATATTATATCAATATTAAAAAAAATGGAAATTAGATGAAAAACGCTTAAACAATACAGATATTTGTTGAAAAATATCAAGGAATGTAACTAGAAGTATATTACGATAATCTACAAAGATGAATAAAGCATTACATTCACGACATTTAATATTTAGAGTTTGAAATATAATAATGTTTTATGAAATAGTTAACATTAAATGTTTATTTTTAGTTTGGAAGGAGTATAATTTTATAATTGTTTTCTCATGCATTACATTAATGAGTTAAAAACAAATATAGCATTTTGAGGTGTAAAGTGCAAGATCTGTATCTGTATAAATTATTTTTATTTTATTAATACATTATGGAAAACTTTTTGAATTAATAAGAATGAAAAAAGGACTCTAACTAAATAACAGACATAAATTTTCATTAGTAATTAACTTGAAGCATTAGCTTAGGTGTACAGAATATATAATTTGTTACTTGATAAATAAAAAAATACATATGTTAAGTACTTTCATTGATTTTTTAAATCCAACTATCAATAAAGAATATTTAAAATACCCATAGAAATTTTCTCAAATTGTTTTCCAACTTTTGAGCTCTATGTTACTTAAATTATGATTATTTATATGCACAGATATAAAAATATATTTATATAGTCTAGTCATCTTCTGGAGATATATCCTACTATGCAGTTTATGTTCCACTAATTACTAAATAAAATTTTTATTTGAAAGTTGGCAATGAAACATAAATATAAATTGTTTTCAGTTCCTTAAAAATTTATATTTTTAAAGAATATATTAGATGAGTAAAAGCTTTTCCTAAGACTATTTATTCTTAAAATGCTTTATAATATAAAAATCACTGTATGACGTGAACAGTATTATTAAATATTTTAGAAAATTAGTATAGCACTAAATGTTTCGATAACAACAAATTTTCTTTTACCATTAACATTGTATTTTTCGCATAAAAACTTGTTACAGTATTATGCTACAATTTATTTAATTAAAAAAGTTTTAATGGAGGTATTTTTATTGTTTTGTTCAAGAAAATTTCTTTAATTTATGCTGCTAAGTACGTGTTTTTTTAAATTCTTTGTTTAAAAACAAAAAATAACTTTGCGTCATTTTAAGATAAGTAATAATTAATCCTACTATTAATTATTTTGCAATAATTTAGACAGTTTAAAAGGAATTAATGGAATTTTTTCCAATTTTCTATAATATCACAATATTTGACAATTAGAAAATTTTGAACAACATTTCACAATTTTTGTATGTGTACTATTTTGTAACTATTTTTAGAATAAAATTTGTATCGTAATTACTTTGTACGTTATAAAACTCTACATTATTTATTAAAAGTACATACAGTTTTGAATTTAACTCATTGTAGCACTACAGCAGCTTTTGAATCAAAAGGAATTCAGATATATAACTGTTACTGAAAAAGAATTTTTTCCGTTTTATTTGTTCAACAACATTTTAGTTCAATATAAACTGTAATATTTATTTTTGATGTCCTGAATCTAATGCCCTCTTAATTAGATATTTTATTAAATTCAAGTTATGAATATGTGCTCATTAAAATTTGTTTTATTATATAAACTATATATTTTATTGTATAAGGAAATTTGTCTCCCACTTTACGGAAATAACTACTGCGTAATTACTGAGAACAGATGTATACATTTTATGATCTATTTAGAAGTTTTAAAAATAAAAAGAAATGTACAAAATAAAGCTTATTTATAGGAAAATTATAAGTAAAACAAATTTTCATTTTACAAACAAATTCCAGATTTTAAAAGAGACAAATGCATTTACTTATTATAAGTACAAAATGTCCATGCAATTCTTACTTTTTTAAAAAAATTCAAGGAAAATTTATCATTCAGTTATAGAAGAATTTTCAACTTACCTAAAATAAATAAATTATATTTAATATATTTTAAGAAATTCAATTTAAAAAGCACATTATAAAACAAAACCTGTTACATATTATTTTATTAAGTATCATACTAAGTAATCGTTGAAAAGACTCTTAAAAATTTATATTTACCAATGAATTTAAAATATATATTATTTTTAAGTGAATTAAAATAATTTATGTGCCTTTATATACATATTATATGTAAAAGCATATCTTAACCATTAAATATTTCCTAAACTACACGCTGTTGATATCAAATACGAGATATATTTATCATAAACTGTTAAGTATATAACTTTAAGAAAGTATAAATTTTACTATATAGATTAAATTTGTAACAACTATTTTACATTAATTTACCAGAAAACGTGAAATTATAAGATTGCATGTGCGGTATGTTACCATTATAACAATTTTAAATTATACAAACACATATAGGCGTACACAATGTCTATTCAAATATACAAATGCGATTTTGCATTAACACAGATTTTCTCAAGGCTTTAAACTACATCATAATTAACAAGGAGCCCTTCACTTTTCAGAAATTCTTACTTAAAGTACTAGTTGTACTATAATTATAACCAGTTTTAAATTAAAGAAAGGGATAGCTAACGTTAATTACTCTAACTAAAGGTAGAAAATTGCTAAAGTTAACCGTGGAACGAAGAGAAACATTAAAGCGAAAGAATGATCTTTCTTTTTAGATTCTCCAAGAATATTTTAATTCGTATTTGTGCCATAGACTTTATTCACATTTATTTTATAATGAAATAAAAGCAATAAAATTTCGAAACAGGGAAAATGGTGTTTGGAAAACGAATATTAAGAGAATACATGTGCATTTATATAAAACAGAAGTGCATTTAAATTCATTAGCAAGGTTTGAAGATTGTCTATGAACAAATTTATTTTGAACTCCTAAACACAGGAACTTATCAAATAGCTGGAATTTTTCTAGCAGTGGAAAATTTTAAAACAGCAATACAACAAAACAGTTGATTTTTTTAAATAAAGCTTAATGAATTAATTGCTTTTAAAGAATTATTAAGGAAAGAATCAAGGGAATTCCTTTGTTCCTTTTCTAATCTACTTATGTTATGGCATGTTCTTTGAAATATGGAAAATATAATATTTCCCATTTTAAGCGTAAAAAAACATAAAATAAAAATATAAACTAAAGCATTAAAGGTTGATTGAAGGTTTTAATAAAATCCAATAAGTTAAAAAAATAATAACTTTTAATCTTGAAAGGAAAAGATTTTATATTTAAATTTATTTAGAATAAACCAAATATATTATTTGATACAGAAATAAAAATGTCATTATCAAAATAAAAATAATAAAAAAGAACCTCTTTATCCATATAAATATGTAAGTCAGTTTTAATAAAATTTTTTCCTAAAATTATTTTTAATAATCAAATGTACTAAAAATAAATCTTACACGACTAGTTAGGTTTAAAATATCTCTATCTTTCTATCTATTTATCTATACCTATCTTACATATATATATATATATATATATATATATATATATATATATATATATATATATATATATATATATATATATATATATATATACATATATATATATATATATATATATTATATATATATATATATATATATATATATATATATATATATATATATATATATATATATATATATATATATATATATATATATATATATATATATATATATATATATATAGAAAAAATATCTATCGGTAAACCATATTTGTACTTTAGTCATTCAATTCACTAATTTATGCTTTTTTTGGTAAACTTATATTTTAAATATATAAGTTTATTAATTGAAATGAATCAAATTTGAACATATTTTGCGAGTTCATTTCAAATATACTTTTCATATTTTCAATTTTAAAAAGTTTAAAATTTGGTATTTTTAATTTTGAGAATTAAAACAAAAGTAAAATAATGACTAAATCATTTTGGTGTAAATAAGTTTTCGATGTTCAATTTTAAAACTGATAACACATGAAAAGCAGACAAAGATTTCGATGGAAGACGAAATTATAAGTATTTAAATTATTTGACTATAAAATTATAGAATATATATTTATAATCTGTTATTTTTAAATGTTTTGAGTATAAATAAATTGTAAAATTGTAAATTTATAGACTTATTAATATTTTATACCAATGCTCTATTTCCTGGAACAACATTTTTTTTATTAAGAATTCCTCCTATTATTTACGAAGGAAGTTAACATAAGATAAATAAATGAAAAACGGTCACTTTTAAATATCCCATGCTTTTTATTAAAGAATCTTTTATTTCTTTATTATACGTTATAGACATTTAAAACATCTAAAAACAAGCATTTACTTTTCCCAAAATACTACTTAGCTTTTAACATTTTATCTCTTAGGGCATCGCTTAATTTTTCATCCGTCCAATCGGATCGCATAGTTCTGTACCTCCTTTTCTCTAACAGTTTAAATGGAAAATAAAGTATAAAAGTTCACTTTCAAATAATACTCGTTCTTTTTTTACGTTTGCTTTCACAGTTCGTTTTTATAACCCAACGAGAAGCAGTTTGTTCAAGTTCAAAATGACTCATTATTGACTTTACGCTTTCTAAGTACACCGTTTTGAAAAAACTTATTGACATATTCTCAATTTTTTAAAAGATAATAAACATCATTCACAGAAGTTATTCGTTATCAAAAACGAAACTTATAGCTACTATTTCTTGTATAATACATGTTAAATTTTATAGAGAATATAATTTTATAACTTCTGTGAATTCAAACGTAAGTGTAAATTAAGAAAATACACTAATTTCTTTATTAATCTGGAGTATAAAATTTAAAATTTTTTTTCTTAAATGAAATAATGCATAATCGCATATTTAAATCTTTAAATTACTTGTTAGTAAATTTTCTTATTTCAATTATATTACTTCAATTATGCCTTTTCTCGATGTAAAATAGGTGGATAAGAGCCAATTATAATAATGTTAGAATCAGAGGATGTTTTTTAATAAATAAATAAAAAAAAGTGTTTATTTTCTAAATTAAATAAAATCACATGCAGTTTTTGGAATGTAAATAAATTTAAGAAAGAGAATTTTTTAAGAGAATATATTTAAGAAAGAGAAGAGAGAAAGAGAGTAAATGAATTGAAGAAAAATAAATCTAAAAAAGAAACTTATCAACTTAAAATAGTTAATTTCATGGAATCTGTTAAATAGTTATTTATATTTCTTAGAGTGCACGTTAAAAATAAGGAATAAAAATAATAATTTTTATTATTTCTTCTAAAATTCAAACAAAATCGAAATGAATACGTTATGGAAAGTCTCTTAAGATATTTACATACTGCAAATCTGTTAAATTAATTAATATTTTAAAACAACATAAACTGATAAAAACATGAATTTTGTAGTCATATATAAGAAAGAAATAATTTCATTTTTATGAGATAAAATAATTTATTATAAAAACCAATTTTAATCTAAGTCAATTAAAATATCCATATGCTACATTTTCCATGAATACTTTATATTTTTATTGGTTTTCATTTGAAAGTAAAGACTAAGGCTAGAAAAGAAATTACAAAGCAACACTTGGCTTTCCCTTTCAGCGAAAAGAAAAATAATTAATTAACGATAATTACATTTTGTTTTTAAATTGTATTTTTTAAAAAATTATATTTGAAGTAGAATTTAAAGTCTACTAGATTCTCAGAATATTTCAGTTTTGTTCAATCCAATTCATAAATATATATTAATAAAACAAGTTTTAAGAATTAAATAATGTTAGTTATATAAATAGTTTAAATAATTAATTTAATTTGAAAATTGAATACATTTCAACTTGTATACTTTCTAAAGACAACGTCCGCATGCATGTAATTATACTCTCGACTTTCTCAAGTGACAGCAAACAGCAGGAAATGTAAACACCACCCGAACTTAAATTACACCTGCGTTACCAGAGGCCAGAGCGATTCTGATTATTATTTAAAACAAAACGTGATTCCTTTTACACACTAATGAGCAGTTAGAAAATCCGGGAAAGAGTGACAACATTCAATTCCGGTTTTCGTCAAATCCTAAACGAAGGTGCAATTTCGAACTTGTCTTGCGAGGAAGAGCGGGAATCGACTATTACGTCAAGATGATGGATTAATATGGGATCTCGGTCTCCATCGCTCTATAATAATATCTAAACAGTTAAACCACGTAAGGCGTGAACTCTAATGAGATATTTTGATGGCGATGTGTGCCTAGGAAAGGGTGAATTGATAAATGAGATAGCGTGATACACGCTGACGGCTTCCAAGTGGTGGGGGTTTCTGGAAAACTGCAAGGTTGTGCACTCCTTCCCCTTAAATGACTTCTTATAATTTTGTAACGATGTTTATTTTCATGACATAATTCGTTAATGATTTCAATTGAAATCATTTTTGGTGCGTAGTGTGGTTGTCATTTCTCATGAGTTTCAATGGATCTCAGTTTCATTATCATGAATTTAATGACAAAACAATGACTTAAATTCGTAAGTTAGTTAAATAAAGAAAAGTGATAAGATAGATATGGATGTGGTTAGGTTTCACATTTGATTTCATTAATGATTTCAACTGTAAAAATTTTTTTACAAGGTATTACTTGCATTTCTGGACAAATCAAATGAATTTAGTTTCATTTTTGACGAATTTAAGCATAGATACCGTATACTCCAGGATGACAAATTTTGAATTTGGTGTTTTTTTGGTGAATTTTCAACCTGATTTTTATTACCTCATAGATATAGAGACCTATAAGAATTATGCAGAAAACTGTATTCTGTCAATCCTAGTTTCACGTTATCGCGGACTTCACAATACGTCATATTGGCGATATTCTTCATCGCCAAAAAATTCAGAATTTGCAATCGTGGATTATATGGCATCTCTGCCCCAATTTAATGTCAAAAAAGAATTTTATAATTTCGAAACTAATTAATTAATAAGTGATGGAGTCGTTGCCTATAAATGTCGTTAGTTTTCATGACAATTCTTGAATGATTTGAATTGAAATATTTTTAGTTATACAAAAAGGGATTATAGTATCTCATGAGGCTAATCAATTGAATCACAATTGATCTAAGCTTCATTTTAAGAAATTTTATGTGATTTAGGTAATTCTATAAATACTTTAGTTAATTAAATAATGACAAGTGCTAAAATTGATGCTTATGATAAGTTTTTCTGACATAATTAATTATGACTTCAATTGAACTCTCATTTTTGTTACACAGTATGATAATCATTTGTCGAAAAATAAATCTATCAAATCCTAATTGATTTCAGTTCCATTCTAACGAATTTAATGTCAAAAAATTTCCCTAAATTCATAAAATATTTAAATAATGAATAATACTATTAATATTTATGAATATGTAAGT
>CM075856.1:907500-910000 GCA_037975125.1 Latrodectus hesperus
TGTAACTCACATTTTTCGAATGAGACAAAATGGCAATTTTGTCAAGAGAATTTATACAGCGAAAAGAAACCTAGCGATTTATATTTTAAATAAACATATTCAGGATTTTGTTGAATAACTGAAATTAAAGTTTTGAAGGAATAAATATTTTTTTTAATAAATATCATGTAAAAAGTAAGCATTACCTTAAATTTATTTTCAGTACTTATAAGCATATTTTAGAAACCATAACAATGTGCATGTTAAAATTTCTTTTAGTGAAAATAATTATGAGTATACTATTTTAGTTTATATTTCATAACAATTTAAATACAAACCATTATTTATGCTGTTACATTTATAAATTGAATGTTTGAATTCACAGTGAATTTCCCATTTCAATTAAGGTTCTCTTAGAAATAAAATTAAATAATCACAAAATATGATTTATTATGAAAAAAGTGATTATGTAAATTAATTTAGTTTTATCCAAGTTCATGACAAAGTACTCCTCAATAAAACAGGTTTCATTCAAATTTTTTAAATTAAATTGTTAATTTTAACAAAAAATTGTGGCTTTTTATGACAGGACACAGAAAATTGTTTAACGACAGATCTGGGAAATTTTGTATATCATTTAATAAATTCTATAAAAACGTACCACATTATGGCATTTATTACTCGCTTACAAAACTTTATTTAATTAAATAAAACTATTCTATATTACTCATATATACTGATATATGAGTAAATTCTGAGTGAGAGTTTTATTAAAACAAAAATTTGCAAATGGATTTGTTTAGAAGAGTAATTTTTATAGCAGTGAAGTATCGGTATATCAGAAGAGACATGATGCAACCCGTAATATTTCATGTAAAGCTTCGACAACAGATATTACCAGGGCATCCATCAGGAACGCATCGAGGCACCTTTTAAAAAGTTATTTTGACACTTTCAACCTCTGTGTATATGCAATTTTTCGCTATTCTGGCAACAAGATAAACACACTATCGATCATTTGACTGGCATGCCATCTAAGAGCACTTCCTGAATCTCATGCATTATATCTTTACGAAAAGAAAAAGAGTTATTTTAAGTGGAACACAGATCTATGTTGACCACCAGATCATGTTTCAAAACATTAAGAATAATTCGAGTATTTAAAAGTTTGACTTTGTGACTGTGAAATATGTGAAGAATTTTAAATTGCACTATTATTAATCTGAATATGAATACGGAAATTATGTGGGGAAAGAACTTATGCGGAAAATGCATTATTCAAAAGTGGTTGAAAATGTGCTCTTTTTAAAAAAAATATCGAAGGAAGTTATTTCGATTTTTTTATTCTCAATAATTAACGCAGGTAAATAATATTATGAGATAATTATCTCCTCTAATTAAGTTTAATTCATCAATATTTCTCATTTATTTTGATTCATTATTATGTGGTAATAGATTTATAGGCCTCATATCATATAAGCACAATTTGTCAAATATATTTTATATTAGTTTCATGACAATATTATATTTTTGAAAAATACTTTGTTTTAAAGTTTAATAATTTTTAAGTTTTACTTCTTTTACAGTATTTTCAATATTACCATTATTTTTCTATTAATATGAGTTTCATCAAAGTCAAAAAATAGTTCTTAGTTTAAATTATTTCACAATTCAAGGACTTTATTTCATTCATGTATAAATTTGGTACATAGCTACAATTATTTTGTCCCTAATTGGATACTTTTAATTTTTTCTATCATGATTGTATATAAATAAAATATTCTTCTACTCATATCTTGTACATAGAAAAGCATTTTCCCAGAAAAATAACAGTAAATTGTTTTACGTGAAAGCGAAATTGCAATATTCAGCCAAATAATTCAATACATTTTAAAAACTGGTTTTTAGGAATATGTTAAACTTACAGAAGTTTATGGGGTTTTTGCTACACCATGAAGTTTTATAAAGACTTATTGCACAGAATTTTTTGAAAGACCTTTTACAAAAAATATCTTTATTTGGAGAATTTTTAATGTTTTTCTAGCATTATTTAGAAATTGCTTTCTTAAGATTTTGTTGTAAAAAGAATTCCTAAAATTGTTTTTAAAGCATAAATTAGAATATCAAATATTGTATTTATATGTACGAAATTTACGAAATGACAAATATAAACTGATACTTATAACGCTGAATTTTTTGTAATTAATTGTTATTAATCTATAAAATATTATCAGATTTTTTATAGAATATCAGGATGTATGTTGAGTTTTCTAAAGAAGAGTTAAGAATATAACTTTGCTAATCACATTTTGAAATATATTTTCAAAGGAAAATATTTACCAAAGTTTGACTTTACTTATAAACATTTAAATCTTATATTTGATTTTTATAATAAGGATATTTATTACTCCTTTTTATTATTCAAAACATA
Source organism: Latrodectus hesperus (assembly GCA_037975125.1). NCBI lineage: Eukaryota > Metazoa > Arthropoda > Arachnida > Araneae > Theridiidae > Latrodectus > Latrodectus hesperus. The sequence continues at coordinate 909,911 of CM075856.1, forward strand.
ATAGAAATTTACGTTCAAAATTTTATTCGATAAATGATTTATGAATAACATAAACCTAAATTTAACATAATAATAAAGATAAAATATTTC
>CM075856.1:915000-1063287 GCA_037975125.1 Latrodectus hesperus
CTGCTACACTCTGGACAATTTTATCTAATTACAATCTAGCCGAGCTGGCAGCCGAATGGTTATCGCTCTTGCCTTCGGTTCAACAGTTCGTGGGTTCGAATCCCACCTTGGGCAGGGATGTTTGTAGTGTTTCGGAATCCACTTTAAGCCGTAGATCCCGGTCTAATTAGCCCTCGTGTGCAAAAAATGACCGTTGAGCGGCAAACAAACCAAACCAAACTAATTACAATCTAATGCAATGCCAATTATGGAGTTTGGTGATGATTTTTTAATTTAAGTTGATGCCTATATACTTCGTTTTGTGCTTTGTGATGTTTTTTGCCCACCAAGATTAATTTGGCTTATCGTCAATTGCAAACTACTATAAATACCGACAAACAGAGCTTACCGCTATCAAGCTATAGAACAACATTTTTAACTGTGTAAATCTCAGCTTGAATCATAGCCACTGTGGTATCAAAGTAAGTATTGACCATGGTTTAGTGACAGGTCAGTTTTATTTGCAAATGAAGGTCCCATAATCCTTCCCTACCACTGTTGGGCTGGTTCTATAAGAGACAAATATTATTCTCCAGCTTTATTCATGTTCTTTTCTCAATGAGAGTGCTTGAGTGATTTCTTTTTGTAATACATGCATTTGTTAAAATGTTGTAGAAATCCCTACTTAAAGCAATGCTTGCTGTATTTTTAAATGTCTTAACCTCTTAGGCTATTTGGATAGGAAGAAATAAAGAGGTTGTAGCCTTGCTTTAAGTTAAAGCTTAAAGCTTAGTAGCCTTACTTTAAGATTAAGACTTAACTCCCTTGCTTTAAACATAAGCTTTAGGCTTAGTAGCCTTATTTTAAGATAAAACTTAAGTCTTTTAGCCTTACTTTTTGCTTAAGCTTAAGGCTTAGATGCCTTACTTTAAGCTTAATATTAAGGTTTAGCTGCCTTAATTTAAATTTAAGCTTAAGTCTTGTTAGCCTTACTTTAAGATTAAACTTAAGGCTTAGTAGTCTTATTTCAAGCTTAAGCTTGAGACTTAGTAGTCTTACTTTAAGCTTAGAGCTTAGTAACCTTACTTTTTTGAGTTATCTCTGAGCGTCTGATAGTCTAAGGTTATCTGACACTGAGAGGTAACTTAAGAAAATAGAACAGATTAGCTGTTTATCGAAAGGATACATGATTGACAGTATAAAAGCAAACTTAATTGTTGAAACTACAACGAAGTACACAAACTACAGAAGCATGTGGATGGTTTGAAATATTGTCCTTAGTTCAACTCACGTACAATTTTTCTGAATCGAAGGTAAAATCTGTTATTTATATCTTCAACTTTTGGTTAATATTTTCTTGAAATCATACATGCAACTGTTCATTTCACGAGTTGCATATTATTTTTTATTAAATATTAAAATTACAATTATAGGCAAAATATTTCTGCAAGGAAAATCATTGCATCATAAAAATAAAGCAAAAATTATTCGCTTGTCTTCTGTGGATTTTAATTGCTCAAAATTTTACTGTTTACCCCTATCTGAAAAACTATTTCTGCCAAACAAAATTTCACTTTTAAGACAAAACACAGCTAGCGCTGGAAGAGATTTAACATTTTTCTAAACTTTGATTCAACAATTTTTTATGTTTCTGTAGTATATTTTACGATTTCCTCCATTCAAAACATGCATAAATACGGGGACTATTTTTTTATTGGATCCACACGGTTGTCTTCAAATGACTAACATGCGGGATAGTACTTTTTTGATTTGATGCTGGGTTCGAGATTTTTTTATTATAGGGCAGATTCAGGATCTCACTTATAGTTCAGTGAGTTTCAAGTTATTGCTTTTCTTAGAAAGCCTTTTCCATTTTCTCTTCTGGCGCAATAAAAGGGAACTAGCATCAGACAAAAAGGATTGAAAACAATAAGGGTTTAACCTTGCGTGAAAATTTCACAATATCTCGGTGCTTACGTTCTAACTGCGCAGAAATATAAATAATGACTAATACAACCTCAAAGGAAGGAAACGTGTACAAGTTCTGCTGTGCATGATTTGGAGGAACGCTCGTTGTAAAATTGCGATATAAATAAACAAAAAAATTACATTCGTAGAATTCGTTCCATTTTAAGATGGATTGGAGCCTGGCTCATAGAAGTAATATGCGGGACGGATTTATAATAAATTGTACTGAAAGATTTTCAAACATTGTTATGCATTTCTCTCATATTTTTCGTCAGTTGAAATTGAGAGAGGGAGAATATAAGATTTAAAGTTAATAGCACCCTTATTATAGAAATAATATAATTCCATATTTATAAAACTATGTTCAAGGAAATTAGCATCAGACAAAAAGATGAAATTTAATGTAAGTAACCACATAATATTAGTATATAAATGTAAAGTTAAATAATATTCACCAACAAGAGACATAGTTTTCCCCAACAAAAAGTTGTTGATGCAAAGATGTTTATATTTTATTTTGCGTATAATCCTAGATTTTTATTTAATTAAAGCTAATAATTAATTGTAAAAATAATTTTGTTATTGATTTTAATGGTTAATTCAACTTTCTAAAAAATTACAAGAATCTAATAAAATAGAAATGTCAGCATTCAGTCCTCAGTATATATATATATATACATAGTGAACAATTTACGATTATTATACATGCAAAATATTATAAATAGACACACAAAATTAAATAGATTATAAAGTACACATAGCATTTGGTATTAATTTTCTTTCAAAATAATTTTTTGAAAATTTTCTGAATATTTCATGTTTGGTGCATCTGTGTGTACTCATATTTTTCCATTATTTATTCAGCTTAAAATATTTGGTTTTATATGTGTCTGAAAGACCTTGAATTTTTTATTCCTTTATGTAAAAATTTTCTTTTAATTACTGTGTATCCTTGTCGATATTAGGTCAACAATGGAAAAGCAAATTAGTTATTGGTACTCAAAAAAGTATATTCGAATCATTTACTACAGATATTATCGAATGATCACATTATTCAGGGTTATTGTAAATGAATCATTGGGTTTTAATACAGTACTACGTCTGCAGTTGGAAACGTATCTGTTTCCATGACAATGCAAACGAGTGGATATTAACTACAGTTCCACGCTGTGTATGTGCAATGTGTGTGTGATTGACATCGTTGCTGCACGAGCGTCATGTTCAAAAAGGCGACTGTAGAGCAGAAAACGTTTCGTGTACTAGAATTTTCAAAAGGTGAATAATCATAATTTTTCTACATGTTATCTCTTAGTTTGAGGACTTGTTAAAGACTGTGTTTGTGTACTATCGTTACTTACCACTTCCTGAGCTGTAATCTACATTTGCCAATATGGAAACAACCAAACTGAGAAACGTGTAACGCGAACTGAACTATCGCTTTTACATTTGCCGTGTCACTAAAGAAGAACATATTGAACATCGATGTTATGGACCTCAGTCTTGGTTGCATTCCGTTTCTTTCCAATTATAACTCTCTATTGTAACCCAATTATGTACCAAAATAAAAGCTTCGGAAACCAGATGGTTCTTTTCTAATAACCCTGTATTATTCAAATGCTTTTCCAACAACAATAACTAATTTATAATTAGTTCTCATTATAAAACAAATATGTTATAAGCCGAGTAAATATTTCGCTTTGCAGTAAATTAAATATTTGTAAACATGAAAAAACATGGATATAAATATCTTTTCTTCGTATGGACGAAACCATATTTATAATCTGTCATTTTTTAAGGCCAATGTAATTTAATATTTGAATTTCATTCATACCAGATTTATTGAAGCTGTTGTTTATTTCTGCATAACAAATAGGACAAATATATTTGAAAAATGCAAAATCTATATAGTAAATATAAATTAAGATTTCGTTTTATATCTTTCTGTAATTGCTTATAAAACTTTCACTTTAATTTAATTCTAATGTGTTTATATATGCTATCTTATACGTTATCTCTTCTTTCTTAATTGCTTCTTTTCTGTTCTTATATTTTATATGTTTTAGTGTCCAATATATAATGCTTTGCGATTTAATAATATCTATATAAGGTATTACACACTTCTATATGTGATATATCAATAAAATTAAATTAATTTCAGTTTAGAGACCAATTACTTGATTTTATTTATATTTGATATTGCTTTCGTTTCTCAGTCTTTCATCCATTTTGTGGGTCGATAAAAATGAGTACCGAGCATGCTTGGGAACTAAACACTGGCTATTTTGTTAAGCTAACCGGGACATATGCTGCGGTTCCTAGGGTCCTCGGTCAAAGTAACAGCAATGTCCATATCTGTTACTTTGACCATGGTGGTGGTGGTGGTTTTTATTATTACTTTTAAGTGTTTTCGAGGATTTTTTTATTTTAAAATAGCGAAGTATTAAGGTTAAAAGACTCTTAAGTACTCCACTTAATGTGTGTAATAGATAATAAAAAATTTTGCATTCCTGTATGAATGTCTTTATAATGAAAATTTTTGATTAATGAAGTGCAAAAATGAAGTTCCTAATAATCATAAATATTATTATTAAAATATTATTTTGAAATTTTGAATTCATATATAAAGAATGCAAAAGTTTAGATTGTGATTTTATAATTATAATTTATATTTAAATTATAATAATGTAAAATTACAATTTAAAAATAGAACTGGAATTATTTTAAGCAAGTGTATCTTCTTAATCTAATTTTTTTTATCTAGAATTGTGAAGCACTTAAATACACAAAATGGTCCATCATAGATTGTATTGGACTCTAATATTTATATATGGATTTCCAAAACAATGAGTTTTATTTTCTTGCATAACCATTTCCTAATATTCTTAAAAGCAGGGGTCCGCCCAGAATCACGTGATATGGAACAAATTCAAAAGCGGTAGTCTAGGTTTAGTACAACATAAAACTACACATCTGAAGTTCGCTTAAATTTCAACTATTATTCAAAAAGAGCAGGGAAAATGTTTTATTCAATTTTGAGAGGAAAAAAAAAAGTACTGTGAATATTTGGCTCTTTCCTATACCTCTGGCAGGGAAATTTATACCGTTTTCTTCCCTTTTTTTCTCTTATTCTTTGCATAATGTTCGCGTTTTCAGAGTCTGCATAGCTTTTTCCCTATTCCAGAGCATACGTAAAGAATAGTTTTTCTTGCTCTGCATTGGAGTTTTTTTTTTCCTCCTGTTCTCTGTATTTGTCAAGCATGAGGTCATCTTGGCATTTTACTTTCAGGTGCTCGTTTTTTTTAATATAAAGATGGAACATTTGAATAACGCTTCATTCGAGACGTGTCGCTGAGGTGAGGAGATATTGTCACCTTGTCGTTTACAGGAGATTTAAATATAATGCTAACTGTCACCATCGGGGGCAAACCCCATCACCTAAATGCAATAGAATATGCATCACATTTATTTATAGCAATGTGTTAGAGTAAATATTTTAACGTGTGACATTTACTTTAAGACTTTTGCGTATGACGGGGTTACGTGTTTAAAATATATTTCATTTAAAATTTAGATATTAGGCACTTCCTAATTAGAATGGGATTTAACAAATTGAATAAATTATGCTTGTAAGACTAATTAATATATTATTAACGTTTATAAATTTTTCAAAAAATTATATCTGAAGATTTAGAAGAATTTGAAATTGATTATATCAAACATTATACATTTATGAAACAATTTTTAATTTTACAATTTATATGCTATTTTTTTACACTGTTGAAAATTTCCTTTTATAAAATGTATAAAGTATATAAATATATTTCAAACATTTATGTTTTTGTTAATTCGTTAGTTAATAAGGTAAAATGATTAATCACTTTTAGAATTATATATATATATATATTACATTTTGAAGTAAAACTTTGAATTAAAAAGTAAAATAAAAATTATCGTAGTTTAGTTAAGTGACAATTAAATGTGTGCGCATAGGAATATTTGCTTGATTTGCTTTTTAGAATATTCTAACTCAAAATGATTCTAAGCTCTGCAAAAAAATTTCAGGATCTAAAATCTATACATAAGGCTAACACAAAGCATATTTTATATACTGTAAGCAGAAACATTTACTAATTTTATGTAATAAATTTTAATCATTTTCCCGAATTTAATTTTAATTCATATCAATGCAAATACAGAATTTATTTTTTTAACACTAATATTTGCATTAGTTACTTTTATACAATTAATACAAAAATAGTTAAAAATTTCTTCATAAATGTTATTTAAGAAGCAAGTTTTATTCTTAGTATTCAATTCTATTCGACGTTATTAAAAAATTATTTTATAATATTCGAATAATTATATTCCAAATTTCCGCTAGTTTGTTTGTTACCGCGATAGTGCCAATAATTGATTACTCCCAAATATTAGTGATTTACATAATAAACTCAGTGTCTATAAATTATGCAAATATTTTTAATTTACTGTATAAATTATATATGCGTATTTAAATGGAAGTTTTATAGATTATTGTTTATTTAAGTAATAGAATAATTAATACGCATGAATATTCTTTCTTAATTTATTTTCCAGAATATTATGATATAAAATGGCATTAAACTCTGAAAAAAGTGACTTTAGAATCTTGAAATGGCAGATGGTGTTTTTAAATGTCTAAGAGCTAAAAATCACTGAGAAAAAAATTGCATATGTATAGTATAAAGCTTTTTTTACTGCGGTATATTTTAAACCAGCTAATTAACATGCATTAATTTTAGATAATTATAAAAAATTTAGTTCTCATTTTCTGAATTTTGTTTTAGATAAAATGAAGCAAAAAAGAAAAGTGTAAATAATGACTAAGTTAATGCGCTTGAGTAAAAAAAAAAATTAAGTTAAGTAAAAAAATAAATGTTCTCTAAAATACTTATTTAAAAAATTTAAAATTACTTTAAATAATTTTACTGCAGTTTGTTAGCGATATTCTATGGTAATAGTCTACAGAGGATACTTTTCCCAATACATTTAATTTGTGTTAAACGTTGGCTGTTATAGACGTTACTATAAAATGAATACTTTGAAATGAATTTAAAATACATATAATCGTTTATTTTTGTGATAAAATACTTCTATAATGAATGACAAATTAATTTGCTCCAAAATCTTTTTCGTTACTAACACAATCATGGGGAAAAGACGTACTGTTTTGATAACATATGCCTCTTGATTACCTAATTCCTTGTTAGAATATCTAGAAATACGATGATTACTCGTATGTTTGTACAAAAAAATATTTTATTATGTGATAACACTTTATATTCGTAAAATAAAATATTTGGCTGTGCCATTTTCTAATTTTTAGAGAATAATGCAAGATATTACGTTTTTAGTGTGTTTTAAAAAAATCTATTATGATTAGTTCAGAGCATTTTCTAGTTTACTCTTTAATCAATTGGAAATATTTCAAATATAAAATTCGAAGTTTTCTCTAGAATACATCACGTTGTAGGTTTTATAAATGCTTTCATGTAATTCTGTGTCATTAAAAGATTGATGAAGAAAAGATTAAAGAAGGTGTAATTTTTCCTGATACTGACAACACTACAAACAACACTACAACATAACAAATGAAATCACTGCTGTGTATTGAGCATCAAAATACTTAACCAACAAAAGCACTAGAGCTAATAACTTTAGAATATTGAGGGTAATTATTTTAAACTCGATTTATATCTTCGTGTGCTATATGGTGAATATTTATTTATAGAATTAAATAAAGTAATACCATAATGTTCTAAGAGAAAGATTAGAATTCCCTACCATCACTTTTGAATATGGTGAAACAGATGTTTTTCTTTATGTGGTTCTCTTTTCGATATATTAACTGGTGTCTATTTATCAAGGTACTTTAATATTTACTGTTTTGGATACTTCAAAATGCCCTTGAAAGGCTTAACTTTTCAATCTATCATATTACAGATCATACATCTGTCACTACTACAGTATTGTCTATAACACTTTTGTCATTATTCTAAGATATCAGCTTTTTATTGTTTCTTAAATCAGGCCTTCTTTTTCAATAGTTTAGATTACTTTGTTATTAAATAACAGCGTTCTATAAAAAATGAAAAATATGCTTTTGTGAATATTAAGGTATTAGCTTTCGTAAAGTGATCTTAGTTGAAATATAAGTACTTATGTCTAATATTTCTTTCTTACATTTTTAATAACTTAATATTGTCGTAATTCCAAAAAATTCTTATGCTATGTTGGATTCCATACAGGAATTAAACAGCATCTTACTTAGAGGAATGCTGTTTTCTTAAAATAGATATAAGACAGCTTAAATTTCTTTCCAGAATGATGCTAAATTATCAAATTTGGACAATAATCTTTCATATAAAAGCCCTTAGACATCATAAGATTCCTATAAAGCTCATAAGATTTACTTTAAGCCATTTTGAATTTGTTTCCAAATTATGCTAACTATCAAGGTGAAATAATTTTTTTTCTGTTAAGCCACATAGGATTCATTTAAATAACATAGAATTTAATTTAAGTCTCTGAGATTTCTCTTTCCCTGGTATGATGCTAATACATCCGTTTTAAATAACCATTTTTTCTGTTATGGAATATGGGTAACATATGTTTCCTTGTCGCATAGATTTTTCTTCAAATGATGTTAACATATCAGATTTAAATAACATTTTCTCCCGTTAAATAGCCATGCTATTTAGCATTCCCTTCTTATTTACATAGATTTTGAACTTTTTGAAAAGTATTTTATTCTTTAAGAAAGATCTTATTGAGATCTAAAATTCTTACAGATACAATTTTACATTGTTTTACATATATTAGCTGAAAGTCATGCGGAAAAACTAAATGAAATCCATTTTTTTACTTTAAGGCTCTCTTCTTTCTTCGCTTTAAACAGCAGGTGGAAGGTAAAAAAAATTTCTTGAAGTGAGAGGGAAAGAAAAAAGCTGTTTCCAAGAGCGAGAAAGTAACGTTTAAAAGAAGCCCTCCCCCTGTTTTATTACCATCCTTAATTCTTCGAGTAGAGATCTAACGGTCAGCGAACGGAATAAAAAACCAATCAAAACAAGTGCTGGACATTATTACTTAACGGATTCGGAGTCGTTAGGAAGTGTGTGTGACAGGAATCCAGGTCCCGGATGGTTGGATGCTTCTTTCGCTGATCACGTCCCGCCACCAACGAGGGGGTGGGCTTGGTCGGCGAGGGAAATATCTGAAGGACTTAAGATTACTATTTTGAAGAGAACACAGATGTGTTTATAGGTAGTGGATGAATTAGAGTAATTGACTTCTAAGAACGTGACGGTTCTTAAGTGAGGTGCACCCAGAAGAAATGGTGTTTAGCCCTGTAAAAACTTTTCTTGTTGCTGTTTGGGAATCATTTATTGGAGTAATCACTCGGAGAGAACTTTTACAAGGGATTGTAATTGATTCTGCACCTTCTCACCTGTCCCATTCACTATTGATTTGCTTGAGGCAACTGCTAAAAGCAAGTGTGCCATGATATCTTTCATTTCGCTGTTTCCTGCCACAAGCTGTTGAATAATCATTTTATTATTTTACAATAACATTTGATAATTAAGAAAATTATTAAATTACCAATGATTTTAAGTAAAATCAGCAATTATGAAGCTAAATTATGAAGTTAACTCCGGTAGAAAAAACATTAGAATTCAAACGGACATAAAAAGCAATACACTTATTTTAAGAAACCATAAATGTATAAGCTGTCATAATATCCTCGCTTTCTATTTCTGTATTCTAAAATCTTAAGAAAAGTTTCTCATAATGTGCATGTGGACTTCTTGCGACTCTTGGGACAAACTACTTCATGAATTGCAAATGTGACGGTTTAAGCAAGTTTACTTTTGAAGAGATTTGAATAAGAATCACATACATTTTTGAGGCATGGAAATATTACATTTTATACGATTTCAGAGTTCTTCAAATTGTCAGATCAGTATTATGCCTTTTAGAAATTATACATAATTTAGCACTTTTATAAATTGAATTTATAAAAGATTCATATTTATTTTAGAATTTACTACGGACACATTCCTTCTCATGACACGTTACAGAGCTGTCATTCACTACAGGAATGTCCATTATCTGTAAAAGGAACGTTGCAAATAATGGGTATATTTTTCATTTATATTTTCTATTAATTTCATTAGTATTTTCCAACTAAAATGTTGAGATCGATGTAACTGAGGGAATTGATTTGTTTGGTACTCATACTAATGTTTCATTCTTTATCATTTTTGCTCTTATATTAACAATTATTATAAAATAATTAAAATTATACTTTGAGATATGAAATATTATTTTCGTATATTTATATATGTTTTTCGTAAAAGTAAAAACTTTTTATAGAATTTAATTTAAAGCATTAAATTTTTGATGGAATTTAGTAAAGAAAAACATTTAAATATAAAAGGAAAAAATATATATTTAGTTACTTTTTTAATACAAACTTATATATATATATATATATATATATATATATATATATATATATATATATATATATATATATATATATATATATATATATATATATATATATATATATATTATATATATTATATATATATATATATATATATATATATGTATATATATATATATATATATATATATATATATATTATATATATATATATATATATATATATATATATATATATATATATATATATATATATATATATATATATATATATATATATATATATATATATATATATATATATATATATATATATATATATATATATATATATATATATATATATATATATATATATATATATATATATATATATATATATATATACTAAGCTCTTTCTTTTTCTATTGAAAACTTTTTTTACATTATAAAAAGCTATTTTTAGCTTTCTGCTTTCATGGATAATTTTTTATTTTTTTTATAATGTTAAAAATGCATAATATTAACTTTTTTCAATTGCGCAACTTTGGTATTGTATATTTATATATACTTTTAAATGTGTGTATGCGTATGTGTATTTATCGAAAATGGATAAATTCGAGCAAAAGTAGGAACATATTTTAAATATATTTACATCTGGTTAGTTTATTGAAGCTATACTGCATTTTAGTTGGATTGAATTATAGTCTAACGATTTAAAATTTTCTGGCTCTTGTTAGGGATTAATTTAAATGTCGTGTGACAAATAGTTTAGGTTGTTTTCGCAATAATTTAAATGCATTTATTAAATATTATTTAATATTCAAATTTCTCAAAAGTAATGAAATAAATTTAGTTTGAGTTTTATGCTACATATTTACATAGTTTGTATTTCTCATCATGGTTGGTAATTTTCTAAGTAATACTTAGAAATAGTTTATCTAAGAAAAGTAATACTTTTCAATGGACAATAACAAAAAATAACAATCAAAAAAATTTAAATTATTGAGCATTAAACAAATGAAGGATAAATCAAAATATAAATACTTATAATTAAAAATAGCACATATGTAAATACATCTTCCAAAGAATCTTTCTATATCATTAAATTGTTTGAATTTCTATTTGGATTCCCTATTAAGAACTGCATTTTAAAATGAAAACAATTTAATATTTAATCATAAATTCCATTTAACATTATTGTTAAAGCCCAATTTAACTGGTAGTCTGTTGTTAACGAGATAAGAAGTATAAAAAAATGCATTTCAAAGTAATAGCTTTCAGGGAAATTAACACATTTTATTTTTATTATTTTATAATTGAACATCTTTCCAAAAATTCAATGATATCAACCATATTTCTTACCTGTCTCATACTGCTTCAACAATACTATCACAAGGACTCCAATCATCAAAGCCAAAAAGGGATCCTTTAATTTCACCATCCTTTTACCTACTTTATATCACATTATTAGAAAGATGCTTTTGAATAATACGACTTACAAGGATAATTGTTCAAAATCTTTTGATAGTTTATCTGTGCATATTTCTTATATATCAGTTTTAATCAGTACATGAAATGTTCAATTTATTTTGTTTATTTCAGAGTGCATTTTTTTAAATTATAAGAAGAGCAAGCATTTGAAATGCCACAGATGATCGAGATAGTGCATAATTTTCTGAAGTTACTTTAGAGAAAGAGAGCGAGCGAGAGAGAAAGAGAAAGAGAGAGTAGAGCGTGCAATGTGAAAGAAGCAGAAACCAGCGGTTGGATTTAGAGTCGATGCGAATTTTATCAAAGAATGAAAACAAGTATTGAATATATTGTAAAATTAAAAGAAAAATTATATTTATTAATGAAGATTTTTGTTGTTTCCATTTTGTATCCAGAATTAGTAGTTGATCTCCTAAAGATTCTCTCATAATTGTATAAATTTAATTTTAATTTTTACACTTTGAAGTATAATAAATTTTTTATCACAATGCAAAATATTGTACATTATTTAAAAGGCAACATTATATATTGAATTATTTTTCTATTTTGAATGTAGATTGGAATTATTTTTAATTAATTATGTTTAATTCTGCTTTAAATCTGGTTGCTTTTAATAGAATATAAGTAGAATAGAAAAATTATTTTAATTAAATATTTTTTATCTTAGACGAATCATGTTGTTTTTTAATTAAAATATTATCAAAATAAATTTGTAAATATATTGATTATTTAATTTCACTATGCAATTTTATAAAATCAAGTTTTAACAATAAATTAGATTAATTAATAATTTTGTTTAATTTTTTTAAAGTTTAGTTAAAAAATATTTTAAGTTTTTTTTAACTAATCAAAAAAATTGGACTTTTTTGTATATACTTTACTACAACCAGTTCATTGTTATTCGCGAATGAATTTTTCAGAATGTTTCGATTAAAAATAATGAAAGAGAGTTCTATTGGACGGTTTTGAAAATAATTAATACAGATTTTTATTGACAGTATTTTACATTAAAACATTAAAAGTAAAATTATTAAAATTTTGCATTAAAAATTAATAAAGTTTTTATTTAGAAGCATTTGCCAGGTTACTAGTAAAAGATAATTTTATTTAAATAAATTACTAATTTTTCTAACTACCTAAAACATAATAACTATTATAAAATAAAATAACTCATACAGATTGAGTAAAATTTTGATGGAAGGTATTTCTTTATTCTAAAATATATTATTTTACCTCCTAATCAGTGAGTGCCCGAAAAATTATTTTGATTTTCCTTGCAAATAAATTAGGGTGAAGATTTCGAATTTGGACAATCCCAAGTGATAAAATAAGCAGCAATGAATCAGTTTATTTTCTGCGAAATAATGATTTCAAAAAAGAATTGTAACAAAATGAAAAGAACGTGTCAGCGAAAAGAAGCATTGAAAGATGTGTGAGAATGAATCTTTTCCAAGAAGTAGTACCAGTAAATCGGTTGTAGAGCATCTCCTTCTCAAACAACTCCTCCGCAACAACCCTTGGCTTCCTGTCCTCTCAACCAGACGAGAGGTTTGCTGGTCTCGCACCGCAAACCTTTAATTACGGACATTTGTTTTCAAAACGAACAAACAAAACTCACGCTGGCCTAGGCTGCAAATAAGGAACAGAACATTTTATTAACACAGTTCACTAAAATGCATGGATTTTCTTATCTATTTCTACAAAAATATTTAAAGATAGATAAATTGGCGCTGATTTTTAATTGAAAAAACAGCTCATGAGAGAATTTTTCTGCAAACAATTATCATTATAAATTTATGTTAAAAAATCATGATTGATTATTATTTTAAAGTTTTTTCAGCAGTAGAAATATATCGTACTACTTTTATTTATCATTCTTTTAATAATTGAAAACAAACTTTAAAGATTTTCCGTCGCTGCATATTTAAGTTCGAACAAGATATCTATTAGAATTCAAATTTTGAAATTTATTTAAGTATTAAAATTTTATTTCTAATTTTGGATTTTTAAAAATTTATGAGCTTTAAAATTAAATAAATCTATAAATCAATTCAGTTATATAAACCCAGAAAAAGAATGAATTTTTTATATAATCACGAAAATCAATATATTATAATTTTGAAGTGCTTCTGCTGTTTTGCTGAGAAAAGAAGTATATATATATATCATATATATTTATATATATTAAGTATATATATCATTATAATTATGGATATATAATATATATAGCTATAAAATTAAATAAATCTATATATCATTCAGTTATATATACTAGAATAGAATGAATTATCATATAATCATGAATATAATATATTATATATATATATATATATATATAATATATATATATATATATATATATATATATTGAAATCCATATTATCTAGATATTTAAAGCCATTTCTATTATGACAACATGATATATTATATACACACTTTTACTTAAATAATGTTTAGGAGAATAATAAAAACAGGTAGCTTATTTGTTACGTATATGATGCTCGCTAATTTATTATATAAATTAAATATTGTTTCGATACATTTTCAAATTCTCTCATCCATTATAGAAATTTGTTTCATAAAGTAATCCATTGTATTTAGGTAATGTTGGAATCCAAATTTCATTCTAAGAATGGAAAAATAGATTGCAGAAAACAGATATTATAACAATATATATTAAAAGTTTTATTTTTGTACGAAGAAATAAATTGTAAATATATATAGATACCAATGAAATAAAGATCATAAAGTATAAATTTATTAAAAAAACTAGCATAAGTTGGCTTAAAATTTAAAAAAAATGTTTCCAGAAAGTTTTCCAAAAACATTTTTTTTTAAAATTTATTTCATTCATTACATTATTATTTTTATTTCTAAACAATTAAAGTAACAGAATATTAATATGGTAATAGAATATCAGTAATTTTAGTATTTTTCCCATTACGCATTAGTATTTTTACTAAAACTAATTATGATTAAAAAATTCCTGAGTTTTGTTATTAAGCAATTTTCTTAAAATGCACTGGAAAATGAAGAGTAAGAAATGTAATTTAAAAATTATTAATATACTGATGGCATTTTTTAAAATAGTTATATATTTCATTAACTAGTTCTATCTCAAAATTAAGATGAATTTCATTGATATGGGGAAAATGGTATAGTAGTTTATCTCTTACTGCAGTTAAATTTCTGTTGTTTGACTTATTACATTGCTCTTCGCGTTTCTTGTATTTCTGGTAAATTGAAATTGCTAAACGTAACTAATAATCATCTTCCTATTATGAATCATATTAAATTTATATGTAATATACTTGAGCTTTAAATGTTAATTCAAACTTTTTCTTTTTCATTGACAAAAGGACAATTAATTGTAATTAATAAATGTGCTATACTATGAATAAAGCAGCTTCGTCTGGCTTAAGGATAATTCTAGCTTTGTTCTGATTTCACAAAAAGATCTTTTCCTGATGATAATCTGTAAATCAATTGTAAATAATGTTTGCGACAGTTAAAAATTCAGTTAAAGAAATCACTGTAATTGTATTAAATTTAGACCACGCTGAAATATTATCGTCATATATTTGAATCTTAAACTTTTGCTGGTACATTGATAGACAGACAATTTAATGATAACTCCCTAACTTGAACTGACTTTGTCTCGGTCAGAAATAATCCCACTATTTTACGACCACAAAATGACGCCATTCTAAAATACAAATAAAACCACTAAAAGGACAATAATAGTTGGAAAGCCATAAAATGCAATGAATTTATTTTATATTATGTTTAATCACTTTAAAATAATATTTCATATTTAAACCTTGAATTTTAATAAATAAAAGTAGAGTTTAATGGAAATGGTTAATATATTTTAACTCTATAAACAAAACAGCTTTTGTTTGTTGCAGCATTAATCTCTCGTTATTCTGATGACAAGTATACACTTTACTTATATGTAACCCATATCAGTTTAACTAATATTTTTAGTTATTTTAACATAGTATGATCAATATTTGAGTTGCCGGCGAAATTGTCTAGTGGTCAGCGTGCCTAACTGCGGATAAGGAGGTCCTGGGTTCGAATCCTAGTTCGGGCATGGATGTACTTTCTCTCTCTATCTATCCTGTCTTTGTCCTTTTATTGTATGAATGAGGTGTGAATGGTTTCCTACCCTATAAACGGGTCCCTATGGCATGTGTGTACTGAGGAAGTCGGACTCCACACCAAATATGGTTCAGTTGGAAAAGTGGAGCAGCGCACTCCATAATGCCAGCCTAGCTGGCATAAGACAACAACAATAACAATATTTGAGATTTAAACATTTACTTAGAATTTCACCTTTGCAGTGATGATATATTTGGTCAAATCAAACAAATTGTGTATCTAATTCAACAAATTGTATACCTAATTCATTTGAGATGGATTGCTAAATTTTAATATAATGAAAAGTAACAAAACAGGATTTTGATATTGACACATCGGGCAAAAACACCAATCTTAAACAAATATATATTTCCTTATTGAATCAGAGATTACGTGGCTATTTGTACCCATTCAGGATTTAGTCTTTAAATCGAGATCCAATTGTTTGTAGAAGCTTCTACGCGGTATTTTGAGCTAAAAAGAGAATAAAAGATCTCCCGATGGAAAGGCCAATAGTTCTGTAAAAGTAATTGGAAAACACCTTGGCGTAAAATAAACATTGATCAAGATTCCACTGGCGATATTTTCTTTTAATCATTCGCCTTTTTTTCTACAATTGGAAAAGTCAATAGTCACTTTTCTTTCCAAATCTGCAAACCACTTTGCATGGGTGTCAACTATGGGGATTGAATCAAGGAGGGATACCGAATAAGAGTGACTCGCTCCTTTTCATTTACATTTTCTTTTTCCAGCATGAAAAAAAGTAGTCTTGGTATTGATCGAAGGAGAGGAGGTGTTAATTTCATTTGAAGTGGATTTAATATTTCAAAGAACTCGAGAGCGAATGAATTAAGCTTGTTTAAAAATTCGAAAGATAATATTTAAGAAGAGAAATGTCACTGGCAGATTTTTTTTCTTTATTGAAAACGAGCTTTAAAGAATTAATATGTTCTTTAAAAGACTTTAAAATTTCACATTATTAGATTTGTTGAGATAGCGTTCTTGTTAAATGGAGATGAGGAGCGCTATTCGATAATTCCTGATAATTCTTTCCGAAGTATTTCAATTTAATTCAGAAAATTAATTTATTTTACGAAGATAATTTCGTTTTTGTACTGTAAGTGTTTTGAAAAGATCTTTTATCTGACAATAATGTAATATAAAATTCTATTTATTGTTTAATTCTCTTGTCTCATTGTTAATTTCCTGTATGAAAAGTAAGTGAAATGATTGTTTAGATGATATAAATATTTTTGCCAATAAACATATTATATTTGTGTCTGACATTAGTATGTTTTTAATTTAAATAATCACTTTCATAATTGATTAGTAGTTTGTCATTTTATGATTAGATTTATAAAATAATACTTTAAAATGTCATGTTCTTTATTTTCCTAAGTTAACAAGTATATATAATTTCTATTGAGGAAACAAAAATTTAAATATTTCATAAACATTTCATTTATTTTCTTATAAAATTCTTTAACATAATTATAACGTATAACTAGAATCAATTTAATGTATTTTTATTATTATTTTAAAATATATTTTTGTGTGGCACCATCTATCGGGCAAATAAAAAAGAATTAATCAGTGTGTATACATTTTAAAATCAACATTTTATTTTGCAATTTAAATAAGCATAAAACAGTTTAAAACTTAATAATAATAAAGTAACGAATGCATTTTTACTGAAGATCTTTAAATGAATAAAACTTCAGTTGAAAAATGATGGATATAAAGTAATTATATTTTAAGAAAGGTTTTAGAAAAATTTTAAGAACAAACAGATCTTAATTTTACTGATAAATTTCTGAGAATGTGTAGCTTTTACTGTAAAACGTGACTAAATACATAAAGCGCCTAGCAATATATACAAGTCCAACAATATATTATAAACATTTACATTTTCTACAAATTTATCATAAGGAAATTTTAACCATATAAGATATTTTCAAAAATATTGTATATGCTTTTGTTTTTATGGTAAATTTAGAATATTACATATGCGTTGAGGATAAATATTGTTATCAACACTTTTTCACCTATTACATTTACGTACATTTCAAAATTCCCTTATACATTCAATTAACATTTTTATTTCGCTTAAAAGAATATATTTCTTTATTCTAATTAATTTTTGAAGTACGAGATATTAATAAATTTTAAAATACAAAGTCTATCATTTAAAGCAATAAACTTTAATCTTATTTCTTACATTTCTTTTTTTTGTAACAATGCTATCAAAAATTGAAAAAAAAACATTCTTGATTTATCATCTTTTTATACCCGAAAATAAACTAATTGTTTGAATAAAAATATTTTAAAAATATAAATATTTTAAGTTTAAAATTATTATTTAATTTAAAATTTAAAATATTTTTTTAAATTTTAAATTATATTAAAAATTGATATTAAAATATTAAATATCTATTTGTATCTATAGAGATAGATAGAAATATATAGATGCTTATATTTTTTAAATAAAGTTTTTTAAATATTTATTCTTTTTCATGTGCTTTATCAAATATATATTTTTTTATTGCTGAAAACTGTACCAAATTCTGTTTCCTATTATTGAATAGTATTATTTTAAGAAAGAGTGCTAGCTAATGTATGTGGAATGGTAGCTTATAAATTAAATTAAGATATTTTGACCTGGTAAATAGATACGCAATGTACTACATGTATTGTTTGAAGATGCATTTGAATATACTCCTCATTAATGCCAATAAATATTTCTTGCCTTTGGTTCAACAGTTCGTGGGTTCGAATACCACCTTAGGCATGGATGTTTGTAGTGGTTCGGAATCCACTTTAAACCGTAGGTCCCGGCCTAATTAGCCCTCGTGTGCAAAAAATGACCGTTAAGTGACAAACAAACCAAACCAAAACCATTAAATATTGAAAGTTATCTACAAAATAAAAAAAGAAAATATATTATATTTGAATATTTATTGATATTTGGAAATATGTGTGTGTGCGTACACGTACTCTCACAAACAATAATAAACACGCACACGTAAACTGTATATATATATATATATATATGTATATATATATATATATATATATATATATATATATATATATATATATATATATATATATATATATATATATATATATATATATATATATATATGTATATATATGTATATATATATATATATATATGTATGTATATATATATATATGTATATATGTATATGTATATATGTATATATATGTATATATATATATATATATATATATATATATATATATATATATATATATATATATATATATATATATATATATATATATATATATATATGTGTGTGTGTGTGTGTGTGTGTGTGTGTGCAATAAATAATTAACAACTATTAAAGGAATTCGAAAACTAAAGTTCTGACTGAAACAAAACATTGAATAAAGTTATGAATAAAGTTCTGAAAATTAATCCACAACTTCTCATTTTGTTCTATTTTCGACTAGTCACCCAAAATCATTCAAGAGACAATAAAAGGATCACATACATTTCTTGGGGACATATCCGTGAATTTGCACAAACAAAAGCACAAAGCTTTAAATATTCCAGTGTGAAGAGAACAGAGCGTTCGTCGGGGAGTTCAGAAACATCCTTTCGAAGCGAAACAAAAATCTTCCGTTTCAACCTGATTCATGGCATTTGGGCAAACATAATGACTCCGGATTGGAAAACCTTCCCAACTGCAATACTTATCAACGTGTTACGCAATGGCGAGTGCAGGAGCTCTTCTACTAAGCAGCATTCGCAGCTATTTAAAATCGTGTGTTATGTATCTATTTGCAACCACTTTTCCCCTGGGAGGGCAGAGTTTGCATTATACGGTTCGCTAGCGCAAGTGCAGGCATCGAGATAAAACGCAAGATGGCTCGCCGGCACTTTATGGCTCTTCGTCCTTTGGAAGCCGTTTATTCCGTGAAACAGCGTTCTCGGGAGCGAAGAGTATTTTATTGTTCATTAATGGAACTTTTCGTTGCGCCCAAGCAAAAATTTAGAGGCTGTTTAGATCAGTTCATTAAGCTGTTTGGTTCGAGTGAAACTGCTGAACTCGAATATATTTTATCGAAAAAAAGAAAATGCTTAGGACCGGATTATTGAGTTCAGTCATGGAAATATTTATTTTATTAAATTATTTATTCATAAATTTAACTTTTCGAATAGTGGACAATTCTAAGCCATATTTAAATTTCTTATGCAATAGAAACCAAATAGAGATTATATTTATGCTTTAAAATAAAGAAAATTTTAAAAAATGAAATGTATTATAATTTATTCGGAATATATTTATATTCCGGATACAGTCGACCGATGGCTGAGTGGTTAGCGTTTTTGACTCCTGAGCTGTGGGTCCCGGGTTCGAATCCCGGTTCGGGCATGGATATCACTTTCTTTCTCTGTTCAGTGTTTCTCTGTCCTTTCTTCTGTGACGATGTATGAATGTGGCCCACCCTTTAAACGGGTTTGGGATGGTATGACGCGGGTAACGCTACTCGCATCCGTGACTTGGTTCACAGGTGCACGCTGGGTAACGATAAAAGAGTAGCAGTTGCTGGTCTTGTTGTGACATAGGGTTCATCACCCAAGTGTCCCCGCCATTGGATAAAAAAATATTCCGGATGTAGGAAACACACATGTAGGAAAACAATATAATTTATTATATTTCTCCCTTGTAAAATTCCTATGTGGACTTTAAACTACTTAATTCTAACAGTATTAGAAAACATTATATATAAATATATTGTTGTTGCTATTTATGGCGCTTGGATAAGTAAACTTCATTAGCTAACGGCTAAGAAATTAAGTCACAAGTCATTTATTTTTTCTTTTAAACAGAACAATACGAAGGTGAAAGCACGACTTTGCTTTACGACTCTTCCTATAGATGGCACCACCGGGTGATCCATTCCCTCAATTTTGACTTTGATCTAGAGGGGGAGGAAAAATTCCCCCAAACCATTAAACTATCCTAATTACTCAGAGACTGACCACAGGTCTTTCGTTTTCTACAGATTTTATGAGCACGTACATCGCATGTATTCGGTGATTCTTTGGCGGCATTGGGTATTGAACCCACCTTTTACGCACGGAAGACCGACGCTCCAACCACTAGGCTACCACGGCCCTGCAAAAATACATTTTTCAATGAAAATATAAAGAATATTTTAAAAATTTCAAATCTCTGAATATTTTTGAATAACGTATTAAGAAAAGGGTTGATATGATTAATTTTAAAACCTATACTACCTTGATAGGTGTGAACTTATAAAAAAAATTTACTACTGAATTAAAATTTATTTTTAATAGTTATAAATTATATTAATATAATTAATTAAAATAAAATGTAATAAATTAAAGATTCCAATTAATTTTTATAGAGAATTATTTTCCTGAGTTTACAATGCTTTAATTATGCTGATATAAAATATAAATTTAATATAAATAATTAAGTATTAATCGAAATATATAAATTAGGAAATGATTTTAAACAACTTATAAATTTAATTTCATACATAAAGATATTCATAATTTGCAGTTTATGATTCGAAATAACTTTGTATTGATTAATTTGTAAGATGCTTTACGTACGTTATTATAATAACTTAAGAGTTTTCAATAAAAACAATTGTGTTTACTCATAGATTTAATTTGTATCATGCTTGATATTTATATCATTTTTAAGATTATACTAATTATTGTTATCAACAAATATTAGATTATTTTATGCTTTCAAAAAACTTACTGTAATGGATGATATCACATCTAAAAATATAATAATAAATATAAAGTACTCTTTGCTTAACATATTGTCTTACAGATTTTTTCTTGTGTTAAATAAACTTGAGTCTAAAATTTATTAAAATTACGTGGAAAATTTAAGTTATACGTGATGGTTATATGAAAAATTAAAATTCTTGGGACTGTTTTGTAAGTGTTTTCTTAATTACAGAGATGTTTTGGATTTAAATACAATTCAGTATATATATATATATATATATATATATATATATATATATATATATATATATATATATATATATATATATATATATATATATATATATATATATATATATATATATATATATATATATATATATATATATATATATATATATATATATATATATATATATATATATATATATATATATATATATATATATATATATATATATATATATATATATATATATATATATATATATATATATATATATATATATATATATATATATATATATATATATATATATATATATATATATATATATATATAATATGTGTGTGTGTGTGTGTATATATATATACATACATAATTAAATAATTTACGCTTTACATATAAATATTTGTGAAATGTTCTATTGATAACTAACTATCTAGTGAATTCTCTTTAATTTTAAATTTAACACTGTCGATAAGTTAAACGTGCTATAAATTAACTAATATCTATACAACAATTAGTACTAGTGTTTGATATACCCTTTTAAAAATAATTTAATAGCGTTTATATCATTTCTGCTTTCAATAAACGAATTTTACATTGATTAAAAATATTTTAAGTATAATGATGCACAAAATTAGTTTAAAATTAAACTGAAAAGAAAACTAAAAAAATTTTAAAAAATAAATTGTCCCTAAAATATATAGAGAGATTAAAATTTTATTTAATTTTGTACGTTTAATAAACGAATTTTGAAATCAATTCTATTAGTAGACTTAATAGTGCCAAGAATTTTCATAAGCTTGAGAGTTTGTAAGAAATATATAACATTGCTTGGAGCTTAAAATTTTATTAATACTTTTTACTGTTTAAGCATAAAATGTCATGAGAATGCCATTGAGAAGAGAAAAAAATTGGAAAATATTTTCTTTATTTTTATACTACAGGGAGACACCTTTACGTATAAGTCATGAAAATAATTCCATCTGGTTTTAACTGATAAATTCTGCAAATTTTATTTGCAGCAGATGTTTCATTAATCACAACATTTTTTATTGTTGATAGTATTGTATGTAAACTCGTGTAGAAGTTAAAATGACCTATTTACACATTACACAGAATTCTGTTAATGCTATACGTCTTAATCTATTCCAATGTTCCTAAAACTTTATCACAGCAACTTCCCCGAGGCAAAGCGAGCTTTTACGGAGTCTTACTGGATCATTGCCAAATGATAGATGGATAGGCCAGTATTGCCTCCTAAATAGTTGAACCATTGGGTTTCTGTAACAACGTCTCGGCTCATCCATCAAAAATCACTTTTACGAGAATTGACGCGAGTCCGAGTCATTCCTTACTGTCTGGAAATAAAAATCGAAAGAATGAGGTTTATTTTGGTACCTATTAGATTTATAGTAGAAAACATTGCGTTCGAAAGTTATTATTAAACTTTTTAGCCAACTTCCTTCTTCCTTTTGTTTGGCACAGAGAGATCATATTACGTTCCTTTATGTGAAAAAAAATACATAAAATAGTTTTGTTCTCTTAGAAGGAAAAGCAATGCGAAGTTTTTGGGAAGACATATCTACAGAAAAAAAAAATGGCTGCATTCAGTAACATCCTGAAAAGATGTTAGGCTTAGCGATACAAACAAAAGATAAGGAATGTGATTGAAAAAAATACATTCAATTACAAAGCTCTGATTTGAGGACTTGGCAGTTGCCACCAAATCTCTAAAAAGAGTTATGGGTCTTGTTGGTAGAGGAACTTGTTCACCATTAAAAAGTCATTCTGAAATGAATTTGGTAATAAATATTATGTTGAAATCTCGTCTTAGAGGCATGATATGAAAAAGAATAATTTTAGTCTACGAACGCTAATCGAGTGAAAACAATTTCATAAAAGCATTTTTGACGAAATAAATAACTCAGATGAATTTTCGATTTCGTTGAACAATTTATGTACTATTAAATTTATGAATAATTTGAATAGTAACTTAAATAGATTTCCCATTGGTCCAGAACCTTTTTGTGGGATCAATTTGAAGACCGCAAAAACCAATGTTCGCAGATGGGAAAAACGGAAGATGTATGAAGCTTGGCTCAAATCTCCTGGTCAAACCCACGCTAAAGGTATGATCTGTAGGTCATCAGCGAGGATTTCCTATGAAATTCTTAGATGCTCTAGGCAGAAGATACGTTTAATCGTAGCCTTCATAACTGGGCACTACTATTTCAGAAAACATCTCCATAAAATGGGACTGTTTCAGCAAGATCCTATCTGCAGGAAATGTCATATGCAAGAGGAAACGGCCAAGCATATCATTTATGAATGCGAGGCTCTTGCCTTCCCTAGATTAACCTCTTTAGGCATCATCCATACTAGAGAGTTACACCTAGATTCCATTAAAGGGTTATCAGACTTTATTAATAAAGTGGGTGATCCGAGCAAATGGAACTAAGAAACATTGGGTTTGGAGTTAACAGTACAAAATGCTGATAAAAGCAGAGGTGCTCAATGACATACAAACCCAACTCGAAGAAGAAGAAGAAGAACTTAAATAGATCAAAATATGATTTCTGACTTTATTAAAAATTTTATCATTATATGAAATTCAAATATGTTAGTGTCTTTATTGTACTAAATTTATTAATCAAAATGAATTCTTTTTTTAAAATAATTTTGAAACTTTAAAAATATCTGGAATCATATATATTATCGTTGAATATTTTTAAGTAAGACATGAAAACTTAATATCTTTGTTTAGAATTGATTTTAAAAGAAAATTAGGGTAAATTTAAACTTTTTTAAATTTGTTAGAAATTAAGAGTTTGATGAAGAATTTCTGTACGCTTCACAAATCGATTTGTTTAGAATATGAATCTTTTTTTATAATACAAAAATATTTAAATGAAGAATTAGTCATATATATAATAAAAATATTTAATATTTTTATTTTATATATTTCTTATAAAAATATTCAAATTAGTTTGTTTACTTTCTTTACATTTTTTATTTACCGATTACTTAAAATTTTATTTGCAAAAGTTCTGAAATTACATTTTTTGAGAAATATTAATAAATCATTTTTTTTCAAAACACAGCAATTTATAATATTACCTTTATTTTGAAAAAT
The DNA here is from genome assembly GCA_037975125.1 of Latrodectus hesperus. NCBI lineage: Eukaryota > Metazoa > Arthropoda > Arachnida > Araneae > Theridiidae > Latrodectus > Latrodectus hesperus. The sequence goes on from CM075856.1 coordinate 940,157, forward strand.
ATCATAGCATCTTATATGTTTTATTATAAAATGTGTTTAACAATAACAGCTAAAGGCAAAAGCCGCGTTGTTCTAGATGGTAAGAGCGTTTTTCTCATTATTATGCGATAGCGAATTAGATTCTGGATTCAACCGAAGATACAACGTTTTAAGAGGTCTAGGATATGTTAAGTTACACGTGTTCGCAATAACCTCCAAGTGAAATAATATTTCTGGAATAATAGATTTGAAGCCGCCCAACTTGTCTAGTGTTCAGCGTACCTGACTGCGGACAAGGGGGTCCTGGGTTCGAATCCCGGTTCGGGCATGGATGTACTTTCTCTCTCTATCTATCCTGTCTTTGTGTCCTTTCTTTGTTTGAATGAGCTGTGAATGGTTGCCTCTGACATGTATGTACTGGGGAAGTCGGACTCCACAAAAAATATGGTTGGATTGGAAAAGTGAATTAGCGCAACCCATAATGTCAGCCTAGCTGGCACAAGGTAACAACATCATGCGATAACAATAATTAATTTTTATATTTTTAAAAAAATACAGTATCATACAACTATACCAAGAATAAAATATTATTATTATTTTTTTAATTTACTTAAAAATAACCCAGTATGATTTTTCAATTAAATTGAAATTAATATTGTTATTGCATTCTAGTTCTAAAAGAAGTAAATCATTCCATTTTATTTTGTGAATGTTTGCCTACCCTATAAATGGGTACCTATGGTATGTGTGTACTAAGGAAGTCGGACTCCACACCAAAATATGGTTCAGTTGGAAAAGTGGAGCAGCGCACCCCATGTTGCCAGCCTGGCTGGCACACGACAACAACAAAAACAACAGATTTTAAGTTTGTCTTCTTGGTATTTCATTGTTAATAACAAAGAAACAACACATTTTCTTAGATCTAGACTAGGAACAGAGAAATATGCTAATGATGGCATCTAAATGCACATTCTTTTTTTAAATCCATAATTGCGACTACTGTAATATGAATTGTGCAATGTTAAATCCTTAATTGTGTAAAAGCGTCCTCAATTTCCTTTCTTAACAAATTTCAAATTCATTTTCATATTAAATTTCTTTTAATGAACAGTGATTATACTATTATTAATTGTTTATACAAGTTGTATTTATTGATTTATTTGATTTTATTACACTTTACGATGGTAAATAAAAGTGGATGTATTTGGATAAAAAAATACACACTTGTTTTTATTTGACTACTAGGAATAATTTAGCCAGTTTTATTTGGTTAAGAAGAATATTTTTTCACAATAATCTTAATTTACATACATATAATTTTATAAAGGAAAATTTAATTCATCTCTTTTTCTCTAATGATTTCTTTAAGAGTAATCTATTTCAATTAAATAATGCTTTAAATAACAGTTTTTTCGTAAAACTGATCGGTTGTTGTTGTCGTGGGCCAGCTAGGTAGGCATTATGGGGTGCACTGCTCCACTTTTCCAACTGAACCATAATTTGGTGTGGAGTCCGACTTCCTCAGTACACACGTGCCATAGGGACCCGTTTATTGGGCAGGCCACCTTATACAACCCACTCATACAAAGAAAGGACAAAGACATAATAGACAGAGAGAGAAAGTACATCCATGCGCTAACCAGGATTCAAACCCAGGACCTCTCTAACTGCAGTCAAGCACTCTGATCACTAGACAAGTTTGGCGGCAACTTATCAGTTATTTTAAATAATTTATCAATAATTAATAAAATCAAACGGAGTTAAATAGGAAGAAAATTGAAAATTTAAGAACAGAGACTTACTTTAATCCTTTACTTACAGAGAAGTTACTAATGTTGTTTATGTCATTATCTAGCTGAAGGAGGAAGTACATCAGTTTAAGGAAATTTATATTTTTGTGGCTAAAAAGAAGACTAGAACAACTTGTGTTTATCAGTTGATGAAAATTACTCTACGATAAGAGACTCCAAAAATTGAATCTTCCTAATTTGGAAGCAGACTCTCTAGCTTATCCTTAATACTCTATAGATATATCCTTTCACTTAGAGGGCGTTGCGACTATCAGCTATTTATTTTACCTAACTCAGTCACCAATAGTATATAAGACAGAGTTTCTCTTGAATACATAAAATATTTCTCAGAAACATAATTAGGTATTGAGTGGAAGAAAAGCGAATAAATATAATAAAATAATTTCCAACTGAAAAGCCAATTTGTTGCTGTCGAGTGCCAGCAAAGCTGGCAATATGGGGTGCGCTGCTCCACTTTTTCAACTGAACCATTTTTTGGTGTGGAGTCCGACTTCCTCAGTACACACATGCTGTAGGTTCCCGTTTATAGGGTAGGCAATCATTGACACCTCATTCATACAAGGAAAGGACAAAGACAGGATAGATAGAAAGAGAAAGTACATTCATGCCCGAACCGGGATTCGAACCCAGGACCTCCTTATCCACAGTCAGGCACATAAACCACTAGACAAAATGGGCGGCCAATAGCCAATTTAAAATAAATATTAAAGGTATCAGTTACTTCTTTAGCTACAGTAATTCACAAAATCAAAAGTATTTTTTTAATTAATTTAAAAGTTAGTTCAGCATATTTAATCATCATGGATAAAATAAGGAGCTGAGGAAAGTGTAGAAAAAAGAATTGGTTTACCTTCAAATTTATAATTTTAGATATAATATTTTTAGATACAATATTGATTACAAATGTAATTGATATCGATTATTTCAAATTTATATTTTTAGATACAATTTGGCCACTTCAATGTATACATTTTAATATTTAAATTTATGAAATGAAATTATAATTATGTCTTATCTATTATTATTTTCATGATTCCTTAATGGATGACTTCTTTACATATAAATTAATTAAAATATAAAATTTACGTAAAGAATTATGGATGGCTAACGATTGTATCTGTCCGGTTCAAATAATTCAAAGAGATATAATGATCCTTTTTTTAAAATTCGTTTGAACATGAGTTTTTAGGCATCAATTCCTTTAAATATTTAATTTGTAAATGCACTCTTTTAGATGAAAGATGGATTATAATTCAATGAAAAATTTAGTGTTATCTGTTTCACTCTAATACATTTTATTTGCAAAATATTTTAACATTATTGTTTAAAAAAGGTTATACGCAAAGTAAAGTAAATATACAATAACACGTTTTCATTATTTGAAAGAAATTTAATATTAATAATATAAGCAATAAAAATTAATTTTAGGATGAAAAATTATAGTCAAAAACTAGAAGTAACAAATTTTTATTAAATAACTTACATTTTTACTAAAAAGTATACTTCGTATTCCTTTTAAGCCATATTTCTAATAAGGAAGGAAATTTAATTTTTAAAAGTACTCTTTTCTAGTTTCTTTATAATGATACTAAGCTGGTTTCGATGAAAAATGCTATAATGTTTGGTGATTTTATTTTAAGAAAAATGAAAAAAGCTAAAAGCTGAAGCTGATAAATCCCTTGAAAATCTAAGACATTCCTAAGTACACAATGCTGAAGTAACTAAAAAGAGATTATAACCCTTTTATAGCATTAAACACAGAATAAAGACTGGTTTTATTTCAAGGATGGAGCTTGTCACATTTTGTATTGAATTTTCCAGTTAATTCTTCCATTTAGTCGATCTTTCAATGTTTCTTATTATGATAAATGAAAAGAATTATTTATCTTTTTAAAAACTGCTGATTTTTAATAGTATTTTTGAAATCATGTATGTGCGTAAAGTTATGCTTATTTGAGTTTTTTTGTGCTATTTTTTATCACAAATGATGAATTGTATAAATCTTGGTTACAGACACAATCATCTACAGAGCACATATATGTATCCACAACTTTTCTTTTAGATTAATTTAGATTAGAAAAAAATGTTTATCATAATTAATTGCTTAAAACATGGGAATTAATCATTCGAACACCAATTTCTTAAAGATAAAACAAAATTTAGCTATTGTTTTTAATGATTTTAAATATCCTTAATTTTTTCTAATTAATAATTCTAATAAAATTATGATAATTTTTTAAAGAAATACTTATTTTATGAATATTCCTGAAGCATTTTCTCCTATTAAGGAATATATTGAGACTAATCATAAAAAAGTCCATTTCAGATATCAATAATTTCATTTTTCAAATCTGAAATAAAAATTATATAACTACTCTAATTTTTAACGGAAACAATTTTATCAACAACGAAAATTAAAAAAAAATAACTGTATGATATGTATCTCTGAACGATTAAGAACAATTTGCATTGGACCAATGATATAATTATAATAATCATTTCAAAACTTAATCATAAATTTTTCAGCTTTTCTCAACGATTCTGGTTGTTATGCATTATACCAAATTAAATCATAAATATTCTTTAAAATATGAAATATTTAAAAATAATTGATATAAAAATCCAAATCGCGAATAACTTATCAACTTAAATTTCGAAAATGATCTGCTTATCGAACGAAATGAGAAAGAAAAATAATAACTAATAAATTTCATACAGAAACAGTTTAACTGGAGTATGGATACATTATATAATCATATTTTAGAAACTGCATTTAAATTTTAATCAAAATAAATAGGTGTTTGTGGTACATCAATAAAACAGAATTACCAATGTAGTTAGCATTATTGATAGTAAATCTTCTGATAAATTATTATTAATATTATGAATTATTGGAAAATTAATAGTATTTATTAATAAAATTATTGATTTAAATTGTGGTAAAAGCAATAAACCATAATGATATTAATCCTAAATGCGAAGCCAATTATATAATTGAAAATAATGAACTTAGAAGACATTAATGAGAATAATAAACCGAATCATGCTTTATTAGGCCTTAATATTTCTCTAAATACATTTATTTAGTAATAAACTATTATTGGGAGAACATAAAGTCGTGTTATTTCTCATGCTTAATTGATCTGTGTTAAGAACTGAAGAAAATGATTTATGTAAGTAATAGTAAATATTTGATAAAATTGAAAACATGTTATCTTATAATTAGTGACATACATACGAAACAAACAAAAGGATCATTTATGAAATACGACTTCGTTGATGACACATTTATAATAATGAAAATATAAATTTCAAAAATATAACTTTGCTCTAGAAAAAGGGAAAATCAAATGCATAACTGATATTTCAAACCATTTATTCATAAAATATATGAAAAAACATATCAAAAGGAGTAACTGAGAATACATTACAAATGTTCAAATTTTAAAAAAATATAAAAAAGAATATTAGTCCTCATTCAGAAAAAATGTCTGAATGCCTGAAGGAAATGGCTTTGATTTCCCGATAATATACTAATTATATATATGAAAATAATGTATGATAAATGAATAGTTGACAATTTGTTGTCCCATTGTCACTTCTAAAATAAAACCAAATCCAGAATAAAAGATGAATAGGTGTTAAGAAATTTTTAAATTTTTTTGAGTGATTGAAAATTTATTTTTATTTAATAGATTGGCAAGTAGTATATACAATACATTGCAATCTGTTGGGCTGTTGAGCCATAAATATAATGTAGAGTTACAAGCGGCGCTAGATTAATCTGGTGAGGATCCATGCCACCAAAATTCTATTGAGGTGATTCAAAATTTATATAAAAAAGTTTTTGTGTATAATTCTTCATTGGTTCAAAATTAAGATAAGAAAATTGAAGTCATGAACATTTTCTTTGATTCGATGGCTGATACTTGGCATTGAGACATTGACGTTTCTTGTTTTCATTTTCTTACATTAGTCTGTCTCGCTCTATTATTCAGTCTGGTAAATATCCCATTTGGTCAAAAGCAATTTTCTCTGCGGTAAGTCATATGCTTAATATTTGTCGCAATTTCTCTTGTTTCTTGTTATTACGCCGTCTCTTGTTATTTTTATCTCTATAAAATTTTCTGTATTTTAATTTTTCTCTGAAATTTGCTTCCGGAACTTATTTTTGATTGTTAATTGATCAATAAAAGTCTATTTTAGAGGAACCAAATTTAGCAATAGTCTTCAATTTTATTATATAGTTTACGGAAAAAAGGTAGACGTTAATGGCTAAACATATAATAATGTTTTGAGGAATAATTTTATAATCGATTAATATACTGCAGATGGACTATATTTTGGAAGAAAGCTTATAACCTAAATTAGATGTTCTATCTTCTACTGACGAGATGCTTTCAACCAGTATATATATATATATATATATATATATATATATATATATATATATATATATATATATATATATATATATATATATATATATATATATATATATATATATATATATATATATATATATATATATGTATATATATATATATATATATATATATATATATATATATATATATATATATATATATATATATATATATATATATATATATATATATATATATATATATATATATATATATATATATATATATATATATATATATATATATATATATATATATATATATATATATATATATATATATATATATATAATGTAAGGAGATACAGAGATACAATTTTTTTTATTTTTTGCCGACTGTTTTTAAATATAATTTAAGAGGGCGATATTTTATGCATTTCCAAAATTAAAATGTTGATTAATTTACTATTTTGAATTTACTAGAAATGAAACTTGTTTTCACTGAGATGGCAAATTATTATATTTTCAAATTCTTTATAACATGAAAATGAAAGAAATTTTATAATTATCAAATTACAAGAGTCTAAAAATTTTAATGTTTTGACATAAGTGCTCTGACTTTTGCAAAATAATGTATCAAATACGATGCTAATAATAATCTTAATTGAAATTTTAAACAGTTTCACCTGACTAATTATTTAATGTTTTAAAGCATTTCGTTTTAGTCTATCTTTTATGAACTACACAAAGTTTGTAGTAAATTAAAAAAAGAAAGAATGTTGTCGTATATATATTGTAATATTTTTCTCTAAGTTTATCGTTCTATGTTTACTGCTCTTTTATAATCCTTATAATTTAAACTAGTTTTTTAGAAGCTATTTATTTAATAAATAATTTAATAATAAATTGCTTATTTCGTAAATTTGTCTAAAACACAAAATATATACAATAGATATTTAAGGGTATTAAATAACGATATTTATTCTGAATAATGTTTCCTGCGTGGTTAATATATACTTTGCAGTATATTTAAATTCGTTCCCATAAAATTTGAAAGATGAATGAATAGTTACGTGAAGAACTTTACCAAGATTCTCGAATTTTTCATTTTATTTTGCTTAATTAAGAAATACATTTTGCAAATTTACTTACAGAAATACACTGCAAGCAACATACTAAATTTCCAATTTTATGATTTTATTTAAAGAGAAAATATATAAAGAGAATTAATGCGATGGAATTGTACAAATCTTATCGGGTAGGATTTATAATTAGGCAAATAAATTCCTGCATCCAATATAATAATAATCTCGCTATAGTCCTTAAGTAAAACCTTCTATTAAAAATAAAATCTTTTTTAAGAACCCAATTTTAAAATGCATTTTAGAAAAATGAACACTTAGTATGGATAGAATTTCGAAAATTGGAGTTTATTTAAATAGAATTTATAATTATTTATCAGACCCATGCCCCAATTTAAAAAAAACAATATCTGCTTAAGTACTTTTCGCTCTTCAAAATATTAAATTGCATGTGAGGATAATAGCTGAAGAAGCTCTTTTCAGCAAACTGCAGTCTCAAGCACTAATTCAGAGGCTCCATATTCTTAGCTAGACTCGGTGCGCAATTTATGATTTCTAATAAGACTTACGGGAACCAGATTTATTTATAATGCAAAGAATCGCATAAGTCTTCCGAGAAGTTTGCGTTAAAAGTTTTCACTTGATACTCTGGAACTCATTCTTTTAAAAATGATTAACTAAGTTTAGCTAATTTTGAAATGATAAAAAATGCATGCTTGTTTCCACATACACGTAGCATTTTTCATTTTACTTCCTATTTATTTTCCGGAAGAATTTCTAATCGTATATAAATGAGTGGAGAAAGATGCGGTGGTTTGAAATTTAAATAATGTTTCATGGTTACTGAAATTTTTTCTATACTTTATAATTTCGGCAGGTAAAATGCTCGACTGTGTGGATTTACTTAATGTGTGAGCAACTAAAAATTAAGCAGAAATTTAAAGGGATAAGAGCTTAAAACTTTATGTAGTAATCCATGATAATTAAGAAGATTACCACAACAATGTTTATGTTCATATTGTCACAATAATGTTCATATTTTTAAATTGTAAAATAAATTAAATATTTTGTTTTTCCATTTTTAGAATTTTCTCATTATTAATATATTAATTCAGAGTTACTTAAGAGTAATTATGTAATGGTAATAATGAAGTGTTTTGTTTTTATTTTTAAAATAGTGAAATATTAAAGTATTTTTTATTCCCAGATTCATAGTGCTTGGAATTAATTTTACTGACTCATTTTACTGAATGGCGTGCTTAAGGCAGAGTTTTCTGTAATTATTATTTGTACATTTTAATAGATTTAACTTCCTCCTGTAGCGAAACATACAGTAAAATATATTAAATACATGAAGATATAAAAATGTTTACTGATATCATATATTTTGATTAATAATCACTGTATTTGCTAGAGAATTTAAGAATAAAATACTAAGCATGTTTCGGAAATGCATTGATTTATTTAATTCCAGAAATAAATTTATTATATTATATCTATAACTGAAGTAGAAATTCAGAAAATAAAAAAAAACTATAATAGTTTATACAAACTTTATAGTTTTTTACTTTGTAGATAAACTTGATTATTTTTGCTTATCAAAATACAAAAGTTAATAGAAACAAATAGGATAAAAAAAATGTAGTTACTTAATGAAATGTTCGAAACCATAAAATAATTACGTTATTGTGATTTGAGTAGCAAAATTGCGTTTTCGTACTCGCTCTAATTTAATATGATTATGAAAATGAATGAATGACAGAAAAGTGATCTGCTAATATCAGCCTAAATAAGTAGATATATTTTAGTAATATTTTGATTTTAAGATTAGTAGCTTAAAATGAAAACTCAATAAAATAAAGAGAAGTAAGAAGAAATATGCTATTATTTTACCATGATAGTACTAAAATTAATTAAATTTAATTAAAGATAGTCGTACTCATAAGATTAATGGTACTTTCTTTTTCTATAAAATACACATGCTATACTGCATTCATCAGAAATCTAGATGTATGCATGTCTTTATCCACGTTTGACAATGACTCGTGCGTTGTATATTTGTTCGTGAAGCCCTTGATTCAGAATACTTGATAAACCAAACAACATAGAGTTGCTGTAAATTCCTTTGGAACCTATGTAGACTTTAAAAACTTTTTATTGTTGTCAAATTATAATCTTTTTTCACAAAGAAGGAATTGAAATCAATTTTCAATCATTTATCTCAATAAATATTCAAGGCATAAATATAAAACTGAATTTAAGTTTAATATAATATGTTAGGATATTTCTAAAGTTTCTAATTCCGTATGATATAAAAATGTCATGAAGACCATGTTTAAGGAATTATAATCTTATACTGGTAGCAAAACTTTTTTTCAATTACATTAAAAACAATTAACGAAAACAGTTTTTTGTGGAAATTTTTGTTAATTGTTTTATATAGTTGTTTTCTAAAATTGTTGTATGTTTTGATATTTTCCTAAAATGATGTCTTATGGTGTTTTATTTTCAATGCTATATTTCATTATTCTGAGTTGGAAAAATCATAAAATGTGCCATTCTACTATTCTTTAAGGAAACTGAATTTTAATAATATAATGTCCAGTGCAGTACTTTCAGTTGTAAGTGGTTGTTTCGATAATTTTCATTAATTTGTTCAAGAAATACAGTGTTTTTCTATTCGATATAGTTTAGTTTTCATTTATTTGCAACTCAATTGTTGAATTGGAAATATTTTCACAAATATTTTACTGTTTAAAATATTTTTCTTCAATTTTGTATTTATAATTTGTTATTTATTTGATTATAAAGCATGTTAATCTACTGATTCTTGCTGAGAAAGTTTCTGAGTTTCCAATAAATAATTCTTTAACAGACTATAATATGAGGGCTTAGTGAAACTTTCAATAATTTTCTTTTAAGATGATTAATAATTTATAATTATTCAACATATAATTTTGAAATTTCTCAGACATATTTTATTTTGAAATATATATCAAGAAATATAATTTTACTATCATATTTTATGCATTAAATAAAAAAATTTAATTGTTACATAAAATAAGCTAAATATGTTTATGGTTGTTTTATAAAATTTTATTTCAATGACAGAAAAAGAAAAAAGTTATTTGCAAAGAATATTTTCAAAGTAATCAAACTTTTTTTAACATATGTATTTAAAAATAAATATTAATTCTAAAAGAAAAACAACATTTTATGATGTAAGAAGAAAAAAAAGTAAATGTTCTTGCCAATTTAATCAAAGAACATTCACCAAACACACAAAAGTCGTTTATTTATTCCAATTCCATTGTTGGTTGATCTAAATACCCAAGGGAACTGGTAACAAAAAATTTGGAAAGCTGAATGCGAGCAAAATTATGCACGTTCAAAATTGAGGCAGGATAGTCAAATATGAGAAAATTTTTATTCTTCCAAACGATATGCACAAGAGGGGGAAAAAAGGCAAAAAAGTTAAAACCCAGTAGAAATACAATTTAAATAGGGAAATAGAAGAAAGTTTCCACCGCAAAATAATTGCAAGTGAAACAGACAGGAGACGAAAGAAAATTTTTCGCTTTATGTCTCTGAAAGAATGGTTTTTTTGTGGTAAGAGATTTTTGAAATCTAATATATAAGAAATAGGTAGCCATTTCTTTTCCATTTTTTCTTCAGAAATTTGCATATAGATAATAGCGCCTTTCTTGATGTAGATGTACATTATTGATGTTTTTCTCTCGCCGTGTTATATTTGGATGTCTTGGACAAGAAATGTGTCTGATGGTGTTTCTTGTAAGAAGACCGCGTCACCAACATTTTTGAAATTAACTTTTTTGTTCACAAAAGTTTAATGTAAAACTTCAAACGCTTGCCATTGAAAATGTCCTATCAAGAATAACGTCTTGACTGAAGATATTTTCTTTCACATATTGTAAGCTTCAGTTAGTCGATAAATGCGTGTGAACATGACGTAGACTTTGAAGACGAAAATGTTGAATGCCATGTGCTTACACAGTAGAAAATCAGTGTTAAAAATGTCTAAAACTATTTTCAGTATTTTTCGTGAAATGGTTGTAAAAAGCTTACTGGGAAACATTAATGAAAAATTAATCTTCTGGAAAGTAAACGTGTATACATACATATATATATATATATATATATATATATATATATATATATATATATATATATATATATATATATATATATATATATATATATATATATATATATATATATATATATATATATATATATATATATACATATATAAATATACATATATATATATATATATATATATATATATATATATATAAATATACATATATATATATATATATATATATATATATATATATATATATATATATATATATATATATATATATATATATATATATATATATATATATATATATATATATATATATATATATATATATATATATATATATATATATAAGACAAAATATTGTTCTAACTAAATATACGTTTCGTTGTTGGTAAGATACATTTTCTTGTTATTTACAGATTAGCCACATGGAATGTCAAGTTGAGAAGAATAAACCTTTTCGATACTTCCTTCTTTTTTTTTAATCAAGGTTCTAAAAGGCCGTGGAAGTTGTTCACAACATTTGTGCTGTGTATGTAGTGGGTTCTATGGCTGAAAAAAACCACTCGTAGTAGGTATGCAAAGTTCAAAAAAGTAAATTTTGATCTCAAAGTTTGGCCGTTCTGTTGAGTTCCAAAAACCTGTAGAACTTTGAGAAAACATTGTGAACAACAAAGGAGAATACATTCTTGATTAACTGCTTGTATTTGTCTATTGAAAATTTTTTTTAACAAATATTAATAAAAACGGCGGGAACTTAGTTGCCAACCCTATATATGTATATAAATAAAGCTGTAAATAAATTTCACACTGAAAATTCAGATTCAGATATATTACAAATGGAGTTGCCGACCAACTTGTCTAGTGGTCAGCGTGCCTGACTGCGGATAGGGAAGTCCTGGGTTCGAATCCCGGTTCGGGCATGGATGTACATTCTCTCTCTATCTATTCTGTCAATATCGTTTCCTTGTATGAAGAGATTATGAATGGTTACCTACCCTTTAAACGGGTACCTATGGCATGTTTGTACTGAAGATGTCGGACTCTACACATAATATGGTTCAGTTGGAAAAGTGGAGCAGCGCACCCCATATTGCCAGCCTAGCTGGCTCACGACAACAAGTGGAGTTAAATTTTTCAAGAACAAACGTGGTATTATTTTTTCTAAGTATCTAAACATAATACTAGATAATATATTCAAATCTGAAATAACTGTATTATTGATAATAATAAAACAGAGGGATTTAGGTTTTTTTAATCAAATAATAGTATATATTGTATTAGTTCCTTTGATTTGTAAAGACCTTTTCACTAACATATCAATTGATAAATTAAATTATGTATTGTATTTCTATTTTCAAAATTATAGAAATTCAAAATCAATATTGATTTTGAATTTTGGAATAACTTGGTTAAATACGTATTTTTAAATTTTTTATCTATAATGTGGGGAATATATATATTTATACAAAGTTTGTGGTATTCCATAAGGATCTAATTTTTCATGCATATTGCAAATCTGTTTTTGCATTAATTTGAAAGAAGTTTTATTTATCCTTTTGCTTTTAGATACATTATTATTTTCAATAATTCAAATTTTGGAGACAATTCTGAATTAATTTGTTCCAATGAACTTTCTCTAACTAAAACAAAATTCTTTGAAAATAATGCTGAATTTTTAGTTTTATTTATCATTATTAAAAAATTTATTACTTATGTTTTTATTTTTGACGAAAGTAATATATTTAATTTTAAAGTCAACGAATTGATATACTGTAACTCCAATATTTCTTTACAATTTTAGCTAAATCGTATTTACAATATTTGCAATAATTATAAATTTGCTAAAAATCAAATAAAACGTTTAATTTATAATTTGATAATAATATTCCCAAAAATTTAATTTTAAAATATGCAGGAAGTAGGGATTCGCTTGTAAGATTGAAGTAATCTGTGGTTTTACCAACTACAGAATAGCTACCCAGCTGCAGTCACAAAATTGTAATGTAATTGCAAGCATTGAAGCTCTTACAAGAATCCCGAAAACACACCTACTTTCAGTTTAAATCTATCTTTATAATCGCGCGTATAATTTTAAATAAATTTAAACACTATTTAACTTTAAACCTCTTTAAACATAAATTAATTTTAAATTTACTGCATGATTTCTCAACTGCTTTTTAATTTTTTGAATTTAACTCGTAATTTTTCAAATTACTCTTGTAGCAACTATATCTTTATCTAAATTTTAAATTTACTTTTGGTAGCTATATCTTTACTTCAATTTTGAAATAAATCCTGATTTGATAGTATTGCTATTCTGAAAGTATATATTTAGTTCCTTCCACTATGGTTTTATTTTTTTTGTCACATACTGCTTTGTCATATACTGCTATCCTCATGATATACTGCTTTACTTTAATTTTTGATGTACATCTTTATACTTTTTTTCCTTTAATACAAACACTTTTCGGGGAATTACTCCAAGATCTTTGGACATTTGTTATTCGTGCATGTCAGAAGAGGATGTTTAATTTGCATAGTTGATCATTTCCCTCCCGTTTAAAACGTGATCTCTTTGCTTTCCTTCTATTCTTTGTATTGTATATTGTTTCATCCTTGTCAGTAATTTTACTAGTTTTAAGTTTTTTGTTCTTCATGTTGTATCACACACACGCATTATATATATATACATACATATATATATATATATATATATATATATATATATATATATATATATATATATATATATATATATATATATATATATATATATATATATATATATATATATATATAGAGAGAGAGAGAGATACTCGTTTTTGTGTATAATAGTATAATTTACGTGCATATACAAGGGTCCTTGGTTAGGAAAACAGATATGGGCACTGTAGGCCTGTCGTGCCGCATGTTTAGTTTTATTTTAATACAGTTTACGTAACTCACAATTTTACGAACTTTTCTCTGCTCCCCAACAAAATTCCACCGATGCAATGACATTTTAAATTCCCACTTACTTACTAAATATTTGTTAAATTTCTTATTTAGCAACTAACTTTCGTGCATATCCATTTGCATTTTTTATGATGTTTTATTTATTTTTTGGTTTATGGTTGAGAAACTTGAATCGAAATGTTATTATTGGAGTTTTTTAAACTGCGAATAACTAGCTGTAAAACTGAGTATTAATTAATTAGCATAATAAATAAAAAAATAATGTCAACTTTGTTAAAATCGGAATTATTTGAAATCGAAATTAAAAGAAAATATACTTAGTAAATCTTAGTATGATTTATGCCAATATATATTCAGCTATTAAGAAATGCTATTATTATTCAGCATAGCCTCAAATAATATTTTAAGCACTCTGTATGGAATTTTTTCAGCCTAATCTTACTTCCGATTTTGCTTACATTTAAGTGAATGAAAAGGTTCAAATAAAAATATCATGAAATACTTCTGGTTTTGCATAGACTTATGTAATTGACCTTCTAGGCTTAATTGTCTTGTGAATGTAGGCTTAGATTGTTGCAGAAAATAATATACGTCATTTTGACCAGCGTGTGTTATGAAATAAACTATTATTTCGGAAGTTAGATAAAATTAACACTAACAAACACACACACACACACAGATATATATTATATATATATATATATATATATATATATATATATATATATATATATATATATTTGTCTGATTGCTTGTTGAAATGCTAAGAATGCTGTTTTCTAAATCATTCACATATCAAACAAGTTTAATGCACTAAGATGATGCATAATATGATAGGAATTAATAAAATGAAATGTGACTTATGAAATATAATTATGATAATTTCGAAGTTTGCACTATAATCACCGAGCAAAATATGAAACTGCTGTTTTTGAAATACATTCATAGTTCTTAATTATAAATTTAAAATTTAAAACTAATTCAGTATTCATGCTCAAAGTTTGAAAAAAAATTTTTTTTCTCATATCTGATATATATTTTTTAAATATATTTTTTCTCATTTTAATGAATTTTTCACATAAAACTAGATTATTTGATTAACTTTTTTTATTGTTTTTCCCTAGTCCTTCATATTTTTATTTTTATTTCATGAATTTCAACATGAGAGAAAATTTTGAGGCTCATAAATACATGTTCCAGAATCATTAGAATGAAATATTTATCATTAACTCCTTTACAATTCAGGCATAACTTCGATTTTCTATTATTAAGAAAATAATTTGAAGTAACTAATCCTGTTTATCAATTAAAAATTACTTAAACCAATTATGTGACTTATTAACAATTGGAAAACTAATCCTCATTTTTAATTGCTGCCTGAAGATTATTAATGATCATACTAAAAATAATTTCTCATTACAAAAATAAAACTGTGAAACAATGTGAATGAAAAATTTAAATGCTGGAATTAAAAACTTGCTTTTATTTCCATATGTGTATTTCATCTTGAAAACAATCTACTTCTCCCTGACTAAAATTGTACAAGATTAAATAATATAGTCTGAATTATATTTATTTTGTTTGTTTTTAGTTTATTTTTCACTGTTCTAACAAGTAATTAAATTTTCTTCCCCACGTTTTTCTAAAAATCTTTCTTTGTACAACGATATTAATTTAATAAATATTATCACCAGTACATTTAATAAAGTCGGAGTGTAATTAAGCATAATTAAACATTCAACTATCTTTGCTATAACTTTTTTTGTTTAATTATTAATAAATTATTAACTATTAAATTTTATTCATTTATGATTTATTTTAGTTGCTTCTCAAGAGTTAAAATTAAAACAAATTTAATTAATTTCCTCGAATATTATTTATTAAATTAATTGTTAATTGTTCAGAATATAAGTAAAACTGCTATTTTGTTTTCCCTAAAATTTTGTTGTAATTTTTAATTTATAAGTAAAATATATATATATATATATATATATATATATATATATATATATATATATATATATATATTTATTTATTTATAAGGATATTATTCATTAATCAAAAATATTATAATGATTAAGGTAACATTTTTCTTATTTAAATTTAGTTCTTACGTATGAATTGCATGTTTCCTTATTTTCATAAAAATTATTAATTTTTCAAATACTTCTTCCATATTTTTCACTGATGAAAAAGTAATTTCACTAAATTGAAAAAGATCACTAAAAAAGTAATTTTTTAAATAATATAAAATATTTTCAGTTTTTTAAATAAACATATTTCAAAGAATGCTAAAAATTTAAATTACTTTTTTATCTTTTTCATTGCATATTTCATTACTTAGCAATTGAATATTACTATAACATTTTTATTAACTTACTCTGCATAACAAAGAAAGTTTTCATAAATAAATATTCCCATTTATTTATTCCAGTGAAAAAAAACTTAAGGAACTTCCAAACAGACTTACATGAAAATTTGCTTGAATTAACTTGTCTTAAATTTGCTAATTTCATATTTTTGCTCTTGAAATATTAAGAATATTTCAATTCTTATATTCATTTAAATAAACTTAATTCTTTCTAAGCATCTATAGAAAGCAAATATCAATAGATAAAAAGAAAGATCAAGGTTGATCGCATGCCTGAGGATAAAATTGCATCAACAATTAATAAGTAATTAACAGAAAACAAATCTAAATTCAATCAAGATTCTTAATAAGTGAATGAGTTTCATTTTTGACAATACTATTTTAAATATTAATCACATTATCTAAATGCTCTTAAACAAGTAGATGATTACACACAGCCTTTACATATTTTACTCATGATTCTGTAAAAAATGAATTGCTGTTGTTTAAAGTTAAAATTTAATGTCATATAAATATAATTTACTATAATTTATGCATGCCGACCAGTTGGATGAGTGGTTAGCTTCCTGACTCCTGAGCTGCTGGTCCCGGGTTCAAATCGCGGTTCGGGTGTGGATGTTACCATCTCTCTGTCCTTTCTTGTGTGATGATGTATGAATGTGGCCCACCTTATAAACGGGTTTGTGGTGGTATGAAGCTGGCAACGCTACTTGCCTCCGTGACTTGGTTCACAGGTGCCCGCTGGGTAACGACAAATGAGTAGCAGTCTCTGGCCTTGTTGTAGCATAGAGTTCAACCCTCTTGTGCCCGCCATTAGAAAAAAAATAATTTATGCATTTCTTTGTAACGTGTGTGTTAAAATCTTTTCTTTTAAGTACTATACTTTAATTTTATAATCCTCATAATTTGAAACAATAGCTTTTACTTAGTATTAAAAAATCATAACCTATTTTCCTTAATTGAAAGTTGCAGCATCTTTTGAAGAGCTTTGTTCTCTTTTATACAGATACAAAAAATACGTTGTAATTTAAAAACTGGAATTCTTTTTTTTTGCAATGGCGGGCACATTTGGGTAACTAACCCTTCGCCACAACAAGACCGGAAACTGCTACTCATTTGTCGTTATCCAGCGGGCACCTTGTGAACCAAGTCACGGAGGCGAGTAGCGTTGCCAGCTTCATACCACCACAAACCCGTTTATAGATGGGCGACATTCATACATCATCACACAAGAAAGGACAGAGAGATAGTAACATCCACGCCAGAACCGGGATTCGAACCCGGGACCCACAGCTCGAGAGTCAGGAACGCTAACCACTAAGCCATTTTGGTCGGCAAAACTGGCAATCTAAAAAATTATTTTCAGCAATTCCTAGCAATCCTATTTACTTAATTATTATTTCTCTTCCAGAGAATTAACATATAACTGAAAGTTTATTATTATTGTTGTTTTTTTATTTTAAAATTTAATAATTGACTATTCTAAAAAATTTAAATATTTATGTTCGAATGTTAAAGCTTAAAAAATAATCTTATTTTTACATAGCCTAATGGACAGCTTATGGTCTTAATTTCTTGAATAACATTTTTAATATCTATCGAGTAAATTTCTGGAAGCTTCTTTGATAGAAACCTGAAAACTCCCAAATATTTAACCCAATAATATTTTATGCAGACCATTGTTATTTTCTTCGTTGCATTTTGATTTTTCTGCAATTATAATCTGAGATAAAAATTTGAAACTAGCTTCCTAAAAATTCTCTTATAATATTTCACTAATATTTTTTCTCTTTAAAAACATTTCTATTGGTATATCCACAAATAGAAAATTATAATATTATTTACAATTGTAAATTTGGATGTAATTTATTGAGTATATGATTTACAATTCATTTTTTACAAATTATTTTAGTTTTTATGATTTTAATAATATTTTGCTCTTAAAATTATGCTTTCAATTATTTGCATAAATTTGATTTCACTTTTATTTTCATTCCTAACTCTATTTCCAGCTCCTTTAAATATAATGTGCATATAAGGGGACTGAAATATCATTTTTTACTAACTCATAACCGAAATTTATTCACAATTTCAGCGAAGCATCTTAAAAATAGAAAGAGTTAATTGTTTCAACTACATATCATAAAATAAATTAGAGCAAAGAAAACTAGGATTTTTATATAGGATTCGTGTAAATCACTATTCTTTAAATAAAACCTTCACGTAAATTTAATATGATTCAGACTTTATCGTTTCTAACTTAATAAATATTCTTTTAAGGAAAATGAAAGTATAAAAAGTTCAAATAAGACATATATATAAACTTATATTTGGTGTAAATGGCATTTTTAGATGAATAAACAAAATGTAATTGTTGAAATGTATTGACTAAATTTTTTTTCACTAATTATTTAAAGCTCACAAGCGATACATTTTTTTACTAAACAAATAATGTTAATAACTAAAAACTTAATATTAATTAGGATGTAATCAGTAAAAACTTATTATGAAAGCATATTTACTAAATCTTCTGATTATAAGGAAACAAAACAATTCATTATTTATTAGAATATTCAAATATACATTAAAAAATTACACAACTGAGATTACAGTACTTATTCTTATTACTCTTACTTTATTCTATAAAATTTAAAAATTATTCGGAGTTATAAGAAAAGCAATTTATTATTTAGTAAATGATACACAATATTTCTGAATCCAATTCTTTATTTTTATAATAAAACAAAAAGAATGGAAAATTGATGACGCAGCAGATATTTGCAGAAGAGCTGATTTTTTTTATCTGTATGGAAATTGCATGATCTTGTTATATAAGAAAAAAAGAGAAATTTTGGTACCGCACGGAATTTTAGAAACACCACATGCTGAGTAAGGAGAAAATGTATAAAAATATAAAATGCTGAAAATCTAGCTTTCCAAACTTAACTTCGGTCCCATTTTTCTTGCCAAAGCGCACGTGTAATTTTCCCTTTCTCAATATATAAAATATTTTCGGTAGAGTACAAAACTTTTTTAAGAATATTTATGGCAGATTTGAGTAAGACATAAAATACACTCTGTTTTATCAAGCAAATTCTTATAAGTTTTAAACTTGAAAATTTATTGCATAAAATTCTTTTCAGCTTTATTGATGGAAGTGGATTAAAGTTTGCAATTAATGTTTAAAAAATACTACTTTCTTCAAAAAAAATTATTTTTAAATTTTTAAGTTATTCATATAATTACTTTTCATTCGAGTTACTAACATAATACAGATTAAAAAAGGAATAATTTATTAATTTTTAAAGGAATAGTATTATATATTGACTCTTTTGAATAATATTTATTTTATTTTTAATAAAAAAAATTTTTTTATTAAAAATGAAATGTTTTTAATAAAAATGTTATTTATAAATTGCATTTGGGTTAAAATTATCTTTTAATTTAAATTTTAATATAAAATTAAATTTGAGGATTTGAGATTAATGTGAAAACTCCAACACACTAAATTACATTAATGTTAAGGTTAATATTACATCGATTATTAACTTCGATAACATTGATTTGAATATTATTATTTACATTCTTTCCAAAACAAAATTAATGAAGAATATTTTCAGGAACTTTGACTGAAGTATTGGGTTGTTTGGAAAGTAATTTCGTTTTTCTGAAAATGAAAAAAACGTAGATTGAATGACTATTTTTTTGAATTGTTTACTGTCAATTCTAGTCCAACACCTCTTACCATCTTACTGTTGTGTAACATGATTCCACATGCATAAGATGGTTGGTTTTTCCTAGTAAAAAACTAATTCAGGTGGGAAAAACGAAATTACTTTCCGAACAACCGAACGAACAACGAAGAATATTTTCAGGAACTTTGACTAAAATATTGGGTTGCTTGGAAAGTAATTTCGTTTTTATGAAAATGAAAAAAGTAGACTGAATGAATATTTTTTTGAATTGTTTACTGTCAATTCTAGTCCAACACCTCTTACCATCTTACTGTTGTGTAACATGATTCCACATGCATAAGATGGTTGGTTTTTCCTAGTAAGAAACTAATACAGGTGGGAAAAACGAAATTATATTCCGAACAACCCAATATTATCATCTATTATAATGTAAATTTTAATTATTTTCTAGTGAAATGCTTTATCAAAAATTATGTTTACTGTATTTACCCAATCAAAACGAAAAGATGTTTTCGCCTTAATTAGGAAGTTGCTTTAAAAATCTGCATTTATATTTAAATATCTAAAATGGCGTTTAAATTAAAATTCATTTTATATGTATGTTAATGTTAAAAAATTTAGAAAAATATATTGTGAAAACTTTAATGAAATAAGATCACTGCATTGAAATTATTATTCATTTTAAACAAATGTTTTGTTGCATATTTAACAAATATATATATATATATATATATATATATATATATATATATATATATATATATATATATATATATATATATATATATATATATATATATATATATATATATATATATATATGCATATTTATAATATATCGTACAGTATTTATATATATACTTACAATTACATACATTTATTTATTATTTTTATTAATCGTTTACATCCAGATAAATTGATTATGGAAGATAATACATTGGAAATAATATAGAAATAATCTAAAAATCTATTTATTTATATTGGATTTAATAAGCAATTATTGATTTTAAGAAAATAGATGAGAATAAAATGTCACGCTGATAAGCAATTGCTATTTGAATGTTATTTTAAAATCTGTTGAGTTACTAAAACTGATGTTTTTAATATAAAATTATATTGATGCTGTGATATTATTTATAAATATTTTACAATGGATATTATAAATTTTTTCTTTTTCTAAAATTATATTTAGAGATTTTTCTAAGAAATAGGTAGCATTTCATACTTCAAAACGGTTAATCCTTAATACTTAAAAAAAATTTCCTAATAAAATTAATATTTAGTAAGTTTATTATATATTATATATACTTAATATATTTAGTAATTTTATACTCATACCTACGTTAAATTTTCCAAATTTTTTTCATTGTTCAGGCAAAGAATGGTTAGAGTTCTGTGGAATCAGTATGGTTTTCTTAACTGATTCTATTGTTAATTATATACATTTTAATATAATTTTTATTAATTTGTGGTTTTTCGAGTATTAGGATTGGGGTGCTTAATCGACGTTTTGCAACATTTATTTCATAATTTTCTTTGGTATGAATGTTTGAAATAATATTAATTATGTTAATATATTCTAGTTTTAAAATCGCCTTGTTATATAGTTATTACTTCGTATGTTTATTTACATAAAACATTAAATTTTAAATGGAAATGTTTTAAAATATGTATATATTTGAATTTATTGTCGTGAGTAAAACTTGAAGTTGACGTTGAACCCACAATTTTAAGATATAAACACCGAGCGAGTTATTGAATTATATATTTTCATAAACTTTGAACTCTCCTTCACATTTATAATGTGATACCTAAAATATATTCTTGTTATTTAAAATGGATTTCTTTTAAAAATGTAACTCTTATATAATTAAAATTCTTAAATAAATAATATTATAATAGTAAATTAATACTTATAAATTCAAGGAGATTTTCTAGATTTGGAAATACTTATCTTTAATAATTATCTAAATAAATTATACCCATTTCAAAATATTTTCTCATTGAAGAAAATATTTAAAAAAAATCTAACATGCAATCAGTTAAATTAAAAACATGCGAATCGTCTTATCATAATGATAAAGAAAATTTCGAAACTTTTGGCGTCAGCTGCATTTGCTAAAGTAGATTAATACTACAGCTCATACAACGCCATTCTTTCATTTCCATCACCCGAAAGAAACCCAATCCTGCTTCTAATGGGTGAAGAGAACACTGTGACACATGATACTATCCACTTTTCTGAATTATTTTTTCTTTTTATAGCACAAGGACATAAAGATCACTATCCTTTTTTCGTTTTTACACCACCAGTTCCACACCCAAAAATAAACGCTCCATTTAACCGAAAAAGCTCGTGGTGTGGAAAAAATAATAAAAAAATATCCATAAAAAAAAGTCCAATTTATCAGATCATAAGCTGACCCAACATCCACCTTGATTAGGACAACACATAAGACTTAGGTAGGGTTGGGCATGTGTCAAAATTGACAGTTCTACTGCGGAATGCTAAGAAAAAGAGGGTGTCGGGCAATAATAACATGGTGAAGGAAACTAGCGAGTGTATTCCTTCTCTTTGTCAGATCCTGTGAGCGATAAGCATGGCAGTGGCCGAGGGCGAGTTGGAGACGTATTGATTACATAAATGTACTTGGTGGGAGTCGTTTCCAGTTTTATGGCATGGCGCACCTATGCCCGCAGGAGACAACCACACTTATTCGTTTTTGTTGCAGTGGCAGCAACTCTGGGTCAACCCTTTAGTCTACCTAGAATACGTCAATGAGTAGAGCTCTGTAATCATAAGTAAGAAATGTCCTCTTGAATAAACTTCTTGATGAAGTGTAGTGTTTTAAATGTAAATATGAAATGAATGTCTTAAAATGTGCCAGATATATTTGTTTTTAAATTGGTCTACGAGTAGAGCTCTATAGTCATACGCAAGAATTTATAATAATAGAATACGTCAACGAGTACAGCTCCATAATCATACATAAGAAATGTCCTCTTGAATAAACTTCTTGATGAAATGTAGGTATTTTAAATGTAAATATGAAACGAATGTCTTAAAATGTGCCAGATATATTTGTTATTAAATTGATCTACAAGTAGAGTTCTATAATCATACGCAAGAATTTGTAATAATAGAATACGTCAACACATAAGTACAGCTCTATAAACATATGAGAAAGGTCCTCTTGAATAAACTTATTGATGAAGTGTAGTGTTTTAAATGTAAATATGAAATGAATGTCTTAAAATGTGCCAGATATATTTGTTATTAAATTGGTCTACGAGTAGAGCTCTATAATCATACGCAAGAATTTATAATAATAGAATATGTCAACGAGTACAGCTCCATAGTCATACGTAAGAAATGTCCACTTGAATAAACTTATTGATGAAGTGTACTTTAAATGTAAATATTAAACGAATGTTTTAAAATGTGCCAGATATATTTGTTATCAAATTGGTCTACATCCGATTGATTGTTATCTTATTCAAATAATATTTAAGTGATATGGTATATCACTTATTAACTTGACGTTTGACTAAAAAATGTAGTCGGATATAGGTCTTCAAAGCGAAAGGTCTCGGTTCTATTCCAGCGACTGCTGAACAATAGGAGATGCGTGTTACGTTTCTGATTTATGCATGCACATCTTTTCGGATCGGTACTTGAGAGTTTCCAAGCTTAATTTCATTGCGACACGTGAATACGGTTCATTATCTATTAAAAGTCCACCAGGAAGATAATTTGGCAGTGGGCATTAAAATGTAACAATAACCTTAGGCCATTAGGTAGTCCTGAACGAGTCAAACATGGATTTATTTATTGTTCCATTAGCATTGCCGGTAAAATGACGTAAAACATAACTATCTATTAATGAAATTAATCAGTGATTTCGAAGCTCTTTTGAATATTAATTAAGATCTGTATATTTTTATTAAATCTTTTTTTTTTGTTATTATTAATAGAATAATATAGGATTTTTAACTACAGAAATGAAATACCCTTAAAAATGTTCATTGTGAAAACAAATTTCGAAGTAATGACTGTAAGGAAATTTGAGGTCTCTGTAGATTCATTGAAAAAGTCAATTTTTTCACAATTGAATGGTAGTGAGTTCTATATCGACCCAGACGAAAATCCGCGCTATTTGCTTACAGCGACTGGGGACCATAAAATAGGAGGTGGTCTCATTGTCTTTTAATTGAAATAATATTTCTGGTACGGCAGACGAAGTTTAAGAATCCTCTCTTTTGTTTCTGCTTTTAAATTGCGAAGCTCCACCTACATTATGGGTTAAAATGGAATTATGGGTTACAATTGGGTATCCCACAACAAAAAAAGCCAACAATTGCACCTCTTGCACCACAAAGAGGGACCTAATAGCACATAGGTTCCTAAAGTGGTCCAGGTGGACCCCCGGGGGTCCAAGAAGACCACACGAGGGACCACCTAGATGCGAAAAGAAAACAGGGATTCACAAGTTGTAAGTGGGGTCCATGAAACATTTTCTGGTTTTCATCATAAATAACAAAAATTTTGGCTTGGATTTACTTAACAAGTATGCAGGAAGTATCATTCACTAGGTAGGTACTCAAAAATATTCGAGATTCAGTTCAAACACAAAATTGAATAGAACAATAGATAATAGTACAAGTTTACACCACATGTCGAGGCTTGCAAAGTGCCGCCCGTGTGCCATCTCATTAAAAGTATGACTGTCTTTTATTGTTAATTTACATTTTAAAGTTCATTTTTGATTTTTGTCAATTGTTGATTGTTTGTAAAAATGTTTATAATTTTGTTCAACCACAAGTATTATTTTAATAAATAGGATACAAGAAAAGATGCCACTTTTTTTGCTTAACATCCCCAATTTAGAGTGATATTTTTTAAGAGATTTGGGAATACAGTAGAAATGCAGCAGCAGGGGGTCTACCGAAAATAGTTAAACTTTGAAAGTAGTCCACGAGAAAAAAAAAAGTTTGGGAACCCATGTACTAGCATCATAATCAATTTCCCTGTAAGTTCAAATAAATAAAATATAAATATTTTGTATTAAACGAAAATAAATTTTTATTGCTATCTAATTTAATTTTAAAATGAGTAAAAGTATAAACCTTCAATTTTACATTAAAAAACTTATAAAAATGCTTTTGAAATAAATTTTACTGCCAAAATTGTTTTGAATGTTCTAAATTTCAATTCAAAATGAAAAATGATTTCATATTTAATATATTTTGCAAGAAAACCATTTAATTTCACGTCTTTTAAATTTTAATCTAATGCTTTACAATAAATTTTAAAAAAAAAATTCCGCTTGGTAATATTTTCAGAGTTTAAAAAAAATACTAATTGTAAAAATTGATATACAATTGATGCATTGATGAAATAAAAATAAGTACTTCAGATTAAATGGAATAAAATAGTTTCTAGTATTAAGAAAATATCGTCTGTCAGACAAACAAGATTCCAGATGCTAAGAACCTAAAAAAAGAAAACTGCACCTTTTTCCCTAACGGTAATAAATTATTTAAAAAAAAAAGAGCAAACAAAAGAAAGAGCACCAACAGGCATCATTCCATCGCTTCTCTGTCTAACACGTGTTTCCCTTTGTCCCCATTATACTTCACCGTCTCCCTTTTTTGGAGGGAAAATTACTTACAAACATTGCTTCAATCGTCATTTGATTATGATTCATTTTTTTTCGTTCGCATACTTCTCCATCGCAAATTGTTTCCACCCTAGTTGGAGGGAAACCGTGAATCATCCTGCAGGAAATATCTTACAAGGCAATGAATAAATATTCGTTTGTATTTGAACAAACCTTGCGAGAGAGTACTTATTTATCGATTTCAAAGTGAAAAATTACAGTGATAATTTGAAGGGAAAACTTGTTTTATTTTCATGTTTGCTAGGGATTCTTAGCAGCGCGCTTGTATTAAATGTTTCTACATATATCAGGGGAAAAGAAATGTGTATTTTATTTGAAAATAAAATGAAATATTTGCGTTTGATGGAACATAAACATGGTATTTGTAAAAGGACCAAATGCTTTTTTTATTGCTGAAGCAAAAGTAGCAATATTTATGGTCATAAAATATCATTTAATAGCATTTTTTGCCGTTCAAACCAAAGTGAACAATTTTCGAGAAACATCCATACTGAAAATAAATAACGCTGCACAATAAGAAATAATCTTCAAAAAATGTTGCTGAATAGTTTAAAAAGTATTAAGGTTTTCATCAAAGAATTATTTGTTTATTAAAACTTTTACAGAATATATGTATAAAAGAAAATATAATTATGCTTGTAAAGCACCATTATAAAATATATTTCAAAAATTATATATCTTAATATGGTATTTTATGAAATAAGCAATCCATTGTTATATTTAAAAAAAACATAAATCCTCTTATTTTTTTACAAATTTCATTGAAAACTATACAAATTTCTTAATTTAGGAGAAGAGTTAAATGTTAATAACCGATATCTAAATTATGGCGTTGATAAAATTTATTGCCAAAAATTATAATCTGATCGGCGTATTTATTAAAGCGTTATCATTTTTTGACTGATTTAAGAATTTAAATAAACGGTGGCAACTAAAGAATCTTTAAATGGTAAGCAACATATATAAAATGCACTCTTAACGACAGTTAATACAAAGTACTACCAGTTCATCAAGATCTGATATTGAATCTGGTAATTTGTGATAAAAATAATAGGAATATATTATTCTGATATTTATTGGCTGAGTGTTTCAAAATTTATATTGAATTCTGCTGCCTACTAAATTTATTGGCCCTGTGTGCAAGTCTTACTCCAGTATTCCCTATGGGCTTGTAAAAATGATGTTGCTTCAGCAATTTATTTGTATTTAGTTCAGAGTTGGCCTCTAACAGCTTTGTGGAAATAGCCAGGAGAAGTTTAGTAATTTAGAAACAGGGACCAAGCAGAAACCATCCAGTATTTGACCATTCACCAGCAGCAGTTTCATTTCTCTTAAGATCACAACTTATTTAACCTACCTCAGCTGCCTTTAGTGAGCACGATGAATAGTCGGCTAAGCCGAACTCGAACTCACTGCCTCTCGATAATGTGAAAGACTTCCCAACCAAGTAGGCCACCATGGCCCCCAATGGAAAAGATGTTAAACCCCAACCCTTAATAAGAAGTTTATTGACATTTTAAAGTTGAATTTGAATTATCATATAGAACTTCATCCTTCTAAAGATATGTGTCGGAATCATTTTTCATTTATAAAAAGAAACGAGTCATTTTATTAAAATGCTTTGATACTCCTTTGATGTAGATAGCATAATGGCAAAATGCCGTGTAGAATTACACCTAACGCATTACTTGTCTACAAGAACTTTTTATAGATAATAGGCCTTATTCTCGTGTGCAAGGGAGTAAACCCCCCAAATCCTTATTACACACTCCCATTAGACAGAAACACATTTATTTCCCTTCATTCAACAGTGTCTGGGATTGAATCCGGAACCGTTTGCTGTGAGCAGCTTTATCCTATCCCTCGGCCACACATCTTTTTTTCAAGCAATTAATTTTTTCTATATTCAAAAAACTTGTTAACGATTATGAATCTATTATTTTTTGTACTTTTCCTATGAAACTATGATATCTTTTTCTTCCCAAAATTGTTTCGTAGTTTAAAACAATTTAACAAGATTTTTTGAATGGAACATTTTTTTAAAATAAAAATCAATGATTTTAAACTTCGCATTTATTTACGACTCTTTCCTTAATATAAAAGAACTTTATAACAGTTTAATACTTCCTTAAAAGTTTGGCAAAATATTAAACGGGAGGTTCTTTTCCACATAGCAGCATGCTTTAAATTTCATATTAACATAACGCCTACTACATATTTTAAAAGCGACGCGAAGTTTCGAGTGTTTAGACTTCTCATTTTAGCGCGAGGGAATCGCTTGAGGGCGCAGTGAATACTTTAATAAATTCATATCTAAGAGATTCTGTTATGTATTTAAGATCTTTCCGGGTGGATTTTCATAAGCAGCAACCTTTCCTTGTACTTCTCGATAACTCAATCTATATGCTTATTACATGATAGTCGTGATTCGCTGTGGACATTTATAACTCCCTCGCATTAGCATATGCTTTGAAAGTTTGACCATGCAAATTGCCGTAAGTGAGGAAATCTTTACTTAAAGCTCAGAAGGATCTGGTTCAGAATAGCGATTTAAACGCCCGGAGGTTAGGAATATTGATGACTTCTTTCCGGAGTATGGAAAATTTGTATTATTGATTTGGATTCATTTTTCTTGCATTTATCCGGGGCACTGGAGAATCTTTTGATGCCTCAAACCACCGACGACAATGCATTTCGATAATTTGAGCTCATTTTCCTTGTTCGTTGCTTTTAATTTTAAATGAAAACTACACTTTAGACTTTAAATATCCCTATTTAGTATTTATGTATTTAAAATAAAAATTTGATCTATAAAAAATTTAAGATTAATGCTATCTGAAGATTATTCTCAGATTTTGAAAAATTGCATGCAATATTCTGATATATTCTTAGAGAGTAATAATGTATAAATACTTAAGGATGTTTCTAACAGTATTATATTTCCAATATACGTAATTAGTATATACATATAATTTCGCTACATTTCATCATGTTACATTTATGAATAAAATAACTAAAGTTTTGTTAAGCAATCAATCACATAATAATCAATCCTACATTTTAATAACATATTCAATATCATCTTCACATCAACATAAATTCTACATCAAACCAAAAACAAATTTTTTTAAACAAAAAAAAATGTAGCGCTAACAAACTTTAAACTGTTTCTGAAAAAATATTTTTAATTTATATAATAATAGTTTACGTTTAACCCAGATAAGCCTACTGTCCTATATTTAGGACAGTAGAATATAGGACAGTAGGCTTATCTGGGTTAAATAAAAATAATAAAATTTCAAATTATCCTTTAAAAGTAAATGAATAATATTTAATATTTTTACCTAAAATTAAGTAAAAGTTATCAAATGTTGCAATTACCTATATAATTTTGAGGAGATAATGTATTTTTTCCTGAAATTTATATTTGAAAATTATTTAAAATTCTGTAAATGAAATATTTCCCATTAAATTTTTTTTTTATTTTTAAAACATGAATTATTAGGAAATCTGTACATTTGCATCAAGTTTTGTCAAATTGCTTAAAAAGGAATAAAATAACAAAGTCATTTACTCATCCCTATTATAATAATACCGTCTGAATTAAACGAATTAATGTTTAATTACTTTTGGATAATTAAAAGTAATGATATTAGTTTTAATGATTTTACAGTTTTATATCAAATGCTTGATATCATTTATCTTTAACTTGTAAATGCATTTTATCATTCATATAATTTATTAAAAATTTCGTAATTTATAAGGCTTAAAATGATATTTAAATTATTTATTTTAGTTTCATTGGAAAATTATATTGTTTACATTCTATAAATTTATTTTCATTTGAAAATTAATTTATGTAAGTAAAATAAATTTATTATAAAATTATGTTAGAAAAATTTGCATTTAAAAAGGATATTAATTTTAAAGATAAACAAGCATAAATGATCAATCAATAAAAATCTAATCAATTAATACATAAGCTCTAAATTTGTAAAAATTCTTTACATGAAAATTAATATCAACTTCATATGGTATTTTGCTAAACATAATTAGTCATTTATGTTGCTTAAAGTTTCCCAAATGTAATGCAATACGAAAACAATCTATTAAGTCTGTAAGGTTTAAACTGTATATAAACTTGCATACAAGAAATCACGTATTTTAGTTTACATTAAGTTTTATTAACATAAAATTAAATTTAAGTATTAAATGAGTGTTTCTAAATGCTATACATTTTTATTTAAAAAGTAAAACAAATCAAATTTTTTTCCCATAACACGATTGTCAATTCATAATTATATTATATAATTGATCAATTTTGAAAAACATGTTCATTTCTGTTGTAACGATATTATACGATTTTAATTGTTGCCGGTTATCTTTCCTTAAGACAAATAATTCTGGAGGTACAAAAAATGTGATATGAGATCTCATTATATTATAAACATAATTTAGTTCTACAAATTGCCAGTGATATGTAAAATCGGGAAACAAACTGATACATGAAATTGTATGCATATGCATGTATGCTAATTCACCTATGATATTATAAAATATCTTTTTGGATGAGATTGTGTATAGCTGTTATAAATGTCATCTTTTCATATCTAATCATGACTGGTTTTTCCTTTTAGAAGCGAAATATAAAAATTAATTTAAAATTGATTGAAGAGAAGTATTAGTTAAAATATTCGTTAGGTATTATTGCACTTGCATCCAATTTCTAGTTGCATACATGCGTTAAAATATTAATTTTAATTTTAGACTTTGATACTGGAGGTCATGATACACTAGAGGTTGTTTGGATTTCACTAGAGTCCCACTTGAATTTTCCACTCTAAAAATCAATTTAATTATTTTCTCTTTTAGTTATATACGTTAACCGAACATTATCTAATTAGCAGTCAATAACTTTTTATTACTGCTTAATAGAGTTCTGTATATTAATATTGTATCAGTTAGCAATATTAGAGGAAAAATATTTTAAATTTCCACAACTTAAATTCTCTTTTACGATAATCCACATTACACAAAAAAGATCATCGTGAGAAAAAAACTGATAAATGTGCAATTGTTTTTGACTGAAAAGAATTTTCCCTCTTCTGAATCAATTTCTAAAATAAAAGTATTCATGGAATAGTTCACTTTGTCTCAATGCTTATGACATTCTTCACTCATTTCAGCAATTCTGTTCTTTTGGATTTTTCCTGGTCAAGACCTTCAAATGCTTAAAGAAATACGACCCTGCGAGCAAACTTAACAAATGAAACACTATTTGCTAAGTCAATATATACTTATTTTGAGAAGGTACTTTTAGACAATAAAATGAAATCAATGAAGAAAATATGTTTTTTGAATAAGTTAACAGACTGTTCTTGAATTAGTTTTCAGTCTTTTTCCTGCTATTTCTTCAAAAATACGACTCTGATAGCTTAAATTCAAAAAAAAACCTTAAAATCAATGCAATAGGGCAAGGAAAGCATACAAACTTATGCTCATAATATGATTGTAATACAATATGAGGTAAATTCAAAAATGTCAGATAACAAAACGTCACCCTTGGTGAATCAGGAAGGGAGGACATTTTTCAATCCCTTTTTCAAAGAAATAAAGCTCACTCAAACTATAAGTAGTGGTGGCAGCCTATGAAAAGTATGAAATTTGATATTTGGGAGTTTCTTTCTTCTTTATGTGGTCCCGAAGATTGGCTTAGATGAGGAGCAATAATTAGAATTTTTAATTATACAAATCGTTAGAGAAAAAGTTCAACAAATATTGTTTACTCAGATGCAAGTCATAATGCGGAGATGCAAACCATCGAGATATCTATCGCGAATGGAAGAATTCTTCAACTCCTATCAGCAGACAGAGGAAATGAACTGACGAGAAGCTTAGTTTAAAACCATCGGAAAAATAAGTAGCTGTTGAGAGATGATTAAGACCTATCTTTTAGCCAAAGAATAAATAGAATAAGAGATTGACATATAGAAGACATCAACCACTTCATTTACTGTCTCTGTAGAAGGTCAAGATACTACATTTGATACCATCCTGGGAGAAGAACAAAGCTTTACAACATTATAAAAGCAACTTCCTGTAATGTATAATTTTTTCAAACTTCTCGGATGAATGTTTGAATGTTGTCAAAGTCATGATGCATTATTTACTTATTGAGGCCGTGGTAGCCTAGTGGTTAGGGTATCGGCCTTCCATCCGAAAGGGTGGGATTCGGTTCTCAATGCCGCCAAAGACCCAACGAGTACATGCAATAAATGTCTTCGTTAAATCTGTGGAATCGAAAGTCCTGTGGTTGGTCGTTGAGCAGTTACCATGGGTGCAATGCTCTGGAGAAAATCCCCCCCCTTCAAATGAATATCAAAATTGAGGGTGTAGACCTTCTGGTGGTGCCACCTATCGAAGAATTTAAAAATGAGCAAAAGTCGAATTTTCACCTTCATGGTGCTCTGATTAAACGAAAGATGCTCCCAATTGACTTAAATTCGCATAGCGAGCTTGGTTTGTCCGAGTGTCATTAGTAACAACAACAAATACAACAACATATTATTGTTTCAAATTCATTTTGTGATTTACTCGCCCAAAGAACATTAAGCAGTGCGATATTTTTGGCGAATAATATTGCTGAAAGCCAATATTCTCTTTCTAATGTAAAGTTGATGAGATATTCTATATATTTTGTATTTGAGAGAGATCAATGTCTTCTAATTGATAATTAGTAATATGTGGCAGTGTAGACTTTATCACATCATTTTCTATATTTGCAGAATATTTTTGATGTAAGTTCCAAACGCTTATATTCTCATCTCATGAAAATATAACTCTCAAACTTTTCAGACAAATGCCATGTTTTACTAATAGGAAACATAATTTTTCCATTAACATTAGCGTGTGATTTGATTTAAGATTTTGAATTCTCATATCCCAAATTCAGTTGTAATTTGTATTTGCTTTGGATTGTCTTAAAAATTCTGAAATGTTTGTTGGTTATGACATGAGGGATTCTATACTTAAAGAATGTGTGTGATCCAAGACCCTCAATTATATGGTATTAGGAAAGGAGATATCTTCAGAATTTTATCACACTTCCATATATTGTGATTATAACAGCTGAAGGAAATGATTTATTTTTGCGGAAAATGTTGCTGTACAGTTATGATAATCTATCATTTTGATGTTTCAAGTCTACAAAGCTGAACTCTGGATCACGAATACACGAGTCACTTTTATTTTCTAAAGAATGTATAGTATAACCCTATACATTCTAGCGAAAATGTTAGGTGAAACTTAGGTTGAATTGCATACATTGCATACAAATCCGCTCTACTGATAAGATAAAATGAACCCTTTTTTTACTAAAATTTTTATTTTTATCTTTGTTCTCATGGTTGAATGAAGAAAAAAATCTTTAATTTTCCATCTGAATTGCGCGTGATTTTTAATCAAACATAAAAACATTGAACAAATACATAGTATGTGCATCATGATCATTTACTAATCATCCAAACCAAATAATTAATCCCTAAATATTTCCATTATATAAGAGGAAATAGAAAACAAACTAGCCATCGATGTTGTTACACTATTATCCTCAGCAAAAGTATTCGTAATAATAAGGTGAAATTTAGAAATGTTTTGTAGATTTAACAGAATTAAGAAAAATATGCTTGCTCTCAATTACACATAGATAGCATCTTAGATAGCACCACAAGTAACTAAGTTCTATTCACCGATTCATATCTATTTTGATTACTTGCCGATTAAAGCGAATGAAGCAAATCGTGAAAAAACACCAATTATCGATGCTGAAAACTTTTTCGAACTTAAATTCATGCCTTTTGATCTTTATAATAATCAAGTAAAAGATTTATGGACAGTTTAAAATATTTTTAAAATGACTATGTTTCTGCCATCTTTTCGAAGGTACTAATAAAAAGGCTTATCAGGTTTTCATCATTTAAGAATATTTTGATGTGTCGATTGGAGAAACAATCGTGGAAAGATAAGCAATCGATATTGTGATACTGGGATGTGCATTTCAAATTAAAAGTTTATTCTCTACTATTTAAAAATATCCATTAAAAAGTGTAAGAGAAACTTTATTAATTTAAAAAAGAAAATACTTGAATTATAAAAATTTGTTTTATCTGTTTAAAGTTAGCCACTAAATTGAAAGAAATTGTTTAGTTTAAGAAAAAGAAAAACTTAATTTAAAATTGTATTCGTAAAATTAACCATCAAATTATGGTAATAAATTGCTTAATATAAAAAGAAAACACTTAAATCTATCATAAGAGGAAACCAGATTATTTAAAATAGTTTAAGGAAAAAGAATATACTTAAAGTTACTAAAACACGAAAATTTCAATCTCAATGAAATAAATACCATTCGTTTGTATATAAATACCACCATCATTAACAAGCATATGCGGTCTACTTAAAGTTCCAAGATTAGTATCTTCTTCTACCATGTTGAATCATTTCACTTTTGATGAGTAACAATTAATGCGAAATAATTGTTCCACAAATACAACTTTTCACGCACAGAGAGCCTTCGAGAAAAGTGTTCTGGTAAACTTAAGAAAGGACGTAATGTACACAACTCGACTCCGAATTTATTTCAAAGCTCCGGTCTTAATCTTAGAAGCCCCAAGACGAAAAGGAAGCAGACGTTCAGCAAAGACCATTTGTTTCAAGCTTAGACCGCTAGTGAGAAAAGACTGTATGCGTCTAAGTCTTTTATAATTAGGAGAAGAAATAGGACCGCTGCTACTCGCTAGTGAGGTTCATAATTTGAGGAGTGTTTCATAATTTTAAATGTCTTTTCTTGAAAGTCTTAAATTGCCCTAATAAAATATAGCATTTGATTCCAAAGAGACTCATTTTGAGTTGAAAACTTAAAAAAAAATGGTCCAGAATAATTTTTACGTGATATAGAATTTATTTTGGGAAATATTGTGAAGGAATGAATTTTTATTTGCTTTTAATATTTCGAATTATTATCACCATTTTTATTTCCTTATCGCTATGCCAGTACATATAAATGAAGTTAAATTAAATATTTATTTATGTACATTACCTTTTTATAAAATAAAATATGCAAGCCATGTGTAGAATGTATTTCCTTTACACAAATAATATAGAAATACAGATTATTCCTTTATAAATTGTAGAATATCAAAAGGTTTTAAAATTATAAATGTTTCAATTTCATTCACAAATAATCCATTGTAGTATACAAATTGGTTTAGCTCACACTTGAAGGGTGAGAAATTGCAATTGAGTGGAATTGTATTTTATCTCTAATTCGGACAATGGAGCCACGTGAATACTAAGTGATTACATCTTTCCGTTTGTCTTGTTAGTACTATCCATTAACTTTTTTTTTTGAAAAGACCTGATCAAAGAAAGTTTACTGCAGACATATAAAAAGCTTCATAATGAAAATTGGTAAATTTTTTATTGCAGTACCTAGTTAAAGGTATTATTGTATTTTGGTAAATTAAAATTTGTAGTGCATTCAAAATAAAGAGTCACAAAATAAAATAAAAAATCAATTAACGTTTTGTTAGAATGTAATATAGCAAATCTTTAAATAACAATGAAAATAATTTATTACCAAATAATTTTTATTCATATCGAAATTAAATTAAAATTTAAAAAATTTAATTGTTGAATAAAAGTGATATCAATTTTTTATTTCTAATCCTTTAAAGTTAACCAGCCTTTATTATAGAATAATCATATGTGCAAAACATTTATCCAATTGATTTTATTTATATCTAAATGATAAAATCTAGTTGATTTTTTAAAATTATTCCATCAAGCTAAATACTATAAAGCAAACTATTTTTGCACATATTTCAAATTGATAATCATTAAATTATTTTACATCATTTTATTATTTCATTAGGTTATTAAATACCCGAGAAAATGTATTAGTTAAAAAATATATTATAACAAAAATTCTGATAATTATTTTTAAGGCATTTTTCCAGGCATCGAGATTTATTAGTTGTATTCATAAAGTTTTTGTTACACAATAAAAGTATTACAAAATAACTAGTGAAATTATATAAAATATTTTAAGATCATTATTTTATGAGTAAAAGTATTTTTTAAAACAAAATTAAATATGTTGTAAGTTTTTAAAATTTTTAAGCATGAAATATACTTTTAAAAAAGTAAATTTAATAAAATACAAAATTTATTAACTTTTTCACATTACTTAGCATATTTAAATTTTATGAAATTAATACATTTATTAGCTTTCAACTATAAGATAATTTTTTAATATTCTTAGTATACGATCATATCATTTCATGGGAAATTTTAAACACTATTTATGTTTTGTTTTGGCAAATATAACAATATTTACTGTTACCGTTTTAAAGTTAAATATTTTTTAAAAAATAAAAAAAAATTAATATAGTAATTTTTTTTTTAACTTTGATTCATCTTTTTTTCATACTTTTGATTCCATGCGATTAATCTATTTAAAATTAACACTATGCAATTCAATTGAAATTATTTTTTAATAGATAATAAAGTAATGTAATGTAATCTATAATTTAGATACTTATGCCTGATATGTTTAATATATATAAATAAAGCTTAAATCGGCAAAATAAATAAAATTTATTAGGTAAATTTTTTGTGTTTATGTTTTCTAAATAAACTAACTGCATGTTTTTCCTTTTTATCATTATCTTAGAAACGAATCTTTCATTTCATAATTTGTTTGTAAGAAATGGACAAATTTATTCAGAATGAAACTTCTAAGGCATGTGTTCTATTTGATCGAAGAACGACCCATCTGTTTCTACCAAGCTACCATTTGTCTGAGCTTTCACTGGCACAAAAAAGGCTGCCATAATGGTTTTTCTTTGTGGAAATAAAAGCTATAAAACTCCATTTCTTAGCCAAATAAATACAGGAAAAAGCTCTTTTAAGCGTGGAACCTCAATTCTGGCTGAATAAATAAGTGACTTAATCATCCTTTTCCTAAACTGAATATTGTTGATGGATCTTCCAAAGCAAAATACTGCTTCGGAGTACGTATAAGCAGCAAAAGACAGGTTTATCCATTCTTTTTGCAGAGCTCCAACAAACAACCATTAATTCAAGTGCCACTGACAGCCAGAAATGATGAATATTTAGGCCACCCTTGAGAATTCTGCTGAATTAACCGAGAAGATTCTACAATAACAAAGAATCGCTGGAAGGATGTTGAGGAGCGATGTTTACAAAGCTCATGCTCTCACTCTTCAATAGGAATGTCACCTTATTTAAAACAAAATTATACATTCCATTTGGAATCCGGCATGATTTTCAGGTTTTAGAATTCATCATCTTACAGGAAGCAAAAGGGAAGTGGAGGTTGCCGAATGACGTATAAAAATCAACAAGGAAGGTAGAGTTT
Source organism: Latrodectus hesperus (assembly GCA_037975125.1). Lineage (NCBI taxonomy): Eukaryota > Metazoa > Arthropoda > Arachnida > Araneae > Theridiidae > Latrodectus > Latrodectus hesperus. The sequence continues at coordinate 977,654 of CM075856.1, forward strand.
ATTTAAAATATGTGCTGCTTGAGTAAATTTAAACAAGCGTGTGATTTTAATTGAATGCAAATTAGACTCTGCTTTATTTATCTTATTCTATTTATACTGAAACTTTTGTTAGAGTATAGAAAGTGAGAGAAACACACAATCAACTACTATCTGATCGGTCATGTATTTCATATTTTTATCTTTTCATATAATAATGAGATTGAATGCTTTTATTTCCGATTTCATAATGAAGTTTTAAGACTTGATTAAATGTATTAGTTGTGTATGATATATTAATAAATAAATAAATTATTATGAAATAATTAATTAATTATAATATTAAATATCAACGAATAATTTAATATGCTCTGATGCGCACATTATAATATCAAGATTATGTCATTTGAAAAAGAGATTATTCAAGCCTTTTAATGGGATCACGTGATAAAGTTTTATTGCTAAGAGTGGAAAAATTTAGAATAATAAACATTTTTGTCCTAAGAAAATGGCATCATTTTTATTTCAGTACGTATAAAAAATAATAAGCAAATATACGTGTGTGAATGAAATGTATATTAACCAATATAGAATAAATAAACATGTATAATGTAACTATAGTAGTTGTGAAATTGAAACTTCCACAAGCGAATGTAAAAAAATTAATTTCATCAACAAAAAATCTTTAAAATTTTGGTACAACAAAATTTAAAAAAATTAGCCCTAGAGATTCATAATATACTTAAATATTATAACCACATACCTTTTTTTAATGAAATACGGAGAAAGTTTAATGAAATACGGATATTTGTATTTGAAATACATTGGCATGATATTTGAACTGGTAAGTTATTTTGCTAGTAATAATTATTTTATTGAAGAAATAATATTTTTCATATTAACAAATCTTATAAAGAATTGATTGAACATTATTGTAAAATTAATTTATGTCATAAAATTAAGTTTTGCTTACATGCTTCTACTAGTCTGAAAATGATAAATACATTAAACTGAAAATTTTATAATAAATTATTTGAAGCCTTCGATTTTAACGATATTATAAAATTTTAGTTATTATATAGCAGATTCTATATATAAAGCTACATAGACAATGATAAGCATTTCAAGATCTTTTTTAAGCCTACATTGGGATCTAGATGTCTACATTATGTCTAGATCTAGATTCTCTATTCATTTGGAGTTAGTGTCGAACGACACAATATCAAAATGTGTTTAACTAAAAATTATAAAATTTCATTTTTATGTTAATTATAATATTGGTATGCATTTCAATTTTCTTCATCAATCAGACATTATAAATACAGTTAAGTCATTAAACAATTAGCTGAGCCTAATGTTCTAGCAAATGCAATTAAATTAAATTTAACCTGTAAAGTCATTTAAATTCCATTTCAAATATTATTTAAATGTTTGCAAATATTCTTTAATAATATATTTTTAAGTAATGTGTAAGGAAAGACCGATATTTTTAGGTAAAATTTGATTGAATATTATTGAAAACAATAAATTTGTAATAAAATGGAATATATTTATACCTTATTAAATTTAGGTGAATGTTGTTTTTGGTATTTAATTGAATGAATAGTTATATACCAAAAATGACATTCACTTATATTTAATAAGTAATGAATAGTATTTAAAAATTTCTTATGCTTTGCTGATATTTATAGGTTGGATGATTGGTTGGTTGTGTTCTATGGCACACACAAGGTCCAAAAATGGACATGCTGTGCTAAGAGTAAGATTCTACAGCAGATATTTATAACTAAACGAATAAAGTTATATCGAATTATAATGAAGCAAGCGTGTGTGAAAGAACTAAAACAAAATAGGAAAATAATTTTATTAAAAAATATTGCTTATATATAAATTGCTTATAAATAATTATTCTAATTCTTCTTAAAATTTTACATTTTGAAATTTATTTACATAAAAATTACAGGAAACTATTTCTTATTTCATGATTTGAAATTTGAATCAGTGTTTCTTACCTGCATTTTCATTTACTTTCCTAGTAAAGAAAAATAATTGCCTATCATTGCAATATATTTTTAGGAGTAAAAATTGAGTTATTTATAAGGTAAATAAAAATGTTCTTGCCGTTTTCGAGTTGTCATTGAATGAAGTGAGAATAAGTATGCAAATGAGTGTATGATGTGGTTGAGTACCGGTCAGTCGAGGATAGGAATATCAGTTGTGTAAAAGCAGGTCCACCGGGCACGTGTATTAATCGTAAATCGTACAGTAGCGAACAGAAACGAACGTGTCGAAGGAGCTCACTTGGTATTGTTTAAATACGACTTCAAAGTGAGCTTATCAGCTGCTGCCTCAAGTCGTCGAATACGTTATGCATTTGGAGATAGTGCTGTGAATGAAATTATGGCATGTCATTGGCTTCACAAACTCAGAAAAATTTGCCCCTCTGATAAAACTGGTGTCTGGTGGACTGGTCTTCAAATGGTTCACCATGATCTGCTGCCAATGGACCAAACGGTCGTTGTGGACCTATCATAGTAGCAATTGGAACGTGTGCAACAGACATTACAACAGAAGTAGCCAACATTGGTTAATTGCAAGGGTGTAGCAGTGACTTGACAGATAATTTATTACATCCTTTTTACTCATCTGACCCTGCACTCTCAGATTACCACCTCTTCTATTCTCTTGACTATGATCTTCATGGAAAATCTTTCAACAATGAATCAGTCTTTCTCGAAGCATTTACGGATTTTTTGGCTTCTAAAGATTCCCCCTCTCGAGTTTTGGCGCAAGAGTTTGCTCAACTGGAGACACGTTGGCTGAAGCTGCTGGATTCCAATGGTGCTTACCTCGAAGAATAGCAATAGGCTACATTTTCTGAAGATCATGTTCTTTTGGGTCATTAAAGCTGCAAACATTTTCTTGTTTTCCTTATATAAAGAGTTACATAACTATACGAAGTTAATGGCATTATCGTAAAACATATGAAAAATTTTGATGACACAAGTAAAAAATATATTTGTTATTTCTTTTAACATATTTTGATCATCACTTTTCGATGCATTCTTTTTTAAAAAAATATAAAACAGTTGTTTTATTAGAAATAATTAATAATCTTTTACTGTATTTCATCTTTACCATTATATACTTGTAATTCATATTAAGTATTTAAAAAATATTCTTCCACTGCAAAAAAAAAATCACTGAAGGAATGAAGAGAATATTATATGAAATAAATATGTTATAATTGTGTATAGTCAGATATCCTTCATGTAGTTTAGCCTAACTATAAATATTGCTACTTGATATGGCCATTTGAAAATTACATATAATTATAATCTAAGTATTATTTTTAATTAAATAATATCATTTTTCCAACAGCAGACACTAGGTGACTAACTCTTTGCCAAGACAATGCAGGAATATACTACTCATTTACCGTTATCCGGTGGACACCTGTGAACTTAGTCTCGGAGGCGAGTAGCATTACTCACGTCACTCCACCACAAACCTGCTTATAGGAGTAGGCACATTCATTAATCGAGAAAAGAAGGACAAGAAATCAAACACACAGAGAAAGGAAGGGTTTCGTACCCGGAACCAACACCTTGGTTGTCAAGAACGCTAACCAATCTTTTATCTATCGTTTTGAATAATATCATCAAAAAATATCAATTGTTTACATAGTATTTTAACTTGAATTATATCATATAATTAGATATTTTCATGTAAATTTATATAAATATTTTAATCTTTATTAATTTACATATTATAAATATTTTAATCTATATTAATTCAGAAAATCAATTATTATTTTATGTAATTTAGCTTTAATTATAATAATAGAAGTATTAGTGAAACATTTTTTAAATTACAGTAACATATTTAGATAAGGAAAATATATTTGCCTAATTATTATGTGAGGGAAAATATTTGGGAAATATAAAAATTTATAAATCATAATTAAAATAGTTATTGCGGAATGTAGTTAATGTTGTTGGAAAATAGTGGATTTCACTTGAAAGAATATCCTAAAAAAAGTAATCAGAAGAAAATAATAAACAATAACATAAGATTAGCTAAAAACTACTTTTTGCTCTGTTAAGCTAAATGAGTAGTAAAATAAATTGTTTTATTTTTTCCATTAGTGAGATATTTTGTTTCGTGAGTTGTATTTATTTTCTTTTTGAATAAAAAATTACTCTCATTTATATTTGTATGTACACTGTAAATTTTTTTTCTATTTCACTGTCTCCATTAAGAGTTCTTAAATGCTTAGCTAATTAAACATAACTTAAAAGAAGAAAATCGACAAAAATTTCTCTTTGAACAAAAATATTCTGTCTTAAAATATAATAGCATTACAGAATTTTTTGAGATCTATAAAACAGCAACACTTTAAGCTTACTTGTTTCCATTAAATAATAAAATTTTAAATTCTCTTTTTTCTACTTAATGATATTTACTCGCTAATGTATACATTTTCTTCACTTTTTATGTTAAATGTATTTAACAAATGAGCTATAAAAGACAAACTGATCAAATCCTTGTTTGCAGAATAAATGTACTTATGACTCGAGTGTATCCTCAAAGTAATAATTAACCACCACCAGAATAGGAACTCGATTCGTAGAACGGATAAAAGGTTCATTAAACACAGCATCTCCCATCTCCTCAGCAAACAATTGCTCGAAGTTTGGATAGCATATTTTATTCACAGTGTTTCAATCATTACAGCGTGTTTAGATCGTTTCTTCAAAAAGGCCAGCTTTCTTCTCCTGTGACAATAGTTTTGTAACTAATTACCAGTTGGAAAAATTTCCTTGAGAATTTTATTTAGAATAGTTTCCTCGAGTACATAAATTATGTTCCCAGTGAGGCAGTGTGCATAGCATTGCTTCCAGACATCGTTTGGTACTTGCGATTGATCAGATTTAATCCAAGAGGGAGAGTGCCAGTGTGTGCAGAGTGCTAATAGAGTCGAAGCCGGCTTTAACGAGGTGGATATGTTTGAAGATCGTGTTACAATACCTGTCAGAACAGATTGAGCTTCCCTTGGATGAATTGAAGCAGGAATTCTAAGACTAGTGAATAGGGAATACAGGAATAATGAATTTCGTACTCTGGATAATTCAGTTGCAAGGAGCTAGTTATTCCTTAAAATTGGATTTGAATTTTCTGGTGATAAATTTGTCACCATTTTAAATAATTTTTGTATTGTATAGCTAATCTAAATATTTTCTTTTTACTTCAAAAAATAATGTATGCATGAATTCAATTTATTAGAGAAATTTAAGAAAAAAAATTTTATATGCATATAATGTGCAATTTGTCCATAAGATTTAAATTTAAAAATAATGTAAATCAAACGCATATTTATTTCAATACATTTGTTCATTTTCTTAAACTTTCATACTAAATTTATAAATTATTTATTCCATCATTCTTATTTATCTTTAATAATATTTTCAACTAAAATCGGATTTAATTATAAGTATAATCAGGCTTATTTATAAATCTAATTTCATTGGAAAATATTATTACAGATACATAGAGATGATGAAATAATTAACGTATAAACTTAGTATACGAGAGTTTAAGAAAATGAAAAGTGAAAAAATCAGCAAGTATTTAAATAAATATGTATTTGATTTACAATATTTTTAAATATAAATCATACGAACATATTACAATACATCCTTATCAAAATTAATTTAGAATTTTTTTATCTATGCAGTTCAATTATCATTTATAATTATATATATATATATATATATATAAATATAATACCTAAAATTAGTATATTCTTTTATTTTATACTCTAAAATTAAATATTGTTATTTTTCAATAATGTTTATTTATCCAGATTTTTTTACATTAATCTATAATTTACCTATTTCCTTATATAGTTTATAAATTTTTCTTTTATTAATTTAGAATTATATATATATATATATATATATATATATATATATATATATATATATATATATATATATATAATATCTAAAATTAGTATATATCTTATATTTTGATACCCTAACATTAAATATTATTTATCCAGATTTTTTTTTACGTTAATCTATAATTTACTTATTTCCAGTTGTCGATAAAAAAAAACCCCACAGCATAAAAAACAAACCTGCTTCAGCTACTTTTTTCATTTCATTGCATGAACAATGCTTTTTTGTCAATATAAACAAGAAATGTTGCGAAGTAATGCAGAATAAAATTGAAACGTGTGTTGAATATCTGAACGAGGTTGAAATTAATTACATTTCTTCTTCATTTCAAATGAAATAAAAATGGCGCGCGTTCTTTATTTCCTTTCATCGCATGATATCTGCGGTTGTACCGGCAAATAAAGACAGAAAATCCAAAATCGATGCTTAGTCCTTTAAAGCCATACAAATGGATGTCATTAGGCATCAGAATAAGCTCTTTCTAATCTTTTCAAAGGAAGCTCTTCACTTGATTTGTCACGTAATCACATTTTTATTCCAGTAAAATCACATCCTAAAGCTATATGAAATCCATGGTCTAGATATTTACAGATTGTAAAGCAGATTTAAAATAACTATTTTACAGATATTGGGATATTCCGCTTAGCTGGAACTGATAATGCTCAATTTTGTAACTGTAATCACATATTTAATTTTATCAAAAATAACAATTGAATCAAAGTTCATATTCAATATTTTTAAAATGTTCTTGTTGTTTATTTATCTTCAAAAAAGTTAAAATTACTAATTTTGCGGAAAAATTGTCATATTTCAATATGAATTACTTCATTTTTAAGTATCGTGCATCCCACTCACCCCCAAAAAATTAATGTTAGTGTAAGCAAGGCAATAGTTTTAAGATTCAAAAGGATTGCTAACAAATATTGCATTTATGAATTTAGAATTATATTAATTAGTAAACATATAAATCGTCCTTGAAAACTTATACTAACCACGAATTGGATGTTTTGTCATATATTTTTCATTTTGCTTCTTCTCCGGTTCTATTGTCCATGTATTAATGGCTTGAATAAATGAAAAATAGCTTCTCGAACCAGTGCTTTGCTCCTTATATAAGAAGTGGTTTTATTAACAAATGAGATCTTCGAAAATATTCAGAATCATTCGATGGTGAACTTCGCCTTGTTTGCTGCCGCTCGAAGAATATAGTTTGAAGGCAGGCAGCAAATTCAAAGACATGTCGGACTTATAACGCCGTCTCAGTAAGTATGATGTGACGTAGATGAAACGTTATCTGATGTCATGGATATTTTAAATGAATGAGAATTGTAAAAGAGTTCCGTATTCAGGATCGCAAACGAAAGAAACATATATATATATATATATATATATATATATATATATATATATATATATATATATATATATATATATATATATATATATATATATATATATATATATATATATATATATATAAATTATAGTAAAATCTTTTTATTTTCAAACAATATTTACTACTAACACTTGAAGATATTATTTTTTTTATTCTGGAAAAAACAGTCACACTCAAATTTTATACAATACTTCTGTGTGCATGACCAATATATCTTAAAATAGATTCTACTGAGTTGAATCGCATGATGTATGAGGACAAAGCATTAGTATACAATTCGAAAAATCATAGCGTTGACTTTAGATTCTACATATAGCTAAAGATTTGTATTAGGGAAAGTATTTACAGAATATTAAAGTAATTAATTTCATACACTTTAAAAAGTTATTTTTTTCATTTGTTAGGGTTAGAAATAATTATCCGGCAAGAAATCTGTCGTTTATTTACTTATTATATTTACTACATAAAGCTGTTTGTTTTATTTTTAACTTCTTGTTTTAATTTTTCTCTTTTAATTAGGTTTTATACACAATTTTCCAATAAGAGTGTATATCTAAAAAAATTATAATCATGTTTTAAATTAAAGAATATCACTTTTGTATTTCAAATCTGATTACCTAAATTCTTAAAATGAATATTAAATTATAATTTATATGTAAATAAAATAATGCTTTAATTCAGTTATAGAATGTGCGTATTGAGAGATTTACACTTTCCTGTTTAAACCGAAAATGATATGTGAATAAAAGGTTTTGAATATTATAGAAACAATTTTATTCTTGTAACATTTTATTAAATATAGCGATGAAATAAAATAACACACTCATAAAAATTAAACACACTTATTATGTAAATTACAGTGGAATGATAGAATAAAATAAAAATCCTAAAAACATTTTACTGTTCATTCAGATATAACTTATTATTTTATCTAAATTTTTATTATAAGCTTTTAATTGTATTTGTTATTTATTCATAAAAAATGAGTGCAATTTTACTTCATATATTTGTGGTTTTTACAAAAGTTAAAATTTTTATTACAAATTAAATGCACAATACCAAAATGTCCTTTTAGGAAAAAGGTTACAAACATAAATATTGTAAAATAATGAATCTTACACTTAATAGTGAAAAAACAATAGGATTTAAAGATTCAAAATGAGTAGTTTGTATGAAATTATTTGAAATCTCAGTATAAATTTGATTTTAGTTTTCGATATATAATTAGTTTTGTTTAATGAATATATATTAATTCTTACGTATTGACTACTAAAATTGAGTGAAATATTAAACATCTTTAAAAACATAATTAATTTATTTGCTAAAAATTTCGGGAAAATATCAGCAAAATTTATAAGAAGATATCATTAAGTTTACATTTATTTGAATTAATTTGGCCATGATAAATTTCTAAAGCTATTTTTTTTTAAATATTATGTTTAATATTTAAATAATTGAAATATAAAATTGCACAAAAATGAAGCACACGAAATTATTTCTAAAATTCAAGTTATACATTTAAAATAAAAAATTTGATTTCTGAGCGAAACTTGATTTCAACCGATTTAAACATTTAACCAAATATTTATTAATATTTTTGTAGCCATTTTTGATGAAAGATGTGTGTATTCATTTAGATGTGTCTTCGGATGATAAAAATTAAAATTATTGCTTGTTAAACTCCACAAAAACTTACATTAATCTCATAAAATATATAAATAAGAGCTGTATTCCCTGCTTAGTTTTTGAGCTTCCCCACTTGAAATGCCAGTTCAGAATCTTTTGATTACAATAGTCATCACTCAGCAAACAATTCGGAATTATTGATTTGCCATGAAACAAAAATGGGGTATCATTATTTATTTTGAATAAGCATAAATAAATGGAATAAAATGACAATTTGGTATTCATTATATTCCTTGGAATTTCTTTTCCGAATTTTTATAAATCATCTGATTTTGTATACCGAAAGATAATAATATATATTTATGGTCTTTGTAACTAAGGAAGTAAAATTTTTTATTATATATTAAAGATGCATTTTTCTTAGAAATAATAAATATTTCAGTCCAACATTCACATTCTTTAAAGAACCATACCGATTACAAACTACACTTTTACATTATAATTTTATATTATCATTCTTTTTACTTTTTAAATAAAAAACACTGTACTATAAATTATTATAATATATATATATATATATATATATATATATATATATATATATATATATATATATATATATATATATATATATATATATATATATATATATATATATATATATATATATATATATATATATATATATATATATATATATATATATATATATATATATATATGTATATGTATATGTATATATATATATATATATATATATATAAATATATAAATATATATATATATATATATATATATATATATATATATATATATATATGTATATAGATATTTATATATATATATATATATATATATATGTATATATATATATATATATATATATATATATATATATATATATATATATATATATATATATATATATATATATATATATATGTATATATATATATATATATAGATATATATATAGATATGCGTGTGTTGTAGTTGTTGTCCCCGTGCCCATGGATCCAGCAAAAGATGAAAAGTATATATCACCAGAAGCCTCTGAAAGGGGCAACATCAGCTCCTGAAAAATCCAGAGCATCTTGGCTATCGAGGATATCTTGTAGTGGGTCTGCAAATGGTAATAAATAAAACTTTAGCCTTTGGGAAAGAAAGATGAACAATCTCAAAATTTTTGCAAGGCATTTGGGATTTAGTTTCACGAGGATGTATTCTCTTATTCTTAAGTGATAGGTTCTTAATCTGGCAATTGTAGATGTTAGAATTCTTGAGTCATCAAAGTCTATGATGAGTGGCTCCTTAAAGGAGAAAGGTAAAAGTCCAAATGTGTGCTATTGCGTTTGCATGAATCAATGGTATTGCCGAAGAAGTTGGCCAGTGTCTCTGAATTCTTAGGCCAAATAATCAGCCAACTCATTTTATTTTATATATTTATTAGTGCAGGTATTCATGGCAACACACAGGATTTTCCCTTGCAATACAGCTGCTCGAACGGAAATTTTAATATATTAGAGGTGATGTTAGTCTCTCCAATAATGATGGTCTCTAAAACAAATTTATATTTAGCTGAAAGGGTTATAAATCTTTCATAAATATCTATATTTTGTGAGTCAGTCTGGTGAAAAGGGTGGGTTTCTTTAATTGTGCCAGAAATTCACTGGTGAAGTGTGAGGCCATTAATTGATTTTCCAGTATTAACCAGTGATTTTCCAGAATAAATCTGTGTTGATCTATTAAATCAGATATCGTGTTTTCTGCCATTTTGATAAAGGAAGAAAATGCCAGCACCATATTTGCTGAGAGATTCATTTGAAGAACTGTAGGTGTAGGTGACTGTCTGTGTCTCTTTCAGATAATATATCAATCGTATTAGATATAATTTAGATTTCATTACCTTCTCAAGATTTGTGTCTCGAGAAAAATTTAAAACATTAATATGTGAAGAATTTTGTATAAATTTTCCATAAATGTATGTTTTTCAGCTACATATTGATTTGCTTCTCATGTATGGAATTAGTAGGTACGAAATATATATAAAATGCGAAAAAAATATGCTCCTTAAATATAAGTGTGATGTTTATTTACGCGAACTATTATTTAATTTTAGGCTTTATAATGTTCAATCTATAAATGAAAAAAAATAAATGTTGTTAGTAATATTTTAATATTAATTATTTTAAATTAATAGGCTCCAAATGCATGAGCTTGGATGCGGAACTACATTTTTATAAAATGTATCATAAGAGAGCTTGCAAAATTTCGATAAAATCATCAATATCATTGAAACCATTAATTTTTGAAAAGTTGATAAATCTATTATTTATTAAAATGTAAAAATCAAATTCATTATTATGAGTAACAAATTACCTTAGTGTTGAAATAAATGTTTTATCATACATTATATCGAAAATATATTTATATTTCAGCATGCAACATAGAATTCTAAAATTATTGTTATGAATTTGGACATGATATGGAAAATTTAAAAATGAATAAGTTAATACATTCAAAGCTTTTTAAATTAACAATATAAATTAAATTTTAATATTTGCTATTAATTTACGGAACAAAGTAGAACTAATAACCCTATGCAAATGGATGTTATTAGGAAGTAAAAATTTAAAGCCAATTTTGATTATACAGACTTCAAATACTATGAATAATGAAATATGGTACGAAAAAGAAATTTTCAATCTTGTTTCTCTATAATATATGTATAAATATTTATTCTTTATAATTTTTTATTATTAAACTTTCAAAATACTTAACATTAAAACAGGAATTTGCTTCCTCTAGGTCAAACTAGCTAGATTTTCGTGATTCTCTTACAACATATAGGAAGATTTAAATTAAATAAAACTGGAATGCAAATGGGAATTTCGAAGTCCAAATTAAATTTATTTATGCGAGCAAAAATTGGATATATTGAATTCTGCTTAAGTAAAACGATAGCTTAGTTGAAATTTTTATTTGATATTATTTTTTTCTTTCTTGTATTTGCCTGTTTATTTAATAAACTTTTCATATGTTATAGTTACAAATTTTATCATTTAAAAATATAAAAATGCAGTTTTTACCTAATCGACATACAAGATTATTACTGAAAGCAAATTTTTAAAGTGCTAAAATATGTAGGAATATTAAAATTAATATTTTAAGATAACATATTAGACATTCGAATAACCACAAGACTGTTAAGAAGCCCTCTGATATTTGTCGTCTCTTACCTTCCTTGAAGATTTCTTATTGATAGTTGGGCGTATTTCTGAGTTTCAAAGAGAGAAACAAGAAAGATTCAAAAAGCATCTGCCATGATAAGTGTATACACAGAAATCAAAAACCCTAATAGTCAATTCCCGGGTTCGAGTCTTACTTTGAGCATAATGCGTTAGGATTCCCTGTACCATTGTTATAATTTAGTTAAATCATCTGTGAAGCACAAATTCAAGGGTTCGATTCCAGCACCTGGTGAATAACAGCAGATGGATATGGCAGAAGGTTGGTCGAGATTTTCCCAGGTTTTCTCCTTTGTGACACGTGAATACACCCTACAGTCAACGAAATGTTCAAGAAGAACTAACGAAATGGGTATTAAAATGGTTTTCCGGAATTTGGTGATGAGGCTGCCCGCGGTGTAATGTGTAATATCCATTTGAGAATATTTAGTGCGCCAGTATTTAATAAAGAATATTTAAGCGAAATTCATTAATACCCCAGAACAAGAATGAAAATTTCACAAACCCATAACAAAATATTATGTGCTTTATTTTCAAATTTCCTCTCAATTTTTTAAAATTTTTTTGGAAAAAAAATTATTTCCCTTTTTTAATTTCCTGAAGAAATATAAACTATTTTTATAAATATTGTCAAATTTATACAATTATACCTAAAAAATTCTTTCCTATTTTTAAAGTTTGAAATAATATTCTTCGGAAATTTAGTTTGGTCTTGTAAACTGAAGTAACAATAGAGCCTTGTCCATATATAATTACTCAATAGAAAAAAATCCCGTTTAGTGCATTCACATTTTTATTAAGTTTAAAATAAATCTTCTTACAAATTAAAAATAAGTTCTCACATTAAAACATGATCGAAATTTATTCAAAATATTTAGTCTTTAACAAAACCAAGATCAAATTAGTTTAATGATTATTCAAAAATCATATTAAAACAATTCAACGAAGTTTATTTCTCATGACTGTTTCCCTTTTATTTGTGAGCTGAAATTTGCATAAGAATTTCTGCTTTCGTCATTAATTTTTAAACCTTCTAATTTTAATTAAATACTTTAATACGTTTGAACATAGAAATCAAGGATTACTTCAGCATAGCTATTGCTTAAATGTTAATTTAAAGTCAAACAATCTCATTCTGAATAAACTTTAAGACATTCTTTTGGAATTATTTACGTCAACAGCCGAAACAATTTTATCCTGCAACCGTAATCCTTTGCTGTATGAGACTCGTACTGTTAACTACATATCACAGAGAAGGGAGAACTCTAAAATCCATAAAGCTCGAAATCTCTCTCCCTTGTCGCGAATTAGCACTACGATTGCAGGCTCCGGACAACTCAACTCCACCCAGCAGGGACTGAATTTCAAGCTAAAGGCAAGCCTCTTCTCGTGTCAGACGATTTATGAGAACTAATAAATTATGACGAACAGCACAAACGTTTGGAGATGTATTTGACGGAATTCCAGAGATGGCGCCTGATCCATTTAAACGTGCGGTTTTCCGAGCTACAATTTGTGCCTCGTTTTATGACAGATCGTGAGAACAGGAGCGAGACGCTTAAACTTCGAATTCCAGTAATCATTACGGTGATCTATAATGCAAATAGAATAAATCATTCTTCGTAACTATTCCCAATGCAGTAGTATTAAGCCATCAGTGTCCTGTTGAGTTTTTATCGGAAATCTGTAAACTCTCTTCAGATTTGATTAAACAATTATCGTCATCGTTTCCTCCTCTTACGTTTCTTTTTACACAGACACAATATATATATATATATATATATATATATATATATATATATATATATATATATATATACAATATATATATATATATATATATATATATATATATATATATATACATATATATTTACATATATATACCCAACTTGTCTAGTGGTCAGCGTGCCTGACGGCGGGGATAGGGAGGTGCTGGTTTCGAATCCCGTTTCGGGGGCATGGATGTACTTTCTCTTTCTATCTATCCTGTCTTTGTCCTTTCCTTTTATGAATGGGTTGTGAATGGTTGCCTACCCTATAAATGGGTACCTATAGTATGTGTGTGCTGAGAAAGTCGGACTTTACACCAAAATATGGTTCAGTTGGGAAAGTGGAACAGCGCGCCCCATAATGCCATCCTAGATGGCACAAGACAACAACAAAAACAATATATATATATATATATATATATATATATATATATATATAAATGTCCATTACAATAATCATTATTCAGTATTTTTCTTTCATTTCGTCAGAACTAGTGCTAATGTCACCAAATACCAAATGTCATTGCCAAATAAAAAATATACCAAATTGCCGCTTTGATTAATTTTTTTTATAATTTTCAATCTTTAGAAATATTTTAAATGAATAAAAATATTTCTGCCATTAATATTATTTTTTCACAACTAATAATTACTTTTTCCTTAATTTTTTCGTGAGTTGTGACGAAAAATATCAGCATTGCGAGATTCCCGCCAGCGCGAAATGGAATGGTACCTATAATTTATTCTATTAAACAGTTTTGATGTGATACAGTTACAGTTATATGTTTTCAGATATAATGTGACTCTCATCTCATTTAAAAGAAACTTTTGCACTTAAATTTTTAAATTTTATTTATATTATTTGAGTAATCTGTATGCAGTTTAAATTGCAGTAAATATAAAAGTTTAAATACCAATCAAAGTAAGTTATGCACTGATAAAAAATATAAAAAACTCTCTGTACATATTTTCAAAGTTTTTTTTATGAAGTCATAGGAAATTTTTTGTTGAAAAAGTTTGTTTTACTACAAATTTATTTAATGGTTTTCTACTTAATTAATATTCAATATATAATACCATATTTTAAATAATTAATTATTATGTACTATAAATTTTAACAGAATGTATAAAATGCCGTCAATAAATGAATCTTTAATATAAGATTAGTTTAACTGCGTGGTTGCAAACATAGAAAAATATATGAATGAGTTCAATACGTGAATAAGTTACTAAATTAATACATTGACTAATTATTAAATTTATAATAGTTTACTTATAAATTTTCTTAAAAAATACAATAATTTTCATTCTCGAATTTATAGGTTCCAAAATTTTAACTAATATAAAAAATGGATAGAACAACGTACATTCATCTATTTAATAAAGGAAAATTTTATTAGAATGTTTGATCATATTACGTTTACTTAATAACACCTTTTGATAAAATCTTCTTATTTGATTTTGCGGCTTATATTTTAGTATAAATTCTTATCAGGTGAAAAGATATGAATAAAAACAGGTTTTAGTGAAAAATATATTTACAACTATTTATCTTCCTACCATAAAATACGTGGAAATAGATTGCGAAAATAACAGCGAGATGATAATGAAATTTTATGATAATGAAAATTTATGATAAACTGATAAACAATGATTGCTTAAACTGTCTAATAAATATAAAATATTCAAATTTATAAATCTTTAGATATATCTCTATAGATGAATATAAACTAAACTGTAATTATAATGATGATTATAATTTAAACGATAATATTTTTAAGTAAATTGAACAGCAAATAAATTACAGAGTCAGATTTTTCACCTTGTAGAAGGCCATAAATTTATAGCATTAGGGGATAGTTGAAAAATAAACAAATTAATATTATGTTATTATTGTAAAAAGTTTTATGAAAATAAATGAAAAAAATTACATTTTATTATATCGTTGAAACATAATAGAAACAATGAATAGAAACATTAATTTATTTTTAATGTTTAATGTATGTAGCTCTTGGACATCAAAAGGAATTTAAAGTAAGTATTAAAAAATGAGCATATTTTTATGAATTCACCTAAATTTAATGTTTCTTACTCTGTTTTCTAAATAGAGCAACGAATATGTTATTGAGATGATAAAAATCTATAAATTAAAAATCATTATTTTTTATAATTAATATTTAATTAAATTAATGTTATTTTCATTTTATAACAGTTTTCAAAAATAATGTCATTGAATTAATTTGACTTATTATTCGCAGTATGATAAATACGGCAAGAGTAATTCGTTTATATCGAATTTTACAAATCGTGAAATGAATAAATTTTTAAATTTCAAACACTTTAAATCTCAATTATATTCATTTGAAAATAAATTTGAAAACAGACATTAAACTTCATAAATCATAATAATAATTTGATAAAATCAATAACATTAAACGCATGACATCAAATAAAAATTTGAGCTGTTTTATTTATGTAAAGTTTTCTTGCAGTATATAAATTTAGGTATTTTAAATTATCGTTTTAGTCATTTCTTGAAAAATGTTTATAAAAGTTAAAAAACCAAAATAAATCTTTATGACTATGATTTTACAAATTTATCACAAATTAATTCAAACTCTAGTTTATTTCATTTTGAATAGTTAATTATGAATAATTAATATAATTAATTAATATTTCGTAAAAAGAATTATTTCAAAGCTTCGATAAGTAAATTTCTTACCTAAGCATGGAATTAAGCTGTTCTCATGTCACTTCGAAAATGTTTTTTTTTTTTTAAATTCACTTTCAAAAGAATAAATTATTTTAATTAAAATCCATCCGAACACATCAACATTTCCATTTGAAACTCCAAAAAAATAAATAAGATCCACACTTCAATAAAAAAAAACTTTTTCCCACGTAGAAAAAGTTTTATAATCCCGTCACAAGAAACACAATTTCTGTCTTACGTTGAAACTTCCCAGAAAATCGTCTGCCTCTTCAGCCAGTCCGATCCCAACTACCACGTACCCCGGTGCCCGATTCTACCCCTCCCAACATTTCGCTCCCGTCATGCCCCTGGTGGGGAGCTTTTTGGCATGCCTAGTATCTCGGTTGCCCTGGTGACTGTAGTGGTGGCAGCGCGGTAGAACAAGGTAAATCATGGGGTGTCGTCCGTCCTGTAGGAAAAGTTGCAAGGGGGTGTACCTCAAAACAAAGAGTCAAGTTTATTAACCACATTGTGACGTTGTGGAATTTTTTAATACTGCCACTTCTTACCGCCCACGCTAGTAACGCCTTGAGCTTTCCATTGGTTTATGGAGTTTTACTTTATTGAAAAACAGCTCTTGATTAAAAAGAATTTCGCTGTTTCCGGAAAACTCATTTTAAAATAAATCATACACTACACTTAATGAAATACACTGAAAAGAAATGGATTTATGGTTATGAAACGTTTTTGAATTTAATATCAAAATCACGTTTTCTTCCAAATGAGAACTTATTATTAAATCATAACATTTCAAGAAATGGAATTTAATCTGATGTATTTGAAATTAAATTATGAGATAAATCAAATATCAATTTTTGAGATACATTTTGTAATATTTTTATGATGCATCACATAATATTATTGCAATAGTTTCCACCTTTGAAAATAAAACTTAAAAATAGTTATTTATTAGGTTTTTTTAAAATAATTTTACCAAATAAGAGTTAATTAACATTTTTAAATGTGTAGCATTTCTTCTTACAGTGATTTCTATTGTGTTATGTATAAATTATTCAATGTTTTTCATTTTACTCAATTTTATTAATGATCCTTTTTGTATAAATGAAATAAATCTTTTTTAATGGATTTTTTTTGCCGCACTAGTCTAGTGGTCAGAGTCCCTGACAACGGATAGGGAGGTTCTGGGTTCAAATCCCGGTTCGGGCATAGATGTACTTTCTCTCTCTATCTGTTTTGTCTTTGTCCTTTTCTTGTATGAATGGGGTGTGAATGATTGCCAACACTATAAATGGGTCCCTATGGCATGTGTATACTGAGGAAGTCGGACTCCACACCAAAATATGGTTCAGTTGGAAAAGTGGAGCAGCGCACACCATATTGCCAGGCTAGCTGGCACACGACAACAACAATAGATTTTCTTGAATTAAGAATATATTTTATGATAAGACTAGATTGATTTTGTGAGATTCTAAATTTCAAATATGGGGAAAATTCAGAACATTTTATCATTAATAACGTTTCTAAATAAGATAAAATTTATAACTTTTATTACGATGCAATAAATTTATTCAAAAATAATGAGTTTTATACTAATATAAGACATTTAAAATCAGTTTAAATTTGACAATTTAATTCTGTATGTAAGCATCACATAAAGGTTTAGTTCTCACGGAAACTATTGATTACTTGTCATTTTTACTGATAAAAATATCTTAAAATTTTTTTGACATTATTAGTTTGAAATTATCATTTCTGTCAGATTTTATAGTATCGATCTCACCAATTCTTACTTTGTGATACGTTCCTAAGATGAAGTAAAAGGTTATTAATTACAGAATTCCTAAAATAAAGTAGAATTAGAAATATATAGAGGACAAAATTTTTTTTGTTAATTTATTGCCATGCTTAATTACATTTTCACCCAAATGAATAATTGCACACACAAATGTATTTATTTTAAAGTAAATATCCTGATAAATAAATAAAAATAGTTAGGTATTCCTTTCGATCTTTGCCATTTCATAGACGACATTATCAATCACAAGAGTGTATTTGTAAATATTTTATACCTTGCATGGATTTGCAATATTTGGGACAGTTAATCTTTATATAAGAAAAAAGTTTAACAATATATGAATTAAAAAACATTCAATACTTACCGATTTAATTTAACGGATAATTTTAGGGAATTAAGTTTTACTTTTAAATTACTGTCTAAACTTTTTTTCTACTTTAAAAAACTATGACTTTTATCTACATTTACAGTTAAATAAATTATTTTATTCAAACTATATAAATATAGAAATCTATTTAAATTAGTCTTAAACTTTATGACTGAGTTTAAAAATTTAGGCAACATTATTATTAATAATGTATAGAAAATAAACTTACTGAAGTGTATTTGGATATAAATAAATTCTAATTTTGAGTTTTCATGAGAATTTTTCGAATTTAATGATAATATTTAAATGAAAAAGAAGCAAACATTTAAAAACATATAATTTATTATTAACTAAATATTTTTTCAATTAATTTGGCATACATAGAACATTAATTGCACAATGTTATAGGAAAACGCCTTTAATTTTAATAAAACAATTTATTTACTTAATGAAGAAAACTGAAATGCGAAATAAATATACAAAATATAGAAAAATACTTAAAACATTAAAAATTGACAGCTCTTATATTGTGAGGTATATAATATTTTTGACATAATACTTATAATATTTTATTGGTCTAACAAAATCAACGAGAATATTCAAATGAATATAGCAAAATTGATATCATTTCTTATTTTAAAGAAAGATAAATTCCACTTTGAATTTTACATCTGCATTGTTTATTGCACAATACTCGAATCAAATGTCGAAAACCCATTCAGTTAAAAGCTTTCATTCGCTTTCATTCGAGTTATTTAATTCCAAAAATAGCTGTATCATTGCGTTAACTAAAATCTGCTAATGGTTTTTGAGATTAAAAGCGTTTTTCTATCAAAAATTGTTTCATTAATGCATCTTTGAATTATTTAAATTTTCTTAATTTGATGTGATTTCACTTTCGATTCATCTAGTTTTAAAAATATTGAGGAAAGTAATAAAACATTTTTAATAGCGTATCATCTAATTTAATGGAAATGTCTTCTAGGAAAATGTCTTCAGTGCAATTTTCTGTTTCCGATTGAATATGAAACTATAAAGTTCAATGAATTTATAAAAAAAAACTTTTAAAGATTTTGCATTAGACAATTATATTTGGAAGAAGCTTTATATTTTATGTTCTGAACTGCTAAAAAAGAGTTTGTATTACATAACTTAGCATTTTTTGCTACGGTAACGTTAAATTTTGATAGTTTATGGTTTTATAAAAATAAAATTGTTTAAAGAATGTTGAAAAAATTTAGAAGAAATAGGAATGTACATTCGTTATTCACATATGGGAATACAATGGTTGCAGGTTCGATATATTTTGTTTACTGAAAACATGGTAGTGTGTCCTCTACATGGGCATCGTTCATTTTGGAAAAATTGCATTTGAATATATTTTATTCAAAGTTAGATTGTTCAAACATTTTTCAAAAAATGTTCTGAATTTCAAATAGCTGCAGTTTATTCTTTCTATTTGTGAAAGTTATGAAAACTGTAAACCCGTTGTGTTTTGTATGACATTATTTATATCATTATTTTATTTATATACAGATAACCATTTTCAGGAAATAAGTCTGTGTTTTAAATAGGCTTGTTATTTCTTTTTAAATGTCTTGTTTCAATATAATTAATTGAAATAGTTACTTTCTCAATATTTTTATGTTAATCAAGAAAAAAAAACTATAGTTTGAAGGATATGAAATTTATTCTAAAATTCTTATGGATCACGAGTAGTGTAAATATAGGAATTATATTGTCAGTATTATTATTAGCAGCAAAGTTATATTTAAAAAGTGATATAGTTAAGCTCATATAAGCTTAATCAAGCATTTTGAAACATGTTACTGATTATTAAAGGGTTATATATATTTTAATAATGAAATCATTTACTGAATATTGGAAAAAAGACTATTTTTTTTAAATATGATGAATCAACTTAAAACTTACTTACATTTAGACAGTCAAGTAAGTATTTTAAAGTCTATTATAAAATGCGAAAATAGATTGAATTATAATTTACAAAATATATTCTGCTTAAAGTAATTTTTACTTTAAGCTAATTTCATTTAGTGTATCGTAATTAATGAATACAGTATACTTTAATTACTATGTATAAAACTAATTATCGTAAGAATTTCAAAATAGTTATCTATTTTTTTATGAAATTTGTTATATTTTAATTAATTTTATTTAAAATATGTGTTGTGTACAAAATAATTAAAAAATCTAATAAAGTGAAATTTATACTTTGTAAATAAAATTTAGAAACAAATATGTAAAGAGTATTCATGCACCCAAAGGATTTTAAAGATTCAAGTTTTAAATTATTGTTAGGTTTTATGAAATAACATTTTCGAGCACATTTAGTTATTGACTTTAGAAATCCTTTACTTACAAGCATTACTATGAGTGCTCATAAATAACTTGCCTACTGTTCTGTATAAACACATTGGGATTCAATTTTGGCACAGGTGCCGTATAATCCACAATTCCAAATTCTGAATTCTTTTGGCGATGAAGAAATGTTGCTATCGTGATGTATCATGACGTGCGCGATGACGTAAATACTAGGGTTACCAAAATAGAATTTTTGCATAATTCTTATAGGTCTCCATATGTATGACGTAACAAAAAAAGCTTGCCAGATACATAAGAAAATCTCCCAAAAAATCGCCAATCTCAGAATTTGGCGCATGGATTATATGTCACCTGTGCCTAAATTTTTAACAAGACATCACAAAATGCTAAGTTTGTAAAGAACTACTTTTTAGGTTATATTACATTGATTTAAATTTTTATAAAATTTGACGTGGTATGTTTTTTTGATGTGTACTAGAATATTTCTGGTGAACACAGAATTTCTTCGTTGTAAAACAGGTACGATTATGCGAAGTCATTTTTCCCATTTATTTTTTATTTTAAGAAAACAAAGTTGAATTTCTAAGTTGATTATATAATATCTGATATGTTACATTGAGCACTAGATAACAAATTCACTGTTAGCACCTATCTGCTGTTAAGAGTTCTTGTTGTTGTTTCTTATCTCAGGTTGCCTATCTAAGCTAAACAACCCCCATAAAAGCAAAAATATCTAAAATGTATAATACATGTGATGGGTCCAGAAGGACATCGTCTTTTTAAAAATTTAGGAAGGTTAAGATATGTCCAGGGGAGGCCATATTGACGGAACACCAAGGACAGTCTGGAAATGTCCTTTGCTCTTGCTGAAGGGTGATTCCTCTCGTGTGCCTACTCAGATAGCGGGAAAAGGCAGTTTGATAAGATCTTGGTCTAAGATTGAAAGTCTCACCCAATCTTTTGGTGAAGTACCATGGATGGTTGGGAGGAATTTTCATAAGGTTATTGAATTCAGTTTTTGCCAGGGAATAAATCTCACTAGATGTGAGCTCTTCTCCTGGGTTTACTTCTTCCTCTGACGCTGATCTGGCCAAGAAATCCGCTTTTTCATTCCCCATTACTCCCACGTATGAAGGGATACATTGGAAAAGTACTGTGTGTTCGGGTAACAGTCTCTCAAGAAGATTTAGTATGTCCAGGCTAGAGAGTTTGATCTCCAATAGTGCTCCAATTTAAAAAGATACTGGATTAAAACACGACTGTGTCAGCCAATATCCAGATATCCCTTGATCGATCCTCCACTTCTACTGCATACTGCAAAGAATGCAGTAGAGTACTGAAAAGTACTAAAGTACTGCCGTAGTAATGTAAAGTATGAGTTCGTAATAACTGTTTTGAATAAAACACCATACGCTCTTAGATCTCTGTTTCTAAGATAATATCTTAGAAACAGTAACACGGAAACAATATCAGGGAAACAATAACACGGAAATGAATATGAAATTAAATTGTAGAAAAAGAAAAACCAATAAATTCTGAAAAGTTATTTTTAAATTTGAATCTCAGTAAATTAAGTTGGTAAAACATTCAAATCATGTTAAAAATTCAAGAGAAAAAAAGTATTTAAGTATGCTCCCTAAAAATAATGAAAAACTTGTATAATTTAGTCATATTTCCACATTATTAGGCAAAACCTATAAATATTTGTCTCTATCATAATTAATGTTGTCCTTATATTATTATTTTATTTAAGCATATAACTAATATATTAGAGTTAATTTTAGAGTCATTACATGTGATGTATCGTTATTACGGATGAATAAAAATCCTTGTACAGAATATAGAGAAAACGAAATACTATATTGACATCATAAATTTTCAAACAAGGAATTTCGTATATCATATTGATATAATTATTATAAAAAGCAAAAATCATAAATTGCTGCTCTTATATTCTTAATTGTATGAAATAATAAAGTAAACAAACTTTAAATGATATCTATTTTCAGCATATAATTAGCATTTCAGCATATAATTAGAATTAATAATTAAAAACAGCTTAGTAACTTTCTATATTTTCTCAATTACAGAAAAATCTGAAGCAAGTCCAAAATTCTAGCAAATGCGAATTTTAGCTGCATATTTTACAAATGTAAAACACACATCATTAAATATAATTAAAATTTCTTGAAATGAGATTAAAGGAGAATTTGAAATGTATTCTTATTAAAAGACCAAATAAATTTAGTAAGATTTAATATTAAAAATTCATACCTTACTAAATATTATATTTAAAAGACTGTATAGAGTATTACTTTACTGTTTATTCCTTTTAAAGGTACTTGACACATTGATTAAATGTATCATTTATAAGTTAATATATTAAAAATAGTAATTTCAATATATAATTCTATAAAAATGTGCTCTACAATATTTCTCTTATAAAAATATTTTGAAAGTTGATATAATTTTATTATTCAATTTATGACAAATTTCTAGTAGGAATTTTGATACTATGGGATAAATTTTATACACATTCGCTGAGAAAAAAATTAATTTTGGAAAATTTCGGTTAAATTCAAGAATACCTTATTAAGAATAATTCCAAATGGTATTAAGCTGTAACTAAATTTAAACTTCGTAAAACTCTTAAAATCTAATTAAACTTTATTCATACTGAAATGATATATTTTTAGAAAGGGATGAAAATTTTGTTGCCAAAATGAGAAAGCCATCTTGAAGAATAATTCATTAAGATGGGTAGACCACATACTTCAGAGCTCTAATTAAATGAACAAATTAGTGTGGAAGACTTATGGTGGGGTCTGATCAATTATACCATTCGAAGTATTTGAAACCAGCTTAGGCAATGTTTCAAATGCAAATACTTTCCGAAAAGGTTTTTTATCATGATTATATACACTGCCAGGATAGTTTGAAATCATTAAAGTCCGCTGGAGAAATTTGCTTCAAAAAGAATCTTCATAATTTTACTTTAAATATGAGAGATGAAAGAGAAATGCATTCATTTGAGATAATTTTACAAATGAGGCTGCCTTTTATTTCTTTTTTTTTTACTCCTCCTTTCAAGTGATTGATTAAATTCGAAATGATAAATCACGGAACGGAAAAGATATTTGTTTTTTTAGCAGAGGTTACCGGTGATATTTACCTCATGTAATAGAGCGCTTTGTAAAACCATTCGGCTTTCAATTTTCATTCTTACTTGTTTGAGATATAAAATTATCCCCACTGTTGATCATGCTTTGATTGAAAGTTTTATGTGATGGAAATTGAAACCAAGCGCTTTGTGTGGATCCAATCAGATGAGGAAAGCAGAAAATTAATAGCTGAATAATTTAAAAAAAAGAAAGTTGTGAGGTAAAAAGAGATGTATTAAAGGAGAAAATTCCACATTGAAAACTTGAATATAAAGAAAGGAAATACAATAAGAAAACATATAATAAATAAAAACATGCATGATTAGTGGTTTTTCTTTCTAAAAATAGTAAGAATCTCAAATGGAAAAAGAAATTCATAAATTCTCCTTAATTATAACTAACATTCTTTATTTGAAAAATTAGTTAAAATTTCCTTTGTTCAAGAAGATTCAGTGCTTCAAAATCTAATCATTAAAGTAAAGTGATATTTCATTTTCAGAATGAAGAGCTTATTTTAAGTTCATAACCATAGATATGTAAGAAAGTTATTATATTGAAATGATAAATAATTGCCTTTACATAATATAAAAACGTATGGTTTCATGGTTTCTGTTATTTATAATATATATATATATATATATATATATATATATATATATATATATATATATATATATATATATATATATATATATATATATATATATATATATATAATATATATATATATATATATATATATATATATTATTTTAAAATAAATTCCTCTAAAATTTACACATTGTATGATTTATATATACGTAAAACCTCATCATAAATGGAAATTTACTAATTAAATCCTTAGTATTATTTACGTTGAAAAACATTATTATACTCATTAAAATATAACTTTATGCAAATATTTGTTTCATCCTCAAATATATAAATTCATAAAAATAAATAATGGTATATTTAAAGCAACTTACACTTTAATAATGAAGTATTAGTAACTTGTGAATACTCTTTACACATTATGCAACAGGAAGATTACTATAGAATGAAAGAATAGGAAGCTAATTTTAGTAAGAAATTGACAATATAAATATTATTAGCATAACCAAACAAACACATTTTTGATACATTTTAATTATTTTAAAAACTCACACTTAACATAAATAATTGCTTTATGACTGTAATTATGAATTATAGCTTTTGAAAATCTTTAAATGCGTTTATAGAATACACGAATATTAAATTGCCATAGTCATTCGAAACGGATTTAAAAACCATAATTTTACTGAAACTATAGAGCTTTCGATTATCTAAAGTAACTTTTAGTGAGTATGCTTACACTCTTTAGCTTTTAAATTGTTTTCTTATATTTCAGTTAAGTGTGGTATTGCCGCCCGATCTTATCTAGTGCGTTACAGTGTGCCTGACTGCGGATAAAAATGGTCCTAGGTTCAGAATATCTCGGTTCGAGGAAACATGGATCGCTAGATTTCTTTCTATATATCTATCTCTTTCTATTAGTGCCTTAACTTGTAGTGAATGAGGTGTAGAAATGATTGCCTACCCTGTAAACGGGTTTCCTAATTTAGCATGCGAATGTAGCTGAAGAAGTCTGTTTCAAAGTTAAAGATTCTGTCATAAAAATGTAAAACAAATTGAGATTGAAATATCAGAATTCAAATGTTTCATTTAAATTATAGCTACATATTCATGCCCTCATAATTTTATCTGATCATTAAAATTTTGCTTTGACATTGTAAATGTTAATTTATGATTTTCTAAATTCAAATTAGTTTCTAATCATATAATAACGTGCTATAATGTCAATTGAATTTATTGTTGAATTTTTTAAATAATTATAGATACACTGCTTATTACAAATTGTAGTCAAGTTTAAGAAAATTACCATACTTAATTGTAAAATGACAAGTATACTTCAATTAATTACTTGTATATTTCAATTTTATATATTTTTAGCGTAATTTTAATGTAAATACTTAAGTGGAATACAGGTATATTTCAATTAAGTATTTACATTAAAAATATTTTGCAAACTTCGAATATAGTAATTTTAATTAATTAATATGATACAATGTATTCATTGCTTTGGAGCTTTCTTCCATTCATTGCACAGTAAATTTTCCAAATTTTAAAAGCCGAAGCTCTTAATTTGTAAAGTCCATTAAGGCTACTATAATCTTGCTTTTAAAAGTATGAAATTAATTTTTAAAATACTCTTCTTAGAAGAATTATTCATAAAAATATCATTGATATTCAAACAACATTCTCTAAGATAGCAGGTATTTATTTAAAACAGTAAACATCGATATAAATCAAAATTCCGATTTAGTGACATTAATTGAATTAATTAGTGACACAATTCTATTCAATCTTCATCAACAGTTAAAAAAATAACTCACAGTTTCCTTTAACTACAAAACTTCAGTGGTTCCATTAATTTGTAAACGGCAACATCCCACAACTTGATACTTTACAACAACAATAGCAACCCAAAGACAAAACGGAATTTATTCCAAATAAAACTTATCATTATGTGTCATGAATATATCTTGATTCGCGTCGCAGAAAAGTTTCTTCTAATTCCATGAACCGAATCGGGCAGAAAGCAAAGAAAAGGTTTCTCTTTTCTACAAGTCAAAGACATTAATCACAGGAGCGAAACCTCCTTATTCTCCGGCACATTTCCTTCCGACAAAAGATGAAAATGGATCACTGTCAAAGAAAATGCACTCTGCAAGTCCAGGTCCTTCCGAAAGTAGTTACAATTTCAAGAGGAAATCGGAATCCATGCAAATAAGCACGGCTTCTTCAAGTCGAAGATTTTTGTTCCTTCTGTGGTGGGGTGGATCTCCCGAGGAATTCGGTTCCATCTAATTATCTGTGTGCTGGTATTTAGAATTTGATTTATTTTGCATGCATTCCTTCCAAAGATGCGTCAATTTTAAGTAATTCATAAAATTTACATTTTACTTAAAATACGTATATTTTTTTCAAAATACAATAATTTACATGAGAAATATATTATAGTGATTAAATTTAATCATATTTCTATTTAAATAAATTCATTTTACTTTGAAAGGAATTACATTTAGCATTTTTAAAATCATTGCGAATTTTAAACGCTTTATTACTTCAGGAATATTGATTACAATAACTTTTTTTTTAATTTACATATTTTCCATAAGGAATTTTTCAACATTTTAAATGAGACCGTAAATAAGTTAAAGAAATGTTTTGTAAAGTGTTTAGTTTACTGTTTTTGTTTGTTAATTTAAATATGATATACTATGTGAACATATTTGATGGCTTTTTGTCCCCAGACTTTAATTTTGTAAATCAAGGTGACTAATTGGACCGGGATCTAGTATTTAAAATCTTTCCGAACCCTTTGATATTCATTTTTGCAATATGGGAAACGAAACAATAAACAGTTGAATCAAAAACTGAAGTGTTAGAAAGTCGGGCGCAATCTCGGTTTAATACCAACACAGACTAATATTGGGTTGTTCGGAAAGTCATTTCGTTTTTCCCACCTGGATCAGCTTTTTGCTAGTAAAAACCAACCACTTTTATGAGTGTGAAATCGTGCTGCTACCAGAAAGATGGTAAAAGCTATTGGACTAGAATGGACAAAATGCAATGCAATACGATATTTATTCGTTATACGTTTTTCATTTTCATGAAAAACGAAATGACTTTCCGAACAACCTAATAGTTTTTGATGTGTTATAGAATAAAATCTGTTATGTATGGTATTTAACAAATTTTTCCTTTTTTCATTTTTGGAAATATAAGTGAAAATATGTTTATACTGCAGAGTTATTCACCATTATAAATAGCTAATATTATCAGTTTCATCATAAAAATTTGTAAATTTTCAATATTCTTCTAAACTTTATACATTTTATCTATTGCTAGTAACACAACATTTCATACTTTTTGTAACACTGAAAATGTCGCTCTAAACATTTTTGCGTATATTAAATAGATATAGCTTTATTGATCTTTTAAATATGATACTATTTATATTTCAATTTAAAATAAATGAATAAATTGTAAAACTATTTGACGAGGAATAATTTTTGAATTGATATGAATTTCAAAAAAATTTTCATATCTTTTAAAATATTAATTATGATACTCTAATTAATTTTTTATATATTTTAATCATTATGTCTCTGTTTCCACTACATAGTAGTTTTCATTAAAATATTTGAAAAACAATTCATTTTTGTTAAAAATGTCTCTCTACCAGGATATCAAAATTAACTTATGTTACTGTATTTAAATCTTGACAAAATAAACATTAATATGAGCCTATTTTTCCAAAAATAATATTTTTATAAAACATCATTTTCCACTGGAAACAAAACTCTTTGACTTTGGAGAAATTGAGGATATTTAAATTTTTACTGCAAACTTTTATTTTTATTTTCACTATTTTTAAGATATAATATTGATAATGAGGAAAAGTACTGAATGAAGTTTTAACAAAATGTTAATTACAATTTTCAATTTGTTAAGACTATCTGTACTAGATAAATGCCTACCTTACAATTACAAGAGATTATCTAGTGAAATTATTTAAGAAATCTTACAATGGAGAACTTTTAGGAATAATTTTTTGAACGAATTATTTTGATCATTCTATTGATGAAAATATTAAAGAGAAAGTTGAATATCCAACGCAAAATATTTAAAATACTCAATTAAGCGTAAATTTATAAAATGATACTTTATCTTTATTATGAAGCAATCATTTTTATTTCATCAGTTGTAAGTCCTTAACAATAGTGTTAAAATTTAAAAGGCGTATTTTAAAATAATTTTTTTCATTTATAAAAATAATTTCCAATTTTTAATTAAAAGTCATTTAGTTTAGATAAATACTTTACAATTTGTTCTTGTTTCATATGGGTGGCTGTTTTGTGTCATTTTAAAAGCTGCATTTTGTGATATCATGAAAGTTTGGACTCGTCTAAACTATGATGTGTATTTAATAAGGCAGAACACGATGTGCTTCCGCATTATTAAATACACGCCATAGTTTAGAAGTGGATTTTCGTGATAAAATAAGAATAAAATCTTATTTGTACTGAATACAATGTGTTAGTTGACTTTCATGCTGATTTATAAAGAATGCTTCATCTAAGTATTTATTTTTTAGTGGGAATCTTCAAAACATTTCAGTTTATTTTTAGATACGCTCTATTCTAATAGAATAACTTTCAACTTTTAACAATCATATAATGTATTATCAATTACTATATATAGAATACATTTATTAAAAGTTCATAGATATTCTTCAGTATTTACTTAGTAAAAATATTAAGAACAATTATCTTTGTCAAAATAAATTTTTTGTTCTATTATTTTACTTTTATTTTCATTAAAATTTTTAATAACATTAAAATTTGCGTGTCTTTATTATTTTCTTGCAAACTAATTAAAAGTGCAAATTTAAAAACTAATAATTTGTTTAAAAATGCAAATAATTTGAGGAATTTAAAAAAAACTGAATTTTTCTAAAAAATTTCACACAAGTTTTCATGAAGTAATTCTGTGGACTCTAAGCAATTACATTGTAGTTATTCATTATCTCGACTTATATGGTCTTAAAAGTAGAAAATAAAAATGTTTACATGTTTGATATCAGAGCATATAATTCTTCAATATGTGTTTTCTCTTTTCCGAATAACATTTATGTGAACAATGATTGGTAAATATTTTCTCAATAGCGACATTTAACTATATGAATTACCATTCATATCATTCATCGTTATTGGATACATTTTTTGAACAGCGTAACAGCCGAAAACTGTTGTAAGGCTTCCTAAGATCCACAACATAGTATAGCTTTGTAGAAGAATTTATTACAGGTTGTAGGACTTATTTTCATTTACATGACGCAATGGAGAAAACCCAGAAAATCCTCAATTTTAGTAATCTCCCCTATAACACGGTATATTATTTCCGCGTTATTGGAAAATGCATTGGACGAGTATTCTTGTAAAGTGTGCTCATATGATGTGTTATGTACAAATATCTCATGTTTAATTCTCCTTTTTTAAAAGATTGACGCATCCCATGTTAGGTGGTAGCAAACCGCAAATCCCATCTACTAAAACTCTGTAGCGTGTGTCTTGATCCTTTCTTATCGAGAAGAACCAATTGTCATCGATTGACCCGCGCTAATGACTTCCGTTTAGAAGACTGCCACTGACTCCACAGCATAGATGCCAATGTTGGGAATGGTGCTATATTAGAGACTAGCGTCTCGAGACCGAGCCAGGAGCCTCGGCTCCCAGAAGACTTTAGCTATGATTCAGGGACTTGGCGATATAAAGAAAGCGATAAATTTGTCTGGCAAGTAAACTATTCCGATTTTCCATCATATTTCGAAAAAATATTAAAATTTGCATAAATAAGCAAATCGACTGACAAGAACGTCGTTTCAAATCAGAACGGGGAATAAGAAACCATAGGGCTGCTAAAATTAAGTCTGAACAACAGTCACATTTTATACCGCCAAATTATTGCAACTACTCTCTTCAAGTGCGCATGCGTTAGAATTCCCATTTGGAGCCGACTTTCCGGGCCCGGTCCCGAGACGCTTGTCATAAGAGCAATGTCGATTACGGTGTGGCACAAGATCGTCTTCTCAGATGAGTCACGCTTGTTTCTTTAGTATAGTGGTCACTTACGAGCGTAGTGTTGGTGTGGAGACACGTTCCATTCTGCAGCAATCGTGTAATGCGCACCATAAGTCAATATGACATCACGTTTTTGGTGCCAAGGCATACGATTTCAAGTCACATCTAGTTTGCATTTATGGTCCTATGACTGCCCAATGTTACGTGGAATATGTGCTGCGGTCAGTGACACTTCCCAGCGTTCAATGGGTACCCAAAGACTTTTATCAGCAAGATGAACTACCACCACACATTGCTCGCAGAAGCCAACATTTCCTGCAAGGTGTACTGATGCTTCTTCCTGTGAAGCCTTGAAGAGACCAGATTTCTCACCAATCGAGCACGTTTGGGTTATGATTGGACTTAATTTGCATACCCTGCCACTGTCAGCTTCATAAGACGAACTTTAGAAAATGTTTGACAGGGAATGGAGAGCCATTTTTCAGGACCCCATCCGTATTCCCATTGATTTTGTGCCTAGACGTGTTGCTTCTTGTATCGCCGTCGACGGTGGCCCAACAACCTACTGATCCGACCCCGTTCTCGCTTCGTCTTATGCATACCATTTCGAAATACAGATCACTTATTGTTCGTTGCTGTCTCCTCTCTCTGTTTGCCCAAGTTTCGTCACGTCACTTTCTAACCAACTGATTCTTGGTATATATATATATATATATATATATATATATATATATATATATATATATATATATATATATATATATATATATATATATATATATATATTTATTTATATATATATATGTATAATATAAAATATATATAAAATCTGTATATATATATATATATATATATATATATATATATATATATATATATATATATATATATATATATATATATATATATATATATATATATATATATATATACATATATATATATATATACATACAGATTTTAAGAAAATGTCTTGGACATTTAATGTAGCAAAATAATAATTAATCATACAATTTTAACAAATATTTTTATCATAATGAAATGTATATGCATTAACATTTCATTACGCATTTCATATAAATCTCAGATGCAAATGAGTATTATTTTATTTTCAATGAAAAATTAAATTAT
Organism: Latrodectus hesperus; assembly: GCA_037975125.1. Taxonomy (NCBI): domain Eukaryota; kingdom Metazoa; phylum Arthropoda; class Arachnida; order Araneae; family Theridiidae; genus Latrodectus; species Latrodectus hesperus. The sequence goes on from CM075856.1 coordinate 1,009,810, forward strand.
CACAGATAAGTAAAATAACAACTATTTTTCACATTTTCATATTAACTTAAATAAAATGAAATATTTTTACTATATTTTATATATTGTAAAAAAAAAATACTTTTTCCAAAAAGATGAAAATGTCAAGGAACAGTTATAATAAGAAATAAGAATTTGAATTCTTTTAATTATTTCTCATATCTTTGAGAATTCCAAATATTATAGTAAAAATGAATTGCACTTTTAAAAGCATGTTTCTCTTAGATAAAAGAAGTGTTTCATTAAAAGTTATAACTGGTATAAATATATTCCCAGCTGCTACAGCTTTTACAACCATGTTTTCAAGAGATTAAATTTTGTTCATCCAACATTTTTGAATTGTTATTTATTTTAAATTTTAATATAGAGTTTTTATATGTGTAATTTAAAATTAAAAGAGGAATTTTAGGAAATTATGATTTTCTTAAGAAAATGTTAATCAAATAAAGAAATATTTCCCCATTAAATTTACTATAGAAATAAAAGCTTTTAAGCAAATGAATGTTCTTTTCATTATAAAATGCATGAAACATTCATTAATGCATTAGCCTCTATAGGACGAAATTTTATTAAAACAAATTATTAGTTGTCTATAATTATATATTAAAGTACATTTAATTTTATTATTTTAATCTGTTTTAATCCTTTTAAAAAGATTTTCAAGATATAAAAAATATTGCTATGATAATTTTCATTATGTGTTTTTAAATCTTATTGAAATGAGAAATTTTTTTTACAAATTTTTATTATAATTGTCAAATATATCACGGGAAAAAGAGAACTAATTTTACATTTTGTATTGTAATGCCTACAATTTACAGCTGGAAATCAAATCTATTGTAGTGAAAAAAATAATTATTTGGAACATCGAGAGATTGCTACAAGTTATTGTTTTAAAAAATCTTTAGCCTGCTCAAATAGGTGATATTGTAAGAATATAAGTTTTCGTTGTCAACCGTGGTTGTAAATAGTTGTTTCTTTTCTCATTTGCAATGTGTTGTTTGTTTTAAGTTCTTGGTCACTCTTCTCAGAAAGAGAGACAAAAAAATTACGTCTCCCTTGTGACATTTCATCGTGACTGATACGGAGAAGAAAATGTAAATCTCCTACTTTATCAACAGCATTCTCCATTAGTGCATGGTGAATGTCGATTTTTGCCGGTGTAAATCAGAAATACGGGTATTCAGCAAATATTTCGGACATACAGCCAGCAACTATGTGAATGTTTAAATTCCCTTGTGAATGTCAACATTCATCTGAATTTGGGTTTTTACGAGTAACATATAAACACACACACATATATATACTAAAACTCTTATGGGAAATTGCTAAAAGATCTTAAGATATTTGTCCTTCGTGCATGTCAGAAAAGAGTGTTTATTTGCATAGCTAACCATCTCCCTTCTGATGAAGACGTGGTCTTTATGCTTTCCTCCTATTCTTTGTATTGTAAATTAATTTATTCTCAGTGATTTTCAAATTTTGTCTTACTAGTTTCATTGTTCTTCATGCTCTATTTAATTTACACTGGTACATCTCTCTTTAGCTGCTTTTGCGCTCGTTAGATTTCCTGTAATACATATTTTTTTGGTATTTTATTTATTTTGAATGCTTGAAAATGTGTGTTTACAGCTTTATATATATATATATATATATATATATATATATATATATATATATATATATATATATATATATATATATATATATATATATATATATATATATATATAGCTAAAATGTTTATAAAATTGCGTATGAATGCATATTTACATATTGCAGTGTAATATAAAATGAGTATTTAATTTCAACACAAAATTTAAGACATGAATCTAACATTATAAAATAAGGGCAAATAACAAAAACTATGTTAACAAACAACTGTGTCTTACTGTAAAACATTAAGTGCTTAAAAATGAAACGTATAGTATTTTGTCATTATGAAATCTGTTTGTTTTAACTTTTTTAAAATTTCAAACGTGAATTATTTCATTTTTTATTAAATAACGGTGGGCACTTGGGTGACTAACCCTTCGCCACAACAAGGCCGGAAACTGCTACTCATTTGTCGTTACCCAGCGGGCACTTGTGAACCAAGTCACGGAGGCGAGTAGCATTACCCGCGTCATACCACCACAGACCCGTTTATAAGGCGGGCCACATTCATACATCAACACACAAGAAAGGACAGGGAAACACAGAGAGATAGTAACATCCATGCCCGAATCGGGATTCGAACCCGGGACCCACAGCTCAAGAGTCAGGAACGCTAACCACTCAGCCATTGGTCGGCTGAATTATTTCATATGTTCATTATTTAAAAAACTACGCCTACCTATTTTCTATTTATTTCCATTTTTCATTGATAAAATGTAAGCACATAAAACAACTGTTATATTAACTTATTTACTGAATCAAAGTAGAATCCAAAATGTAGTGCAGTTATCCATATTAAATTTCGAAATAAATTTAATCCTTTAAAAGCTACTCTGCCTTAAGAAAATAGAAATATTTGATTTCCTGAATGTTTCTTTAATATTTCCTAGTTAATTTTTTTAAAAAAATTATCACATAGATTTTAAAAAAATAATTAGTTTTTTCTGCTTTGTATAAAAGTTATGTAATTTTTTTTATTCTTGAAGTAAGTTGGAAGTTTTAATAATGAAAGTGATGAAGTATTGGAAGTAGTAATAAAGCGTAAGCATTTTCTCGTTTGATGATTGATTTTCATTATTTGTAATGCAAGTTAACTAAAAATGAAAGCTAAAATATAAATTGATTGGACACATAATTAAATATTTTAAAATTACATACTTTTTTTAATATCTGAAACACAATAATATAATAAGGAAAGAAAATATTTCCTAGATAAATTGGCAAAATATAAATTTATCTAAATTTAAACAAAAGATTTTACTTTTTAGTAATATTTTGCAGAAACCTGCAAATGCTACACAGAATAAAATAAAAACTCAAATGCAACTGTGAAACTATATAAAAATAAATCACAAATTTTTATAAAAAATTCATCAACCCAAAGACTTTTAAATCCTACAGACAAATCTTTCGAACTCACACCAAATTTCAAGATTTCTATTTTACTAAAAACTTAATGTAGAGAATGTTACTTATTTTTTGTACTTTTTGATGGTTTTAATTGTAACCATGTTTTCTTAGACGCATTCTTAGATTAATTTTAAAAAATGTAAATTTCAGTGTTCCAGAAATGTCTATCAAATTGTTTTAAAATTATGGAATTTTAATCAAAGAAATATTTTCATCGAGCAACCTTCTATTTTTAACATCAAGAATTTATATTTGTACACACAAGTGAGTAAATGATGATTCATTAATCGAGTACATCAAAGATATTTATCCATCCTTTATCTAGAATTAAAACCAAATTATAATAACATTGTAAAAAATGACTAATGTTTTTATTTCGATTTCGAAACCCAAGCAAGTGTTTATCTTTGTTATTATGAAGCATAGATAATCTTACTAAATTTAAAGGTAATAGGATTTTTTTAATAATATTGTAAAAAAATCCCATTACCTTAATAATATAATAAAAAAACAAATTATTTCTAAATAATACTTAACATTAACTATTATTTAGAAATAATAATAATTTGAATATAATTAAGAATTTTTTAAGGCGGTAAGCAAATCATTTTTTTATTTTGAAATAAACTATAGTATTTATATAAATCGCTAATGATTTTAACTGCGATATCAATCATAAGTTTATAGATTATTATGCAATGCCTTTAGCAACAATTTCAGTGCTTATTTATATTCAAGATGACTGAGCAGTCTGAGAGTCGTGATGACCAGGTTGATTAGGGCATCCTTCTCATAATCGGAAGGTAGGGAGCTCGAATCCCGATTTAACCAAATATCCAACAGATTCTCTAAAGGTGGTTGAGGGACATTAAATATGTTAATCATACTCTTAGGGAAATGATATTACTGAGGGTGGCAGATCAAATCATGGGGGTCTTCTGCTTGGTCTTTACTTCAAAATCATGAAGACACCACACGGCTGCTTCTATTTAACTGGTAGTGTCCAACTCAGGGTTAGGTACAGGGAAGTATGTTGGTGCAACAATGACAGAATTACCTGAGGAAACAACGAACAAGTATGGTAAGCCGTTGATTAGGAGGTAATAAGTCTCACCTAGAAGACCGTAGTGCTGATACAATCTAAAGAAGTTTCATATGACCTAACTTACTTTGATCCGAACTATCAAATCCATACTAAATGCATTAATTATTCATTACTCATTATTATCTCATTAATTTGCAGTAAATGCAGTATATGTATTCAATTCTGTTTTATCATTTTTAATTTGCTTTTGTTTTTCCATCTATTTTCTTTATTTCTAATATGCATGCAATTTGGTATGTATTTCATATGCCTGTCTTACCACATCCTGCCATGTATTTTGTCTGATACCTATTATGAATGTTTCTTACGTGTCCAAGTGTTAACTCTCAATTGCAACCCAATTTGTGTTAAATAGTGTACTTTACAAACCCTCTTTACTGTGTAAAAGTAATAATTTCCAGTGTCTCCATATGATTGCAAGCATAATTGTATTGTCTTGTATGTACTGTGTTCCGTTTTCTTTTCTCTCCAGCGGGTCCATCAAATCTGGTAAAACCCTTTCAGGGTTAGGTACAGGGACCTCTGCTGGTGTTTACTTTACTTTACAATCTATAGAAGCTAAAAATGCTGTAAAATCCAATATACTTCCCTGGTGTTATGTGAAAAAGATTTATCAATATTTGTAATCACGATAAAAATTTTCAAGAAAGCATTCATTACCGACTAAGAGTCACGATGTATTCAATTTTCATGCTCACTGCTGTCTTATGATTGTGTATTGCTCTTCCAAACATAAAGTTCAGAGTTTGATTCTAGCAACTTCTAATAAAGATATAGAGGATGCATTCTGTCTTCTGTTTGCATGTCAGTTTAGGTGGGTACTTTGGAGCTTTCCGAATTTCTTCCAGTGAGATATGTTGGAATATATATCTCTATCTAAGAAAGCTCTTTGGGAACGAAATTTAAGTGATAGGTATTAAAATGCATCAAAATGTGTTTTGGTCATCAGACTGTCTGTTATGTCATAATAAAGCAATAATTTCATGGTACTGTTACAAAAAGATACAGTTATTAAATATTTCATATTATACAAACTTTCTTAAAAATAGTAGAGGTTAAGAAATTTAACAAGAAGATGAATTTCGCTTTTTGTTATCAAGTCATTGAAATTCGGTCATGTTCTCATATCTTAATAAAAGTTTGAATATTTCTATAAAGTAAGAAAATGTGAATAAAATCATAGAGTAACACTAAACGCATATATTTTAATTTTTACAATAATAATGCGATAACTATTCATGCCATCTTATTTACAAGGAATTTGTCTATTTACTAGATTATTGCTATTAACCAAGTCAACCCACTCATTTCCAAAGTTGATGTCTTTTTGTGAAGGTTAAGCTCTTGGTGATCGTGTGTTCTAATTTATTTAGGGCATTAGGGGATTGGCGATTAAATCTTAAATGCCCACGAGAATCAGAAAACCATAGAATAAATGACGCCATCATCAATTGGATCTACTTCCCCAAATAACTATGGACTGAATCTTCATTTCTAAGCGAATCTTGGATATTTCCTCCATTTCCTTCCAAACCAGCTTCTGGTGCATCCCACCCCTTCTATTCTCACGCAAACGGTACCGTGTGGCTGGTGACAAGATTGCAGGGGCGGGGGTGGTCGAGGAAGAAGAAATCAGTGCGCAATTCATTTCGCCTCCGTTTAGTTACCCAAAAGACCGGAATCTAATCGCTAATTGGAGGGAGGATTCTTTTCCTGCTGAAATCTCATTTCCGTATCTGGTCACTGAAGCAGAAGCGTTATAACTTAATTACTGAGTTATTATGAATGAATATAAGCACGCCGTTAAGCCATGGGAATGTAGGCTTTGTGGCTCCACTTTTCAATTGATGAGTTAAATTTGGCTTCTTTGCAGCACATCCCTATTCTAGTTCTTGTTTTAAAATGAAATGAAAGAAAACCTCGAAGGAGCCCATTTTTTTCATTTTTTGCACATAAATTTACTTGGGATAAAGAATTTTATGAATGTTTATTTTTAAAAATAGAAACTTTTATTATAGAAACGTATTAGGGAATCATTAGACCACTCTTATTTACATTTGGTATAACTTTTGTACATAATATACTTTTAAGATTGCTTATTTATTTTTGCAGACACTTTTGTATAAATTTTTTATATTTTATTTTAAGTATGTTTTGTGCATAAGATAGTGAATCAAAAATAAAAGGTTTCATTAAAAGTTAATTTTCATTATAACGAATCAAATACCTTGTGATACATATTTCAATAGAGTTTTATTTATTCTTGTTTAATGTAAGAATACAAATTTACAAGAGAAGACATAATTACTTGAAATGTAACAATATTTGGTTGGAATGGTACTTATAAGTTTAATTATGGACCAATCATAATATATTAAATTTATATAAATGCGTAACATGTGTGTAAGAAATTACGTGGTTTAAATGTCCACTTAATTCAGAGTAATTATGCTCAATAATTGGCTTTATTTTGGAAAATATTGAATTCACTAATGTAATATTATTACAGCAAAAGAACTTTTATACAAAATAATTTATCACTTAATTTACTATATAAGTTCATCTTATGTACTAATTAATATATTATACATAAAATATTCAAAAAATATATTAAGATTAAATTTAGTAAAAGATAATTGAAATGTGGTGATCAAATATTATATAATAAAAATATTTATTATGTATTCATTCAAATAAGTAAATTCATAATTTTGTTAAACTACTTGAGAAAAGAATTAACTTGTCTTCTATCACGTCACTATCATGCATTCAAAAATGCTTTCAGGTAGACTAGTTAAAATAAAAGAGCATTTTATTTTGATGATTACTTATCACTTAATTTTCTACATAAAAAAATCTTATAAATTTTCAAAAGAATTTTAAAACTGATTTCAGTAAAAGATAATTAAAATATGATGATCAAATATTAAATAATGAAAAATTTATTTTTATGCACATCATATTTATTCAGATAAGTTAATTCATAATTTAGTTTTTTTTTAGTTTAGAAATGAATTCTCTTCTATTATATTGTTATTATGCACTTAGAAGAGCTATCAGGTAGATTTATGTTAAAAAAAAAGATTTTACTTTGCGAATCGCTACGTTTTGCTTGCCAATTGAAGTTAGCAGTATATTTGCAATTAATGCATAAACAAATTTCATTCTATGGGTAGATGTTTTTAAAGTTTTGTTTTAGTAATGATAATAAATAATTATTAGGAATAATTTTTATAGAAAATTATTCTTTTGGAATTGAAATTTGAAATGTAACAAAAGTATAGCTAATATGTGTTATTTATAGGAAGAAATTTCAGAATTTGTTTAGAACCTGTAAACTTGCACTTATAATAAAAATACTAAAAACTGTCTGAAAGTTTTCAAAAATCTAAAAAATGTGAAAATTAGCCATATATACTAGTAAAAATCCGAATTGTATCTAACATTTGATAATCATAGAATTTGTTTAATTGGCTTACGATCTTAAATAAATATATTTTTGGTATTTGATTAAATGGAATAAATTTGATACCATTCATATAAAGGATTCCATGTGAAATTTTTAAAATTAAACATTAGGTTTTTCAGTTTGGTTGGATTTTAGGTAATAAAAGAATGGAAATTTACTCCGTTTGAATGGGATTCCATCTGTCGGTTCTATAGTGTATATTATATGTGTGTGACATTAAAGATAATTTAAAAAAAAATTATGAACAAAAAATTATACAAGAAAAGTAATAAATAAATAAATAAATAAATAAATAAATAAATAAATATATATATATATATATATATATATATATATATATATATATATATATATATATATATATATATATATATATATTCATTTTTTTATACTTTTTTGAAAAAATGTAAATAATTGTAATCTTGGTTTCGGTGTAGAATCGGGTGTATTCTTGATTTGGTGAACCGTAATTTTTTTATAGCAATACGTTTTTATTTTAATTTTTAAGAAATTTCTCTTAAACTATTAAAAATTGGAATTGAAAGATCTTTCTCTTAAATAACAATTGCTTAAATTACACTAATCGTTCAAAAATAATCAAGAAGACATTCTCATTTACTAAATTCCATGCCTTCATATTGTAACTAGCATAAGTTACATAATGAATTACATAAGGTAATTCACGCTAAATAAATCGTCTCTTTTTCTGGTGCATGTAAAGTTTATTTAAACATATGAAAAATTAAATATCGTGAAGTTTATAATTACTTTGTTCTAATATATGTAGAGTTTTGAATAATTTTTACCATAAATCACAGTGAAGTGTTTCCTGAATAGAAAATATTTTCGAATAAATAATTTTTAAAGGAATTTTTAATTTTAAAAAGAATGAAAGGCTATTGTAAGTTGTTTTTAAATATGATTAAGCATTTTCTTAAGCTGTGTTTAAAAATCTCTTTATCTTTTGTTTGTATCTTTTGTCTTTCCCAATATCCAATATCTTTTGTTTTATGTTTAATTAATAATGCTTTATATATAGTTTCCATTTTAAATTATCAATAATTATTTTAGTATGATTTACATATTTATAATCTTCAATGATTGCTCTGTCATTGTTCTAATTGTTCATTCGAAATCACGTTTTTGCTTGCTCCAGTTAAATTACATACCATTTAAAAACAAATAAGAAATATTTTTCATTTTAAAAGACTCATAATATACCCCTAATGAATCAATGAACCAAAGTTACTGAAATCGTCCTTTTTATCTCTAAATCTTTTAAGCAAGTAGTTTGACATTTCTAAGAAGGACAATAGCCAATATTTTCCGTTCATCCTTGGAATAATGAGATATCATCAAGTATTAAAATTTAAGAATAATTTGCCTCTTGAGAACTTTACTAAATTTCTTTTGTTCCATGTGATATTGAAGAATTTCATTCTTATAATTCTCTTCATTAGACAAGTATTAATTCAAGTTTATTCCAGAATAATCTCTATAAGATTATATCATATTTAAAGAAAAGAAATAAAATTCTGCTGCTGATGAAAATGACTGTTTAATCGAAAGATTGTCTATACTATTTTTCTTTTGTATGCTGAAATCTACATTCTTTTGGCGATAAACCATGTTCTGTTGTTTAGCTTTCAAAAATTGTTCCTGGAGTGATTAAGAGGTTCTTTTAAATAGCATATTGAAAATATTTTTGAAATTTTGGTTGATAAAAGATGCAGTTGTTAAATACTTTATTTTTAAAATTCTTATGCTGTAACAGATTTTAAGATTAATTTTGGTATCGGGGAAATTTATTTTAATTTAGTTTGGAGAATTTGAGTTAAATTTTTAATTTATGAATAAAATGAAGTATTTTGCAAAATTGGAATTTAAAATAAGTGCTTATGATAAATATTGTTGAGGAGAGATTGACGATGTAAACGAAATGTCATTTTGAGATAATGGGATATTATTTTAGCAACAATAATGTACTAAATATTATTGAACTAATATTTATTAAGTACAGGTTTCACTTAATAAATATCAGCTCATCGGTCATATACTAAAGCTAATTAAAAACTGGCAGCTGCAAATTTTCATAAGAATGTGCTATTAAAATGGAGATTTAAAGCTGGGAAAAATTAACCGAAATCATGAAAGCTCCTATTTTGAAACAAATGACATTTACTATACAGGTAAGATTTGGAATAGGAAAATTATATTTCCCTTAAATGGTAACAGAGTGACTCCATATTTACCAACTCTTTTAACTTTAATTTTATTTCAGGAAAGATGACTCACTGGATAAAGGTAAAGCGTGATGAAGAATATTAAAAGGAATCACTGTCTATTCAAACAGGTGTTTCAAAACATGTCGTGAATGCTGCATTGGAACAAGTGGAGAATAGCAAGAAGTTTGAAATCATTAGATGCAAAAGTATTTGCGTATTGCAGGAGCTGTAGCTCTACAATATAAGGGATTCTTCTGAAGATGTTACGTTTCTATCTGTATAACAAGTCTTTTTTACCAAATAGAATGGATAGCCTAAAGCCTAAGGGTTATTATATATATATATATATATATATATATATATATATATATATATATATATATATATATATATATATATATATATATATATATATATATATATATATATATATATATATATATATATATATATATATATATATATATATATATATATATATATGTTAGGGGATAGTTGCCATTCTCAAAGGAGAAAATTCTGAAACTTTAAGGCAACTACACTGATTGATATCCATGATGTAAAGCAACAATCATCTTCTGTTTTGACTGGAATTGAATATGAGAGCTTTTGCTTGAAGAGCGTTGTTCTATCATTAAGCCACAGTGACAAAAATATTAGACTGTTTTTATGCTAATAGTCTTCATTGACATAAGATATAAATAAACTTTTGGATTTCACTTTCTGTACAGTGAACTTATAACTGATTTGCCAAGAATACTTGACATATGAAACCTACATACATTTCGACAGTGAAATCAATACATGCAATTACCATATTTAGAAGGTTGTAAATCCATATGAAAGCCAACAAATACGTTCATATTCTAAGGACATAGCCAAAACTGCTGTTTTACTATCTCCTTCATTACAGGCTCGTATCTTTTTAGAAAAGCTTGGTGACCAAGGTCAGTGGAATATTTAGTCACCGGTACAAGCTTGGAATCCTTGCTGGAGCAATCTGTTAAATATTGCTTTAAAAGAAAATGAATGTCTTTTTAATTCAGGATGATGTTTTTTCCACTCATTGTAAATTGCTCTAAACTGGTACTTCATTATCTTTTCGCTGTAAGAATCAGGAGCAGCCATTTCTTTGACACTTATCATTACAGATTTAATTCCAGTATAACTTTAAATTCTCTAAGGATTTAGTCCACCATTTTTCTGTTGTTTCTGGGTCAGATCTTAATGATAGTATAACGTAATTTGTGAATAACAATCCATAGTATCGAATACATTCAGCAACTAAATATGTATTTTACTCTTCTAGATAGTGACAGACAAAGAAGTGCATTATATTTTAAGTATACTGAATTAACTTAAAACTTGTAAAATAGGTATTCTGATCAACGTAAAAGTATTATACGAATCACAGGAAAGTTTTTGAAATCAATTTTGTTTTTTTGACGCATACTTCTGTCATCTCGTTATATAATTCTCTAATTGTAATGATATTTTATTCATTATACGTTTTCTAAATGATTCCTGTAAAATGCAGAACTGTGCAATTTATAAGAGAAAACTTAATTGAAAGAAGTGGAATAAGTATTATTTGTAAAACTGTCTATATATTAGTATACATTTTATAAAATACAACATATGTATACATGAACTTATTTTATATTTTGTATTAATTTATTTTCAACTCATATCTTTAAATCATTATTGTTAATTATTATATTTTATTATAAATTATAAAATTAACTTATAATAAAATATTATAGTAAATTATATAATTTTATTAATATTACTTATTATAATAAATTCCATTATTATAAATTAATATTTAATTATAATTTGTAATAAATTACAAACATTATAGATAAAATTTTTGTACTAATTTAAAAAATTGGGTCTTCATACTTAAATAAATATGCTTTTCGGCTCTTCTATCATAGTTTATAGATATTATTTATTCGTCTTTTAAGATTTTCGAAAAATAAACTTCTTTTAGGACTTTCTCTAAAGTTTAACATTTGCATGTTTTCTTTTAGGAGAAATAAATATTTTTATATAATGATTTGAATGTACAAAACATTTCTAGAAATTAAAAATAAACAAAGAAATAACTTTTTATTTTATAGTTTATTAATAAACTAAAATTAAAAAAAATGATAACATCAGATGCATTTATTGATATATCATTCATCGTCATACATCACATTTTCAATTTTGTAATTGAATCAACACACAAAAAATTTTCCTAAATATATTTTATAATGTCTGAATCAAAACGATGTGAACTTAACAAATTAATAATTTTTATTATATGTGACGAAAGAACAAAACTCATTTCGTGTTTAGGAGACACTGAATAAATGAAAGTTCCGTAAAATTAATTAATTTTCCCTTCCCTTGCAGAAATTATTTTTCTCATTTTCAATTAACCTGAATCATCATTTTATTGTGAAAATGCTCCCGTTTAAATTATTTAGTCTCTTTCATTATTTTCCTTTTCAAACTAGTGTAAATTTCGTTTAATTAAATAAAGATCTAAGAAATTTTATAGGTTTAATTATATTGTATGTCGCAGAGAGAGAAACATTTGCGTGTACACGAATAGACTTATATTTATAAATGAGATTCATTACTTTGAATTTTATATAATTATTTAGATTTAAAATAATGCATTTTTAAAATTTTAAATAGAGATGTCTTGAAAATATCAGGTTTATTTTTTAAAAAAATTAATGTTAAATAATAATATAGAAGTTATCAATTACTTACCAACACATAATTAATTACATCTTCAAGAAACAAATATAATAAATTATGTCTTCAAAGTTTTCAAATATGTGCAACCTTTAAGATATTAATTTTGTGCAATTCTCGTTTCTTTGCATGAGCTTAGAAAGTTCCCTTCACAAAAGTTGATGGAAATAAGAACTTTCTGCAAACACTTGAAAAAGTTACCCTTCCAGATATTCACTCATTAATTATGCCTTATTAAGACGTTTGTAGTTAATTGAAGGCATTCAGTTCAAAGAAAAAAATGGCTTCTGGTATCTAAATGTAGAAAATTCGAATTGTTCCAAAAGCTCACGTTGAAGGAATGGGATGCTAATCCAAAAACAAAAAAACGTTAATTAAAAAGCAGACCCTTCACCTAATTGATTCACTATTGTCTTTGCATTTATGCTTCAAATAAGCGTTGTCGAAAAATAAATATAGATAAAATATAGCATTTTTAATTTATTTCTTTGCTTAATTTCTAAGGTTTTTGCTGCAGAGTACTCTTCAAAAGTTTCGCAGAACGTTAATCGACATTTAATTATAGTAATTAGGCGAGAAAGCTATTTTTTTACAGTCGATTGCTAACCAATTTATTCTTTCAATGTATATTTCATCTTTTTCAACTTTTATCTAAAAGAAATGCGCGGTAAATTGTCCCTGTTGAATAACGATGGGGAAATTTATTCTATTGTAAGAAAATAAATGTGCAAAACATGTAATCTGTTTACCTTACAAATAAAATGTATTTAACGAATCTGTAAATTGAAGCGGAAGGACTTGTTTGCTATACAAATGCTTATACTCCAATTAGTTCAAACTTAATAAATCATTTAAAAAGATTATTTATAAATGTATTTATACTAAATTCTGCTTTGAATAATTTTTTGTATTTAAGTAAATTATCCCTTGGTAAAATTTAAATCATAGTTGTTAGGTACAATTGTGATTTGCACAATCATTTTAATGGTTTGCATCATGTTCACGTGAAAATATTCAAACGCATGGGTTATCATGTAGACCACGTAGTTTATCATATAAAGTAACATATATCAAATTCATTTTTGTATGGTCCTTTTCTTTAGGATAGTTTTTTTTTACCTGTTTTACGTGAATTTAGTGTGTGGTATTTATACGGTAAAATAATTTCAAGGATTTAGCATTATAACATTTATGCCAATTTTTTCTATCTTTTCACTTATGAACACTTGTATATAATTCTCCTTAATTTAGCTTAATATATTTATTTCTCACCTATAGTTCCCTGATAATGTTTAGTCACTCATTTTCGTTCTATACATTAGAAGAATATTTCATCATTGGAGTTATTTCCATGACGCATGCTTTTGAGATTAAAAACATATTAATCATTTTTTCTATTTACATACATTGTTTATATTCCACTCTCTCTGTGAAAAGATAAAAAAAATTTTTTGATGTAACATGCTTGATTTAATAATTTCTTTTCTTTGAAAGCACTTTCATTTTTTGTAAATCTATGAAATATTTTCTAAATGGGATATTGTTTTTTCATACTATTTTTATTTTGTATGCATTCATGGCATTTATTAAAAAATTTAATTTAGTATTTTATACTCCACATGAAAACAGTTTTGATTGCATATGATTTATTAAAAATGCAACTCTTTTAAAATATGAGAAATAATAAAAAAAAGATATTGATTATAAATTTTCGATAATGAAGTCTATTAAAATAGTTTTTATGTTTATGTTCTGAATAAAACTCCGGTAAACACAATTTTGATCAAAAAGACAAGTTGGTTATTATTTTTATATAGTGATTAGTGCTTGACTTTCATTAGTGATTAAACTTTAAGCACTTTATAAGCAATATATATTGTTATTTGCAGTTATTTATATACAAGTGTAATTAAAAACTTACCATTTTGAAAATCTTATTTCTTGGAAAATAATAACGTTATTTTTAATAATGTTTAGTGGGATATTTAGTATTTTTCAGATACTAATAATACTTTCTTTACATAATAATAAAATGTCTATATTTTGAAGGTGTAAGTGGTTTAGTTGAGCAATAACAATATTTTCAATATTTTAAGTTTTAATGAGATAAAATAGTATGTAAATTATATCTATGTTATTGGGAAGCATATTAATATTTCTTATTATTTTGTAAATTTTAATGCATTTTGAATGTTTTCTTTGAAAAAACAAATAAACGCAGTTACGTTTGAATTCATATGGAAAAGTTTCATTATTTGGTGATAAATATTAATAAACACTATTTCATTGATTTGTAAAATATGATATTAGTTGCCAGTTTTATATAAATTTCAAGCATTTTAATGTTTGAATTAAACACTAAAATGCTTGAAATTTACACGCAATATTTGTCAATTCTAAGAAAAAATTTGGTGAATTGATCATGGGTGGGGTAAGAGAAAGCTTCTATGGTCAGGGACCTGGAGCCCCGGTGGCAAAAGTCTGACTTAATTCCGGAGTCTACAGACTTTAGCTGGGGACAATGGAGTGACCTTCATGCCTTGGGTGACCCTACCAGGAGAATACACTCCCGACGTACTTCGTCCACTCTGCCCAGTGGCACTCCCTCGCCATGGTGAAGCAGGACTTGAGGGGGACTTTTTTCCCTTGGTACCAGGTGAGGTGTCCTGGTGGCTCCTTGGCTAGGGGCAGTCGAGGCGCGATCAAACTGCACTTGCACGTTTTCTTAGCGGCCATCTGCTTTCCATGACTTTCGTAGGTGGTGACAAACATTTCGAGACCTGCACTAAGTGTTCTTCGGTGCAGGCCTCTCCTCACCACATTTTATCTTGTTCTGGGGTTACCTGATTCGGCACCCCTTTCTGGTGCTTGACTTTTTTAGGGTGAATGGACTCATGGACCTGATCTAGCTTTGCTGATCACGGGGATTGGAAACAACAACAGAAAACAACAAGAAAAAATTTGATTACCACTAGTTATTTGTAATTTTTTTTTAATTACGTCCTTATATAAGCTCTTTCGAGCATCATAAGTCTTGAAGTGTGAAGAATCGCGGGCCTCTTGAAGGGCAGAACACATCCACAGGTGCTCGCCATTCATGTCCAAATGTTCATTGCACAAAATGCAGTCAGGTGAGTCCACAAGTTTAATGTGGTACAGGTGTCCCTGAAGATAATCATGCTCAGTGAGAAGCCTGAAGCAGGACATCCTCATTTGGGGTGTAGTGTAGCAGGCCTCCTCGTAGTGCACCCTGGATAACGCTAAATCTGTTACAGCCTTCGTCGCTCTCTTGCAGTCTTTTTCCCTAAATGAAGGCATTTCCAATTCCTAATTTTAAGTGCAAGGACAACGTCAGACTATTTGTAAATTTAACATGATTTATTTAAGTAATAATTAGCAGTATCCAAATTAGTTATTAATAAATTTACTACTACAGATAATTGTTTTATTGCTTAGAATAAAATAATAAGTGTCTCGCTCTCATAAGAGTTCTTTTATTAAATATATTTCTTCAGAAATATGTGTATTTCCTATGGTTTTTTTAATAGTAAGCTATAACTTTTTAGATAAAATGTGACATTTTTTACAAATTCTCTTACATACTCTTTATCAATAGTGATTTATAAATGTTTCTAGTATTTTTTATGTAACTTTCGTTGTTATATGTATGAAATCTATCAATCTATGTTTGGATTTTTCTTTTGGAGACAAATACATTTGAAATAAATTTTTTCTCGTGTTTATTTGTATTCTTCAATTTCAAATGAGAGCTTATTTTTTAGTAAAGTTATTGAATTTGAATAAAAAAAATTATTGAAACATTTAGTCTAATATTCTAAGTGAAATAGGATCGGTAAATGTAGTGACATTACAATAGTGTATAAAAAAAGTGTATACCTATATTATTAATGAGCATAGCTCAAACATAACTTTCAGTGTAGAATAAGGGGTACCTCTTGGCTTACTTAAAATTTTAGCAAAAAATATATTGATGATTAAAATTTAATTTCTGGTAACCCTGGTATTTTAAGTGTTATAACTAACGTAATTTTACAGTTGATATTTTGTTATTCACATTTTA
The DNA here is from genome assembly GCA_037975125.1 of Latrodectus hesperus. Classification (NCBI taxonomy): domain Eukaryota; kingdom Metazoa; phylum Arthropoda; class Arachnida; order Araneae; family Theridiidae; genus Latrodectus; species Latrodectus hesperus. The sequence goes on from CM075856.1 coordinate 1,026,525, forward strand.
AAGCCTATCTTGGTGTGAAAAAAATCACAAAAAATTAAATAGTATCCGCAAATAAACTTTCACTTAACACCAAATCAGATATGTATTTTGATAATATAATTAATTTCACATTTAAAAAAATGTAATAATTAGAATATTTTATTACTTGTTAAGTTGTAGCTATAAGCAGGAAAGTAAATTTCGTTGCTTGGCAATTTTTTTTTTACTTTAGAGTAGTAAATAGTTTTTGTTTAGAAATGATCCTTACTGTAATCCTTCTAAAATATTTACAAAAAATAAAACCCGTGTAGTTATAATAAAAAAATTGTAGCTCTTAAAACTGACATGTATTTGAGTTGTTGAAATAACTGAATGAACTGTTTTAGGTAATTTTGATTTATGTTTGTATAATTAATTAATTCAAAAAAGCATTTTTTATTTAATTAGAGAAGAATTTTTCATTAAATTATAAAGAATAACTGATAAACTCAAAAGCGTATTATTTTATTAAATTCTATGTGAAAATAAAAAAACATATATATATATATATATATATATATATATATATATATATATATATATATATATATATATATATATATATATATATATATATATATATATATATATATATATATATATATATATATATATATATATATATATTATATATATATATATATATATATATATATATATATATATATATATATATATATATATATATATATATATATATATATATATATATATATATATATATATATATATATATATATATATATATATATATATATATATATATATATATATATATATATATATATATATATATATATATATATATATATATATATATATATATATATATATAAAATACATTTATATTTAACATTTTTGGGAATGATATAAAACGTTTTTTTATCCCTTTTTCTAGTTATATTATATAATATGCAAAAGTTATTTTATAAATTTTTAAAATTTCATATTTTTAGAAAAATTTTGTTTTAAAATTGTATTTAATACGAATGATTTCATAAATAATTTTTAAGATGGTGAAATGTTTCATAGAATATAGCATATTCCATTAATTATTATCTATTATATTCAAAAACTGTTCTACCAAATGTATTATGTAAATTATTAAATAATTATTTTGAAAAAACTCTGTGGGCATATTTTCTTACCAAAATTTAATCGATGAACATTTGCGATTTATCAAGTACATTTGAAAAAATGATTATAAAATTTATTTTTCATTGAGAAATAGTAAAGAATTACATTATAGGTGTTTTTAGATGAAAATGCAATAATGTCTTTAAATATTCAGTAAAAATGCATCGAAGAAATATGTTTCCAATTCACTATAAACTAATTATATCGTCTGATAAATTAATTAAATTAGCCACAAAACACGTGATGATACTAAAAACTTGAATATGTTTGTGTTTAATATTAAAATGCTTAAATGTGAAATAATTCATTTATAAATTTTTCATATTATTTTAATAATTTAAAACATGCAAGTTATTTTAAGATCATGAATTTACATGTAATTTTACTTATCTGCAAAACAGTTTCAACACATGTAATAAATTTTCAGAGAAATAATGTAAATTTTGGAGTATGAGAGCACAACATTTCATCTACATATTTATTGTAGAATTTAAAAGTCTTAAATAAAAATAATTTGAAGTATAACGTAAGAAACGAAACAAAGTAAAAAAATGATTTCTGAAAGTGGTGTATAACTTTTTTAAGAAATAATAAATTAAATTTAAAACCAAGCAATGTATTATTTCAGCAAAAATATATTAATAATTATTGGAAAAATATGTTAAATATACTTACTTTTTATGTTTGAACTTTTTTATTTCTTTTTTAAAAATCTCAACAATTTTGTTCCTAAGATATTATGAAAACTACTTTTATTCAAATCTAATTTAAAAACCATCTAATGTATATTAATTGATTCATACAAACATAACAGACTATAGAATACAGACAAAAGCTTACTAATCCATAACCCAATATTGAAAATTAATTACTTTATAAACCAAGCACCAGAAATTTTGAAACATTTTAATAATAATTTTATAAAAAAGAAAACGTTCCTAGTTTATCGTAATATCAGGAAATTATTTCTTTTATTTTACATTAATCATAATCACAGTTTTATTCAGACTGTAATTTGTAATTTGATATCAATTAATTAAGTAAAAAAGCAAAGCCAATTGAATTATTATTTATATTAAACTTACACATCATATGCTTTAAGGTATTTCAAATATAAAACAATATTTTTTATTAAAACGTTTGTCAAATCCTACTATTAAAATAATAAGTATAATTAATTATGCTAAGACTTTTAAATTTTCGAATTTTGAATATTTCCAAAAAGCTCAACAAATTCAAATACTTATAAAACCAAATTTTCCAACTTTTCATTTTAATTTGTAACCAGAATATAAAATGAAACTTAATTACTTTTCCAATAGATAATGTGGATGAATGATTAATTTGAAAATTTAATTAAACTTGAGATTCCAGATATATTTAATAGTATCTGACTTCAAAATTATTTTAAATATGCTTCGAGAGACAATTTCTACAAGATGACATCTATCTCTTCATAAAGTAGAATAAATTACATCCTGCATATCTATGCGTGCGTAAATTGGTGGTCAAAACGTAATTCTCAAAAATTTCTAGATCAGTTGAGTAATGAAGTTCAGAGAATGTGAAATATGATATACTTGAGACGTACTTGTGGGGTCTATTGAGCCGTGCAATCTCAAAAGTTTTGATTTAAATACGCTAGATCTTACTAGAAGCTGTCACAATTTCGGAAACTCAAGTTCACTCGAATGCGAAATTACAATAGATTATGGTATTGTTACAGACGTGCTCCATTGTGATTTAATAATGTTAAGTAGATAACTGTCTACGGAAAACATTGAATTGACAATCTTTTCATTATTTGATGATATACGACTGCGAACAGGTTATTTGATTTAGTCATTTTAAAAGGACTTGTTTTGAAAATTCAGTGCTACTACATAGATGGCTTGTAATTACACTTAAATCAATATTTATAATTTCATTTAAACTAAATACTTAACTTAGCAAAGGACATCATTGTTCGAAACACAATATTTAAAGGAGTATATTTTTTTGAAATGGTATGCTTAGAGAGGTTAAAAAATATTTACTACATTTATAAATAAGATGGCATAAAATACTGATAAAATAAATATAGTCATTAATTTTGAAAATCCGTTTGTTATAATTATTATTAGAGTTTCATTAAATTAAAAGCTTTTGATTCATAGTAACATAATGGTCGAATCGTCCTCTTTAAAATACTTTTTAAATTAAGTCTTTGTAACGTCTCACCAGGATGACAACTGAATGGACCTCACTGGATTTCGGTTCAAAGTCTTATGGATTCAATTCCCGTTTAAGACATACATAGGGGTTCAGCTGAGCATAATACTGCACCTTAATGGGTTTGGAAATTTCTCCCATCACTGCGGACATCGTAGTTTTAAGCCACGACCTGGTGTCAAGGCCACACTTGAGTTGCCACCATCCTCTCCACATCCACGCCACACCAGAGGAAGAATTTTGGATTACAATGATTAAGGTAAAAACCTCTCTAACCCATGGACTTTAGAAACCAAGTGAAGGAGAATGTGGTCACCTTCACATTCACTGTCCTCGGCAAATGATTCCGTTTGATGATGGTAACGGGTAGCAGCGTGAAGCTAATGATTCATTTGAATATAGTGATAAACTCATTCGTTAACAATACGTGATCAAAGAACGGAATGAAATTAAAGTAAACAGGAATGATCCCAGTCACAGTTAAATAAGGGGCATTTCTATCTTGAATATTTTTTTGACTTGCTAGTTGGAGTTACAGCTTGAGTTACTTCTCTGTGTAATTGCTAGAGTAATTTCTTATGCATTTTTGAGTTATAATTTTTACATCGACATAATCTACACAGTATCTTTGTTGAATGTTAATATTTTGTAAAATTCAAATAACGTCTGGGTATAAATATGATATATCCTTCCCCAAGAAATTTCTCACCAAATCTTGCATTCTTTGTTTCCGGTTTGCTTTTTCTCGTGTTTTAAGTCATTTTTGCTACATATATAAGGTTTTTTTAAGTGTCAACAACAGTTGAATTTTTTGTTCAGCATTTCAAATGGACCGCCTTTGGGAAATTTCCAAAAACATGCGTTCAGCTTGGCGATTAGTAGAGTTGAAAAGTCACCAATTGGGGGATATATTCTACTGGTTCGGTCATCTATCTTCAACTGTTAACAAGCTAATGCGTGGTATAAAACTACACTACTGGCCATTAAAATTGCTACACCAGGAAAGCGGCACACCACACACGTGAAATTTGCATGACAGGTAGAACTTGCTGTGATATGCAAATGATTAGATTTTCAGCCCATTCATACAAAGCAGGCGACAGTAGCGACATCTACAATGTGTATAAAACCAGAAATTTGACAGCAGTTTACTCATACTCAATTTCCGTTTCAACGTTGTTTTCGGCAAAGAAAGTTGTTGTGATGCCTCGTGTAAGAAGAAGAAATGCCTATCAGCACGTGTCTGACTTTGATCGAGGAAGGATTATAGCCTACCGGGATTGCGGTTTATCGTACCGCAATATTGCTGCTTGCGTCGGTCGAGACCCCATGACTGTTAGCAGAATATGGAATCGATGGGTTCAGGACAATCATGCGGAACGTCATACAGGATCTCAGCGATCCCCCATCACTAACAGCAGAGAAGACAGACATCTTATCTGCATGGTCACAAGGGATCGTACAGCCACGTCACGAACCCTGAGTCGAGAAATGGAGTCATTTGCAAGGCAACAAGTTTCTGCTCGAACAGTTCGATGACGTTTGCAGCAGCATGGATTGTCTGCACGGCGACCATGGCTTCGGCTACCACTGACGCTGCGTCACAGACAGGAGCGCCTTCAATGGTGTGATCAGCGACGAACCTGGACGCGGGAATCACGCCACAAACCTGGACGCGGGACCTGGCATCACGTCATCTTTACAGATGAATCTCGGTTCTGTATACAGGACCATGATGGCCGCATCCGTGTTTGGAGGCATCGATGAGAATGCGCATTGCCAGCTTGCATTGGACATCGCCATACTGGCCCATTTGCTGGAGTGATGGTATGGGTTGCTATTGGATACACGTCTCGATCACCTCTTGTTCGCATTATCGGAATTATGAACAGCAACCGTTACATTTCCGATGTGTTAAGGCCCGTGGCTCTGCCCTATTCTCGAGGCCTCCCTAATGCTTTGTTTCAACAGGATAATGCACGACCGCATGTTGCTTATACTGTTCTGAACTTCCTTGATACAGAACAGGTTCGACTGTTACCCTTGCCAGCACGTTTCCTGATCTGTCACCAATTGAGAACATGTGGTCAATGGTTGCCGAGCAATTGGCAAGCCATCACTCACCATCTTTACTCTCGATGAACTGTGGCATAGTGTTGAAGCTGCATGGACCTAGATCCCCGTACGTGCCATACAATATCTGTTTGACTCCATGCCTAGGCGGATAAATGCTGTTATTGCAGCCAGAGGTGGCTGCTCTGGGTACTGATTTCTCAAGATCTATACATCCTAATTTCCTGTAAATCTAATCACTTGTTTTTTCCACTATAATGAATGTGTCCAATAAATATCGTTCTGTTATTTGCATTCCTTCTTGGTGTAGCAATTTTAATGGCCAGTTGTGTAATTGAATTATAATTTAAAGAATGTAACTTTCTAATGAATTTTATTAAGGTGAAATCACATTAAATTTTTTATCAAGCAGAAAAAATAATCATAATTTTTTTTCTAAAATTGAATGATTAGAAAAATTGATTAAAATACTTTATAATTTATTTTTACAATTAAAAGTTTATTCGCATTTTAAATATATAAAATAAATATTTTACGATTTTATAAAAACAATTTTTTATATTATAAGATTTCTTATTTACTGATACCATTTAGGAAATAATATTTGGGAAAGTATATTAAGTATTAAGCCTTAAATAACGCTTAGAAGTGGAGCCACAGAGGTGCGTGAAGTGCATCTGAGCTGAAATTCTAATCATTTGCATATCTCACCTCCTCTAATGCATGTTGTAAATTTCATGTTATTCGCATGCTTCCTTCAGGGTATTGCATTTACAGTGGCCAGCAGTGTAAAATTGATTTTTAATTCAATTAGTAGGAAATATTTCATATTTAATTGAGAAGAAGAATTATAAAGTAAAGAATTCAATAACGCATAATAAATACCTTAATAAATTTTGTTTTTAAATTAGGAGAAAACGCTTAACAGAAATCGACTATTCTTTCATAATGTGTATGTAAACTTCAAGTTATTAATTTTAAACTTCCAGCACTATAATATATATCCTATAACGAAAATCTCAAGGTTAATATATAAAGCGCAATTTACGAAAGCGTTTATATGAATTAGAAAATGAAGCAGTATAGTTACGCTGTCATAATTCATTTAAAAGGTACCTCAACTTCTTATTTGTATAATAATATATCCAAAATAATAAATGTTTCATATTTAGCTGCTAATAAAAAATAAATTTTCAGAAACAAAACTTAAATTTTATGTGCAAAATATTATGTAACTTATACTTTAGCCAAAAAAGAGAAAAATAATATTTCTCATTTTTTATGCTTTTTGAAATAGTTTCCTCAATTTCGTTTTCTGAAAATGGGACTTTTATTGAACGAAATTCTATTTTCTTTATTAAACTTTCTTTAAGGGTAGAGATGCAAGAATAAATGCTCCACTGACCCCACGTAACAACTCATTTAAAGAAAGATAGCCTAATTACATTTTATTTTAACTGGAACCATTTCGGAGATGGATATCTATTTTTTTACAGAGCTTTTTTGTTCACAATTCGTAGAACGATAACTATCACAATAGAGAAGATAATTATACAGGAGGCATAAAAACGAATTGAAATTTTTTTTTCTTAAAAGAATTTTTCCATAGGCGCTTAGGATATGAAAAGTCATTTTTATTAGTTATTTTGTCGTTCTGAAACCAGCAATTAAACAGCTTCTTTTTATGAAGCCTACGTACGAACGATTACTTCAACCGTTAAAATACTGCTATTTCGAATTTTTGCAATTTTTTTATCCCTTGGAATTCATCGACGCCTTTATGATGATAGAGAGTTAATTTTTTTGTTACGAAACAAATCATTATAAAACTTTCGATACTCATGGCAATTTTTTTACTGGTAGTGCTTTTAGAATAAGTTTTTGAAGGTATTTCTGTATTTTATTATTTGCAAATATATTTACATTACAGTTTAAAACAAGATGTCATACTATATTCTAATTTCATTTAAACACTTAAATTTTAATGAGGATTTAAGATGGTATTTTAAACTTACTTGTCTAATTTATTCTTCAAAAGATGACTATAAAATAGGATAAATATTGAAAAGATAAGTTCAAATTTTATTTTGGTTTCATAATCACTCTTTTTATGTTTAATCTCAACTTCATTATATGATAATGACATATTTGTGTTAAGTTTTTACACAAGATAATTGCTACACCCATGTACAATGTACGTCTCACACTAATTTCCTGGATACACTTGAATTGATTTATAATCCATAAGAAAATTCCCTTTCGGTAGAGCATCTGTAATAGGGGGTCAAGCAGTTTAAGAGAGTTTTAAATGGTTAGACTGTCTGTAAATACATATTGAATAAGAAGTGACGGAAACAAAATAGAATTAAAAGAAATCTAGAAAGTGCTTATGTATTTTCCACTGATTTTAATTCTATAGTTTAAAATTTTCTTTAATGTGACTATTCAACACAATTTTATAGATTAATAATTAAATGCTTGAATTAAATCATATATTTATTGCATCAAACTTTGAAGATTTAACTATAATATCTTTATACACTAGTGAATTTTTATGAGTAAAATAACAATAATCGACTTATGAAAACAGTTAACTTAAATATTTTTTTCTAGAAAATTATTTAATTAACTTTAGTCATTTAATATTTACTTTTTAATATATATATATGCATATATATATACGTATATATATATATGTATATATATATATATATATATATATATATATATATATATATATATATATATATATATATATATATATATATATATATATATATATATATATATATATATATATATATACATATATATTCCAACGGCGGTCACTTAGGTGACGAACGCTATGCTACAACAAGGCCAGAAACTGCTACTCATTTGTCGTTACCCAATGGGCACATGTGAACCAAGTCACGAAGGCGAGTAGCGTTGCCCGCGCCATACCACCACAAACCCGTACATAGGATGGGCCACGCGTTCCTACATCATCACTGGAGAAAGGACAGAGAAACAAAGAGTGAACAGAGAAAGAAAGTAGCATCCATGCCCGAACCGGGATTCGAACCCGTGACCCACAGCTAGAAGTCAAGAGAACTAACCACTCAGCCATCGGTCATATATATGTAGTATTTTTTTAGGAAACGAATGTATTATTTTTACTTCAAAAAGTGATTTTTAAAAACGTTCTGCATACAACAATAAATATTTTGAATTATTTCAGTCCTCAATTTGAAAAAATAATCTATATTTTCAAAAGAATATTTTGAATCTAATTAAAATATCAGAATTGTTCTTTATTTCTAGAATAACGATTGAAGAAAAGATACTTGCCATTTTATTCTTCTTAGTTAAGTTTATTGATTACGATAAATACACATCGTGTAAGTTTTTCCTGCTTAAAAATATAATTTATATAAAAATTATTAGAAATATTTTATACCGTTTGGTTTGAGTTGTATAGTATATGATGGAACGCAATTTAGTTGTTCATTTATAATAATTATATTTATTAAAGCAACATTCTTATATTACATTTTCATTATATTTGAATAAAATGCAAGTGATGTAAAAAAAGAACAATGCAACATTATCATTAATAAATGCACAATGTAATTATAAATGTAAAATAAATATAAATTTTACAAATTCCTTTGTTAAACAGTAACATAATTTATAAAGGATTGTGAAAAAAATGCAATATTACTATTATTAAATGCACAATGTTTTTATCAATGTAAAATAAATATAAATACTACAGTTTCATTGCTAAATAGTAACATAATTTATAAATGATTGTGTTTCAGTTTAAAATACATAAAATTTAAAATCACTCTAAATTAGTATCTCTCCTATAACTTTTAAAATTATATATGATATGCTGATTGTTCAAATATCAATTTAATATTAATTTAATTAAACCTCTTATTATCGATATCTTGTGATTAGAAATGTACATATATTTATTAACCTTACTATAAGTTTTACTGAAATGCCTGTACGTTAATGAATAATTTATGTATGATGTATACACAAACCACATCGCAACATTTTAATAAATATTTTACTGGCGTTGAAGGAAATCTTACACCTCAGAAAAAAGTTATGCATCAATAATTTATCAAATGTTCTTGTGTTACATAATATTTACTAAAAATAATCATAAAATATACATAAAAATAATCCAATTCATGAGAGACCAATTAATTCTATCTAAATATTCCCAACTTTCTATTCCTGTGTGTGTGTTCGTATCACATAATTATTCTTAAATTTTCATCGCATCTTGCAAGTTTAGTTGGTTTTCCAACGAGGTATCCCCATCGCTGTGTAGAAGAAAGTAAATGGAAAGGTTTTTTAAGGATTTCTTTTGACGGTAGTTTAAGTTTGAGTAGACGAATAATTGATGAGGCTGAAATAAAAATTCTTCATTTTTTTTCCACCCAAGATGAACATCCATTAGAGGGTTGTGGGAAGAGATGCAGCGATCAGAATTTTTCATTCGACCAAATGAGGCAGTCCAAGATAAATGTCTAACCATTACCTTAAAAATTGCATTTAAATACGAAAGCAAAATTCATCTTTCTTCAACATTTTTCTTGGACATTTAAATAATCTCGGGGAATGTGGTTGCAATTCATAAAGTAGTTTTTGTTATTAAAAGAAGATAAGGGTGTTGTGGCTTGGAAATTTCATTCTCTGGAGAAACACTCAATTTAGTGGTTCGCTATATATTTCAGGTATATAATACAACATTTTGATGAACAAACTCTGATGAATGAAACTGATATTGTATAATTTTTATAAACTGTAAAATAAATATTTATTTCTCTTTTATAGAGTATTGCACACGTTGATGTTAATTAATATATTATATTTTGGTTGCATGTAAAAAAATACATTTTATATGTGTGCATATATAATTTGTGTATCTTAAATATCTTTGTTTATTTGCATTTTATTATCTATATACAAATTATTGTGTAGTATATATATATATATATATATATATATATATATATATATATATATATATATATATATATATATATATATATATATATATATATATATATATATATATATATATTTAAATGTTTTTGTAAGAATAAGTAAATGCAATTATCTATATGAATTATTTAATTAAAAATTTACAAAGGTAGTTTAGAATTTAATATCAAAATTTGATATGAGATGTGGAAAATTTTATCTCTCGCGTAAACGTGCATATCAAATATTATTCACAAAATGCTTATAAAGCTTAAATTTAGAACACAAAATGCTTATAAGGCTTAAATTTAGAACACAAAATGCTTATAAGGCTTAAATTTAGAACACAAAATGCATATAAGGCTTAAATTTAGAACACAAAATGCTTAGAAAGCTGAAAGTTAGAACATAAAATGTTTCGAGGAAAATATTTATAACAAGTTTTTCAATGTTTTAAACAATTTAGAGCGCAAATACTTAAGCTTATCAATTGTGCGCTCTAAATATTAGAGCCATTGCTTATGTCTCGCTATGTTTCATGAGACAAACAGATGAGCAAATTTATGTCTCACGTAAACTTGCATATCAAATAGCATTCACAAAATTTTTATTAGGTTTTAATTTAGAAGACAAAATCTTTGGAGGTAGGTATTTTTAACAAATTTGTCAATACCTTTTAAGCAAAATTGGGGCATAATTGCTTAAGCTTATCAATTGCCTTCTATAAATTTTAGAGCCATTGTTATAAACAATAATATTAGAGCCACTGTTATGTATGTGTATTACGTAATAGTAGATTAATCAGATTTTTCTTTATACATTCCTGCAACGAATATTTGTAATAAATAATCTGTAATTTTTAAACACACCTTTACTCAGCTTTGACATGATTTCACTACTTTAAGTAATGTTAAATAAGTTTGAATTTTAAAGTCATAGATTCATTATTGTAAACACAAAACATTTATTGTTCTTACTAATGACACTTGGACAAGTCAAGCACACTATGCCTTGCTTATGCCAATAAGGTGCGTGTTTCATTTAATCAGACCACCATAAAGGTGAAAGTACAATTTTTCCTCTTCAAATCTTCCGATAGATGGCACCACCAGAGGATCCCCTCCCTCAATTTTGGCATTTATCTGGAGGGGGAGTACATTTTCTCCAGACCATTTCACCCATGGTAACTGCTCAACGACCGGCCAGAGGACTTTGGATTCCACAAATAATAACGCGCATGTATATTGCACGAAAATCGGTAGGTTTTTGGCGGCATTGGGAATAGAACCCCCGCCCTTGCGGTCGGAAGGCTGATACCATAACCACTAGGCTAAAATGGCCCACAAAACATTTATAATATAATATGATAGTTATATGTACACAACATGAAATCATTAGCTTTAAAGTTCAAAACCTTTATTGCTTTACATTTTTCGCATTTATGAATTAGTACAGTCAACTCTATGATCAAAGAGACAACGCGTTTATATATTATAAAAATTGATTTCAATATTACAGAGAAGAAATGGGCAATTTATATTCAGGTCCTTAATATACATCTTTTACATTAAAATGAAATGAAAAAGGCAATGTTTTAAATTTCACCTTTGTAAATTTTAAGCTTGACAATTTAGAAGTATGATAAATTTGATATTTTGTTAAAAAAAGAAACAATAAAAATGTGTCATACTAAAATGTTTTCGACAACCGAAATCTTCTCCGGAAATTCACATTCTCAAACGAAATCACAGCTTCGAGATGACAATTTAAAATATGAATATTTTTCATTTCTTCCCATTTTGGTTGTTACATTTCGCTGCCGAAAAACCAAATGGATTACATCAATCATTGGAATCTTGTTTTACTTGATGACTTTGCACGAGTGGGAGGTAAAAGGGGCGGGTTGAAGAATTTAAATTTGTATTTTCTTTCCCATCCACCCCCTTGTCTGTGTGACATTTCAATTCATCTTGGCAACGATGGGAGAAAAATAATTTAACCTTCAAAATTTTTCACGCAGCATCAATTATTTATGGAGGAAAAAGTTATTTTCTTGCTTAAAAAAAGCGATTAGAAGAAGAGGAAGCTCCCCTTTCAGAGTAGAAAATTACTTTATTTTATGAAATTATTTATGTGTTGTTTATTACGGTAGCAATGGTTGAGTTTGTGCCAAGAAGTAAAAAAAATAAAGTTTTCAGATTTTTTATAATAAAACCAAACAAAGAATTTGAGATTTTGTCATTTATGTAAAAAACGCAGTGTATTTTAATAATTTCAAAGATTTATTAATCAAATAAAAGAATAATATTGAACAAAAGTATCTCTTATGGAGAAATAATAATTTTTATGAAAGAATACGTATCTTTAACTAATATTAAAGTTATAGTAGTCTAGACTTCTTGTTAATATTTAACTATATTTTTTATATTATTTTAGTAAATAAAAAAGTGGTATCCAGCATTTTAATCATTAAAATTTTCATTTAAATTTTATCATAATTCATCAATAAAGTATTTTAATATGTAAGAAATTTAGCCATACACAAAATACACAAAACATTAATTATTTAAATTTAAAATATGTATATTACTGCTGTGTTATTCTGTAATAATAGTTTGAATTTAAACGTATTAAGGTAATCTAAATTTAAAAATAAAATGTGATTAATCATTTCTGATATCCACCCTACTGACATTTCTTCTATTAGATTTCATAGTTTGGGAATTTGGAGGAAGTAAAATAATATAAATGTAAACTTTTGTAAAGTTTCAAAGGAAAAAGTAAGGAGAAAGAAAGTAAAGTTTAAAGAAGAAAACATTTGAAAACTCTTTTTTGTTAGATAACATACTTACTTAATAATATAAAATAAGTAAAATAGTTCTTGCAGTTTTTGTGTTGTCATTTAAGGAAGCGAGAATAATTATGCAAATTAGTATATGCCATGGTTGAGACTCCGATCAGTAGAAAGTAGGAATATCATTCGTTATAAAAGCAAGTTGAACGTCCAAATTCATCAATCGTAACTTGTACAGAGAAAAGAAATAGATGTGTAGAAATAGACAGGACGAGCATTTAAATTTACTGTATTCAAAGGACAAAAGAAACTTATCTGTTATATATTTGACCCAAATAAAACTAAAGATGTTTTATATGAATCCCATGTGTGATGTTTAAAAAAGAAATGGAAAAAAATTACAATCAGCTAATTTTGAGATGAAATAATTAAATGTATTTCTAAGGAAGATATTGAAAAGAGAGTTAAAACTTTTAAAATGGAAAAATTTACAATTTATACTGAAAATATAAAATTTTCTTTATATTGTAGCCATTATACTTCATACATTTTCCTGATGTGAAAAAATTTCACAATAAAGTCTTGAGATTTCATATCTGATCTAGCTGATTTAAATATTTTTAAAAATAGATAAACTATCAATTTCACCAAGGCAATGAGCTTGAATCACATGAGACCAAATGTAGTAACATGCGTACCCACCCACCTGGTTTGATTGTTCTTCGAGAAGGATGTATGGGTAATATGTGACTATATTACATTAACTAATATAAATGTAACATCATATAACTCCTTGGAAGACATTTCCTTAATAAGAAATGTTTTTTTTTTACTCTATGTACGTTCTCGGAATCTCTGCCATTAATCGACAAGCAACCCAATAAAAGGATGATCAAGTTTAAAAACAAGAATAAAGTCCTTTAGTAGCCTCAAAAGATTTGTCAGTCATTAACTTTAAAACTTCAGGGCAGTTCTTGAGGTGAGCAGCATCCATATCATCATGATTGCACAGTGGCGAGCGAGCAGAGTCCATTACACCTACTCGATGCAGATGCCTTAGTTGATAGTCATGTCCAGTTGTCACCCAGAAACAAACGACACCAACAGTTCGTCTTAAGAAGACAAGGATTTTATTGTTCCTATCAAGTAGAGTTTTCCATTGCTTCTCCCTAGCCTCATCAGCATAGAAACTCTGTCATTTTTTATCTTACTAAGGATTACACTTTTGAGGTTACGCAACGGCAAAGGGGGATTTGGCTGGATCATAAGGGAACCAGCTTTCGCAGGTCTGATCAAGAAATGTAGAATAATATTCGAGAGGATATAATGTAAGAAAAGTGCTTCTCAGATGTCTTACATTTTTGGGCTTAGTAGATCCTCGTATACACCAATTTCTCATGAACATTCATTCTTTAAATAGAAAAAAAGCTTCAACCACTCCTGAACTGTTTTAACGAAAATAATCACTCATCAGCAAATTTTAAGAAACCGAGAAGTATTAAATTGGACGACATCAAAAATAATTGTATAAAATGTTTCTTAGAAGGGTTAAAAAGTTTTACACAAAATTACATTTATTAATGACAAATAATGTCCAAAACATTTACTACAAATATTTGTAAAATGTTTTTGAAACTTTAAATAGTACAGCTATTGCAAATATAACTTATTTCAAAGTACTTGTATAAATTAATCCCAGTTGAGCTATTTAAATTTAAAAGATCATCTGAATTTTTATAAGATTCTGAATGAAGTTATTAATAATTTTGAATAAAATAAAGGAATTAATCACTTGTATAAAACTGAATATTTTATTTATATCAATTCTGTTCAAATTCTTATGCATATAAAATAATGCTACATCGGATGAATTTGATTATTTAAAATTAATTTTTCAAAATTTGTAATAATAACTAAATCAAATGTAATTTTCAATAGTAGTAATTTTCTTGCATTTAATGGGTCCAATCATTAACTGGAATTGAATATCAATCCATATTTAATTTTCACACTGGGAATAGAGGTACAGTTTTAAATTAAATACAATTTTATAAAACTAATTAACCTTTTTCCAAAACTAATGTAATTGTATAATTTTAATTCAGACACCTCATAATTATTAAGGACAGAAACCTGGAATATTATTATTTTGGAATTGTTTTCGATGATAAATATCTGGAAAATTAGAACAGAAATATAGCATATACTTGATTTCTAATTTTCAGAAAATGGGCCATTAAAATATTTTAATTGAATGGTATTGATCTACATTTAAATGTTTAGACATTATTTCACAAAATTAAAGTACAGTTTGAGTAAAGATAATAAAATATCACATATTAATATATTATTTGAATTTTATGAAACTTAAATATTGATATTAACATTCACACACACACACGCACGCACGCACGCACGCACACACACGCGCACGCACGCACACACACGCGCACGCACGCACACACACGCGCACGCACGCACACACACCTATATATATATATATATATATACATATATACATATACATATATATATATATATATATATATATATATATATATATATACATACACTATATATATATATTATATATACATTATATATATATGTATATATTATATATATATGTACACTATATATATATATATATATATATATATATATATATATATATATATATATATATATATATATATATATATATATATATATATATATATATATATATATATATATTATATATTATTATATATATATATATATATATATATATATATATATATATATATATATATATATATATATATATATATATATATATATATATATATATATATATATATACACATATTCCATTCCATAACTTACTCAGTAAACATCATCATATTTTAGTGCAAAAATGTGCAGCAAGATTACAAAAAAAAATAAAATAAAGAATTAATTTTACATTCTCAATATGCGCCATTTCTTAAGATATTACTATTTCTTAATTTTTATACTGCAGAGAAATTAATTGAGTGTTTTCAGATAAGACATATTATTCTCAATTAAATATAATTTGTGGAGTTATATTTATCTTGCATTCAAAAAACTATTAGGTTAAAATAAACTGACTACTTAGTCTATAGAATTCCATGCCAACAAAGAAACAACATTATGTTCTTATGTTGTTTCTTAGCAAAATTATCTTTTCAAAAATAAATACGGGCACATCAAAATAAAATAGAAGTAAAATCACACACACATACATTCACGTGTATATATCATCGTATGAAGTATTTGAGGCTCCATGAATCAATGTCTTAAGAACTAATGTTTGGCTTTTGTAAAATAAATAAAATATATCAATGTACATCGTTGTTTTTTTTTTTTTTTTTGAATTGAAGTTTGCTAAATTAATAGCTTCCTACTTAATTAAAAAAAATTCGTTGTAATGTTATGGAAAGGAATAACTAAATAACTGAATTCGAGGAAAAACAAGAATAAATTTTAAATATATAATTCTTACATTTGCCCAGATTTTATAAATTACTATATGCATAACTGTAAAGATAAAATGTGAAATATCTTGTTGCATATTTTGCTAAATGCATTTCTTGGTTATACTTTTCTTTCACCTACTATGCTCTAATATTTAGCGGAATCAATGAAAATAAATTTTTATGATCGAAGTTAAAATATTTAACTTTCTTAAATGTAATGCAATTGAACATTGTTTCATTTCCAGTAAATCTAAGCTGAGGTATCATTTTAATTAAAAAATAATTAAAATTTCTCAAAAGCTTCCTTTAATACCTGTTAGGACATCTTTAAAAATGCTTCGTTTCTAATTTTAAAGATATCAGAATGACCCACTGGAAAAGTATAACACTAAAGTAAAATAAGTAAACTGAAATACACAAGAGGTGAGAAAAATCAATCTCCTACGTAAATGTTAACTTGAATGAAATATAATATAATATTTGTTTTTTTTAAAAAGGCTTTGATTTAACATTGTTCAAAGTCTAATTAATTTTAAAATTACTTTGTTGGTATATTTATATAATCACACCCTAATCAGAGGCTAATATTTTTATAATATTTAAAAGAAATGCAAAAAACTGAGTAATTATATTAATTAAAGTAATTAAATGAGTTTTAAAATTGTATAAATCTTTCTTTACTTAATTATTACTACATCAACGTAAATAATTTTGTTCTCTTAAAATTTATATTTCAAATTAACTAATAAGAAATCGATAATAATTATTTTTCCTTACTGATGTAATTTAGAAAGAATGCTAATTAGAAATTTAATTTAAAATAATGCATTTTATGTGTCTAAGTTAGTTATAGTTTCATTTAATCCTAGTTTATAAGAATGATATTGCACTTAAATGTTTTAATTATTTTAAGTGCTCTAGTATTTCTCTTTCCTATCATTAAACAATTAAAAGAAGAATGTACAATTATAATTCTGATGCGCCTTAAATCGAGTTATTCCCTTAAATTAATGAATTTATGTGAAAAGGGTAAAGAAAATACGTAATTAATACTTATTAAACTAATGGAATTGTCCAATCAAATTCTATTAATTTAATAATTTAATAATTGTTAAAAGCTATTTGAGCAATTATAATGTACTAGTGCGATGTATTTCATTCAATTTATATCTCTATCTAAATAATTTTTCTTCAATTAAACTATACCAATGAGTTAATAGTTATTTAAGATGTTGAAGATTTTTTATTTTTATTTTTGCGTAATGACAAAATTTATTTCTCCTCTTTAAAAATTATACTCGCCACGAACTAAGCAATTTACTTTAGTGTCTCTAAAATTTAATTAACATCACTTAAAATAGAAAATTCATTTTCAGTATGAAAATTAGTTAGCTTCTGAAATGATATCATATGTCTGTTACATGATACCACTGTCTGGATAAACGCTTATCTACACTGGCACCATGAAAATATACATAACCTAAGGAATAACCGCAAAAAGTTTTGTATCAAATATTAATTTTAAAACATTTTCTCTCTCTCTCTCTCTCTCACATACATACACACACTCACACACACCCACACACCTACACACTCACACACACACACATACACACGCACACACACACACACTCACACACACACAAGAATATTATTTGATTACAATAATTATTCCCCAATCAGATTCATTGGAAATTGTTGCTATCATTACTGAAATTAATATAATTCATTTCACCAACCACAACAAATATTTAAATGAAATTTTTAATTCTATGTTAACTGTACGTAAATATTGGGTTAAATAACCCAATATTTATAAATAGAAAATTTTGAAAAATATTATTCGCAGTCAAAATTATTTAAGAATATCATATCTAAATTTAGAGGTATTCAATTTAATATCATAAATTCAAGGATTGCCCGTTTTATTTAGATTTATATTTTCTAATTTGTTTGACTCATTTATACTTTCTGATTGTCGCGGAAAGATTAAAGCTGAATTCTTAGCACCAAATAAAATTCATGTGCAATGGAATTACTCAGGATGATGATTATGGTTTTTGTTTTTTATTTCTAAAATTTTTTATGCTTTGCAAGATATTTTATTTTTAAAAAATGTTTTTAAATTCGTTGAGAATTATTTTTCTTAAAAGAACAATTACTGAATCCCTAATTTAAAAAATGCCTTACTCCTTACTCATATTAGCTTAAATTTATTTTCTACTTGAAATAGGTACTCTAATTATACATTTAAAGAGCTTTAAAATTCTCTTTTAAATTTTATTCCTTCAGAGCAGTCAAAATTATGTCATTAAAATATATAATTATTGCAATGTTCTACAATTTTTAGGGTAGCATATTTCATATTATTTGTAAAATCTTTAAACGTGATAATATTTTTCAAATTATTTTTATTGAATTTATAGTTTGAGAATTTTAGATTTTTAAGCTTTCGTTTCAAATATAGTTCTATATAGGAAAAAAAAACTTTGAATATATATTCATTATATTTTCAATTTTATTGCATACAATTGTGTCATTAATATTTATTTTTTATCTCTATAAAATTAGAAATGATTGCGTAAATATTTCACTCACATAATTCCCTTTGAGATTTAAAAGGGTCAAGAACGGGTTTCCTCAAACTTTTGATTCATTTATTTAATGGTATTTTCGGACACACAAGTTATTTCCTTAAGCTCATCAACCGACAATAATTACTTAATACTCTTGACTGATTTTCATCAGTTAGATGAATTGGCTTAACAAGTAATGCGTTCTGCTTCATGGCACATTCACTGTGGTTGAATGAATGCTTATAATATATATTATAAACTTTTAAGAAAAATTTTACAAATATTTGTTGAAATAATAATTTTATAATAAATTTATAATATATCATTTCAACAAATATTTATAAAATGTTTAATTGAAAGTAATATTTAATAGTGTATAATTATATTACTAAGCACTAATACTTATAATAAAATTATATTTTTATAATATAATAAAAATAGTTTTTAATAATTTTCTATTAACCATATAATAAATACGCAGTTGCTTAATTTGGACCATTGTTTAAATATACACATTATGTCGTTACTTACGACACTTAGACAAGCCAAGCTTCTTATGCCACTGGCTATGCGAATTTTAATTAGAAGGGTGCGTTTTTCGTTTAACCAATACAACACGAAGGTGAAAGTATGATTTAGTTCCAAGCTCTTGCGTTAGATGACACCATCTACATATCCACTCCCTCCCTCAATTTTGACATTGAGCTGAAGAAGAGAGAAAATATTCTTTTGACTATTACACCAATGGTAACTGCTCCACAAATATATATATATAAATATACATACACACACACACACACACATATATATATATATATATATATATATAATATTTATATAATATATATATATATATATATATATATATATATATATATATATATATATATATATATATATATATATATATATATATATATATATATATATATATATATATATATATATATATATATATATATATATATATATATATATATATATATATATATATATATATATATATATATATATATATATATATATATATATATATATATATATATATATATATATATATATATATATATATATATATATATATATATATATATATATATATATATATATATATATATATATATATATATATATATATATATATATATATATATATATATATATATATATATATATATATATATTCAGGGTTAGCTGCTTTTTCTTTGTTATGAGACAATAATATTGCTTACACAATAGTTATTCCTAGCAATAACAAAAAATGGTATTGCCATTTAAGATATTGTTGTATTCATATATGTGTTGGTATTTATGCATATTTGAATGAGTATAAGTACAGTATATTACGCGCTTCAATATTTGCTATTTTATTTCGTAAATTAAACAGTTATGCCTTCTTATATTTGAAAATATCAAAAAACAAAACATTTTATTAAGCTTTACCATTATATTTTTTTATAAAAAAAAAACAATTATTTAAACAAATATTAACTATTTGTTTGCAGTTTTAGAATAATGTTTAGTGTGAGTGATTTATGAAGAAAGTCTATGTTTTCCCTCAATTTTCTGAAAATTGGCAATAATAACAATTTATAGATAAATTAGCAACAATCAGTCAATTTTTGTCGTAATGTTGGTACATTTTAAAGAATTAATTGAAAAATATAATTATAAAATTTGAATTAATATGCCTAACAGAACTATGAAAAAGAGAAATTTTATGATGAAAACTTTTAATCTTTACAAAATTATTCTTGGAGTGAAAATAAAACATCATTCCTTATTTAATAAGTTAGTACTCATAAAATTATATTAATTGGATATGACAAAAACATTACAAAAATAAAAGTCGAATAAGGAAATCCATCCATAGACTGTTTGTATAACCATATCTTATGTTTATTAATTTGTTATTTATATTTATTATTAATATACTTATTATTCCTATTTGTTAAACTTTAATATACATTTTGTTAAAAAATATGTGGAAAATTTTGAGGTAAAAAAAAATATTATATGTTTTGATGAGCAAATTGCCCTTAGATACATGTAATATATGCAGACATAATGATATCTTTTTAGAATAATTAGTTAAATTAATTTTTAAAAATGCTTTAATTGCAAGAAATTGTTTGTCATATTTGTAGAAAATATTTATTCTATGAATTACTCTTTCTTAAAATGAAATTTTCATGGAAACTACACTGTAACTATTATAAAATAGAAAATGAGTATTACTTTCTTATTTTTTGGAAATTTAGGATGCTTTAATTCACTAAAAGGCATTTCCTTTACATTCACGTTTTCTTAATTTTTTTTGTAATAGTTAAGAAATTCAATGAAAGTTAACTGTTATTTTCAATCAATAAAAAATGAAAGAAATAACTCTGAGTACAATAATCATAATTTCTTAGTTACGTATACGCATGATGATAAAAAATTACAATTTTTAATACACAGTTCCTAAATATATGCTTTGATTACACCATGTTTTTCAAGAAATATATTATCATAGATAACTGAATATTAAAGAAAACACAAACTCTTGTGACCGAAGCTAAAATAATTTATTCTCTTAAATGCAATGTAATTAAATTTTACTTCATTTGCAGCGTATTTAAGCAGAGGCATCATTTTAATTAAAAAGTAATTAATCTTAAGTTTATTCAAAAATAGCCTCATTACCTGTTAGAATTTCTTTAAATATGCCTCGCTTCAAATTTTAATGATATCAGGATGACACAGAAGAAAACAAACCCCAAAATAAACTAAAACTAAAGTAAGCTGGTAAAATAAGTCCCCGAGGGGAAAGTTATTTTGCATAAAAGATAAAATGATAATAATATTTGTTTTGAAGAAACATTTTGACTTAGCACCTCAGCTTGTTTAATGTCCAATTAATTTCGAAAACTCTATTTACTTTGTAGGCATATTTAGCTAATGGTAGCCTAATCAGAGGTTTAAATTTCTATAATGTTTGCATCAGTACTTTAAAAGTTTGAATAATTATATTAAGCACAGTAATTAAACAAGTTTTAAAATTTTAGGAAACTCTTTCTTTAGATAATTATCAATAAATGCTTTTATAACCTCATGTTGTCTCAGTTTATATTTTAAATTAACTATGAAAAGAATCAATATTAATTATTTTTCCTCATTTTCGTAACTCAGTAAGAGTTATAATTTAAAATTTAATTTAAACTAATGTATTTTCCACGTCAACACATTACTTCATAGTTTTATTTAATCTTAATTTATATGAGTTATACTGAAATTAAATATTTTAGTTATCTTAAATACTCGAAAACTTATCTTAATCAGATTAAATAATTAGTAAATTATGATATGATAATAAAGTTATCGAGTTTATGTTTGAATTATCTATTCAGATTAATGAAGTTTAGTTTTGAGAAATGGATTTATATAATTAAAATTAATAAAATTTATGCGGTTGGGCAATTTAATACCATTAGGTTCATAATTTAGAAATCCCCAAAAGCTGTTTCTACTATTATCATACATTCAATGCAATATATTTCAGCGCGTTTTCTTTATTTGTGATATATTTAATTTAAATCATTTCTTATTCAATTATATTTCAGGAATGTGTCAAATGCTATTTAAGATGCTTATTTTTGTTTAATAAACAGAGACAATTTTCTTCTTTAAAACTAGTAACTTATGAACTGAAAATTAGACATTTGTCTGTGAAGTAGGCGTCTTATCAAAAGATTATTGAACATATTTTTGATGATACTCCACCGAAACTAAAAGAACCATTAAAAATATTCCATATTTTTTATAAATTCTTTCACAAAAATAAATCATAATAGTAAGGAACCATTCGTAATCCATCCATTGCACAAACAAACTGGGCATCATCATTTGCGTATATATATATATATATATATATATATATATATATATATATATATATATATATATATATATATATATATATATATATATATATATATATATATATATATATATATATATATATATATATATATATATATATATATATATATATATATATATATATATATAACCGTTTGATATTAACTGCATTTTCACAAAATTTAAATTTTGATTAAGGGTTTTTATTAAAAATTTCTCAACAATTCAAATGTATTCATATTAATGCCATTAGTTTATTTATGTTTCATGAATTGCGTGTTGCGTAGAGGAATTCATTTGAGTTTTTCTGAAAATAGTTTATATTATTTTACAAATCCTTCAAGAGCTCTTCCTACTGCAAGCACAGAGTAACAACCAGTAAACGTATGAGGACGGAAATCCTGAACCTGAATTATATGAAGGCGAAATTAGGAGACTAATTTCCTCACTCCCGAATGGTAAGGCACTGGGTCTAGATGGAATAGATAATATCATTCTCAAACAGATCAACAAGCATGTTCCTAGAATTGCTCACTACCTTTTTACAAACCTGCTGGAAGCTGAGCTACTTCAGAGCAGAGGGGTGCCCTACAGATGTATCTGGAGCTGTTGCGTACGGAGTTTGGAACTGTTGCAGGAGTGGTGCCCCGGCGGTGCCACTTTCTTTTATTCTTTCCAGCAACTCCCATCTAAACTGGTAGAACCCTTCTTGGGTTAGGTACAGGGGAGTTGGCTGGTGTATACATTTTGCTTGTTTTGGAGAGTTAAACGATGAAGTCTAACATCAAATAAAATTCATATGCAAAGGGGTTTTCTCAAAATGAAATTTTATATTTTGTATTTTTATGATTCCACCTTATTCTTATTCTCTCAGGGGTTATTAGTCATTCCTACACCAAGATGTATTTTAGAATTCATCGAAAATAAAATGCTTCATGTAAAAGATCAAGTTATGAATTTAAGTATACTGCATAATGTTGCTTAAAAGTAAAATGAAAAAGGTAGGTTTTATAATATGACAGTTTTTTTAGATTTAATTCTCATATGATTTTTAATGTCGATTTTTAATAATATATTTGAAACTGATGAAATATGTGACACTAAAATATATTTAAAGCATTTAAAAAATGCTTCGAATAATAATTTGATGTTTCTATATATTATATAATCGTAAGATAAATAATGATAAATATTTCTAAGTTTCACAATTCTAAAACAATAATATAATGTAAAATGTTATTGTTTTGGTACCACTTTTCTGTTCACTCAGTTGTTAGAAATATAATTTTTTATGGTCAAAAAACAAACAAAAATTTAGCATCTAATGTAATTTTTAATGGTTTTAAATAAACAATATTTTTACTTAAAATATTATCAATATTGCTTAAACATTTTCGTGTGTTTATTGTAAGAATATATGATAATTAAACAATTGAGTCACATTAAGACATTAAATTAGAATATGCATCCAAGTAATTATATATGAATTTTTACAGTGTGTTAAAACATACCCTGTAGAGTTAATATTTAAAGAGTATTGCATAAATATGGGTCTTTTAATTTTTTTTTACATTTACAAATAATTCTAATATTTCTTGATACTGCGAGTTTTCAATGTGAATATTTTATTCTAAAATTTAATGTATAAAAATATTTTCTCTTTGTTTCTTAAAAATTGATAGTGAATGCTTATTCCCCATGGTGCTCAGAAGAAAAAAAAACCATGTATAACCAGTGATAAAAGCTCCATTTATTTAAAAGAAATGCACCACTTACTGTCCCCAAAGAACAATACCACTAGAGACAAAGCAAAAAGGATTTCTATATACATAAATGCGCCCATGTCAGCGCAATGCAGAGCGCCAAAAATAGAAAAAATAGAGAGAGCCTCCCCTAATGCGGACTGGAACAAGACAAAATAAAAGCAGCCATGATAAGTCCTGTTGTAAGGGTAACTAGAAGCGAATGCACCAGCAAGAAGAAAGTAACTAAGTCGTCCTGCGTTGGGGACACTTCGAAGTGATTGGATAAAATTAGCCACATGTGGTTCTGACGCAGCGTTAACAACCCTGAAGGATTGACTACTGGGATTTGTCTACAGGAGCTCTTGTAAAAGATTAATTTTAAGTAACATTGTGTTATAGTCTGGCGCTGGTTTAGTCTAGTTTTCTTACATTGATGTGTGTTTTTATAAAAATATTCCCATTATATCATAAAACTTAAAAAGATAAGAATTAATATAAAAGTAAGAGGATAATAGACTAAATTGACATTGCATAGAATATTTGTCTTCTGTAAAAAAAAAAATCTTAATTTGACATATTTTAATATATTGACAACCAAACTAAGAAAAATATTTGTCTCGACTATTTAGATATCTTAACAGGAGAAATATTAAACACAATATGCAGGTTTACATGTAACACTTTCTTATTCATCTACATTCACGTAAAAGAGAAGTTTTTATAGAACCATGTAATAAAATAAATACATTTATATTTCTAAATTATATTATTATTAGTCCTTATGTAACATTATTAAGCATATAGTAAATTTCTTAGATTCTAATAAAAAATAACTTTTTTAAGTATTATTTACTCAATTGAGATAACAAAAATTCAAAATAAAATGTTTATACTTTTACTGAAAAATATGCTTATTCATAAAATAAAATCTTTCACTTGATTTTATAATATAAATATTTTTTATATCTTAAGATTATATTATTAATATAAATGTAATATGTATTTGTGTACGCAAGAATAAAAAGATGGAAATTGATTTGTTTGTAGAATTAACTGTAAATAACTAGCCTTTTTTATAAAAAACACTAAATATCTTGCTAGATATATTGAAACAAACAAATATCTATGTATCTATCTATCTATACATACATACATACATATATATATATATATATATATATATATATATATATATATATATATATATATATATATATATATATATATATATATATATATATATATATATATATTTGAAGAAAGTGAATGTATATCTGAATGTGCAAAATACTGTAAATTCTTATTGTTAAAGTGTCCTCTTAACACTCAAAATTTTGAAAAAGAAGAATCAGTAGAAGATGCAGATAATGCAACGTTTCCAGAATTATACATTTTTTGTTTGTTTTTAACTAGAAAGCTGGTAGTATTGATAAATGAAAAATTATTTGAAATTTGTTGAATTTTTGAGCAGTGAATGCATTTACATTTGAGAGTGAATATTAATTTTTAAAATATTTTCTCAAATTCTGAGTCAGAAAAGCAATTTTTATTATGTGTTACATTGAAAAATGAAACCACTTGATTATTTTTAAGAATTGCAGAATACTGCATCGTTTATTCATTCATTTGCAGATAAAATACAGGTATGTTAAATGATTTAATGCGATCAAATTTTCTTTAATTTAAAAAACATTTGTTTAATTTGGTAATTTAAATATGAACGCAAAATTTTTATTATTTAATGAATTGTTTGCAAAATTATTGTGAAAAATATATATAAACACAAAAAAAATTTATACATATTTTTGCAGAAAAATAGCTCGCAAGAATGTTTTACTCTCAAAATTATTTTTTCTATTTCTTATATTCAAAATTACTAATGCATATAAAACGAAATCCAAATGGCATTATTATACATTTTAAAGTGTAGTATAGCTTACATAATGTATTAAACAATAGTATATAAAAAGGATTTATTTATAAAGTAAATTTTTATTTATACAGTAAAAATGTTTCTAAACCTAGTTATTGCATTAATATCCAAATTTTATTCTATACATTGAAGATTAACACAATAATTTTAACTTCATAATTTCTATTTAATTAAAATAATAGAGAGAATAGATTAATTTCAATACATGTTTTCGTGGAATTAAACAATCGTAAAATGCAAAATATTCGCATGAAAAAAAGTAAAATACATTCCAATTTAAAATATCAGTTTTATAAAAAGTAAGAAATGTTTCAACAAATAATCAAAGCAGATTGCTTCAAAAAATAATTTCTTCAGTTATTTGGAAAAGAAAAAAATTAGAATATTAACAATTGAATAAACACAGTCAGTTCTTATGACAAAAGAGCTACAATTGGAAAATATATATTTGCAGTATATTATAATATTTAAAAAAAACAATTCAATTTAAATGTTTTCAGATGTTAAGCTAAAACATAATACCAATGATTAATTGGTATTATGTCATAACTTTCAATAGAATTAAATCCTAAAATTAACTAATTTTATTAGAATTTATCTGTTACAAAGGATAACAGACGGAAACTGAAATTACTTTTTCCAAAAAAACTTTCCAAAAATTTCTATTTCTTTTTGTCTTCTTTCATAAAAAATTTTTTTTTTCATAATATTCTTTCCAATTTTGTTCATACAACAACTAGTCCATTCTCGCCAAAAGTTCCTCATTTTCTCTCCCAAAGACATCATCTTTGAGATTTTCTTTATCATCTGCTGTTTTTTATATCATCATTTTCTTTTACCGTTTCTCTGCAAAACATATCTGGTCGCTCTCTTTCTTTTTTTTTTCAGCAAGAGATATGATTTTTATTTCGAAAGAAGGAAAAAATGACGCTTCTTTTACAAAAGTAAGCCTCCCCCAGCAGACCTTCCAGTCCGCCAAATAATCTCGGATTGGCTCAATGTACGGATGATGATGATGATGACAAGATACCATTTTTGCACACTAATAAATTTAACTTAAAATATGCTCGCATTATATATTTTGACTACATTATATTGTGAGTGTAATTTATTTACACTCTCAATGATACATTACAATGCATCTATTTAAGCGACTTTACAATTGTTTCTATTTTTAAACTTAAGAAATCATTAAAAATTCTTCATAATTCTTCTTAAGTGTTTTTGGTAAGCAAATTCAATCATAATTTTCTAACAAAAAACTATTTTGCTATTTTCACTCTATTTCTCTTAATTTAAACTAAAAATATTTTACTAATAGACAATTTTTATGCAGCCATAAAATAAGTTGTTTGATTTTTAGAAGTTAAGAAATATTTAAATTTCTTTATTAATTCTTGTTTTCACAATTCTTAATGTATTCTAAAGGCATAATTCTAACATATACATAATTCTAAAGGCATGATACAGTTTTGGCACTCTTAACAATAATAAAATTAACAAAATTTAATATAATTAAATTAAATTAATCAAACTTAAACTAACAAAAGTAAAATTTAAAACGTTTTTGATATTTCGTCCATATCTTTTATATAAAGACTAAGAAAGCTTTTATCAGTAGACATTTATTTAAGGGATCGTTAAATACTTATTATTCATACTATCATACATTAATTCAAGAAATTACCAAGCATTGTCAATAATGTTTGCCTTATCAATTTTAAAGATGGAGATAATACAGACAACTCACCATTATTTTTCTGCTTTTTTAATAATTAAATAATTACTGATCTTGTATTCCAAACAATGGATTTTACCAAAACAAAAATTATTTTCAGATGTCTTTTTACATGGTAAAATTCACCAAAATATATCTTAAAATAATTTCTTATTCCACCATAAAATTAATTGTTCATGTTCTTAAAAATTTGAGTAATTTTTAAGCTTCTCAAAGTACCGTGTTTATAATTTTTAATATTCTCGAAAAAAACTCATATTAAAACTTAGTTTCTTAATAAATGTCAATATATGATAAGTTACATTTAGAAACATCAATTTATATTAGTATAGAACTAAATAAGAATGAAAACATTTTAATAATTTAAACATATCACTTATAGTTACTTAATAACTAGTTACTTAATAACTGTTTTCGTAATTTTAAATGTGAGACGATTAAAGAGAATAAATTCTAGCATGTAAATTATATAAGAGAACTGCTTTTGAAACAACTGATTATGGTGAAGGAACATTTTAATGCATATTTGACTGACCGTTTATAAAAATTATTTTAATAAGGAATTATATAAATTAGTATAACATGAAGTTAATTAAGCATAATTAAATTATACAAAATAATTTAGTGTGAAAATTTAAATGGACATTTCATATAGATGTAAATTTCAAACGTCTAATATATTGATTAGATACATCTAATATAAAGATGAGAAAATTATACATCAATATAATTAGATAAGATATATTTGTCAATGATAAATTTTAGCAATTATAATAAAAATAGAAAATACAGTAAAATATTTAAGTGATTGTGAAATAATAGAGAAGTGATTCTCAACTACTGTGCCGAAGAATTTTTGTGTTCCTCCAAATTTTGGAACCATATACTATAAACATTGTAATGCTTTTTAACTATGAGTAAAGTAATAAATGTAATGTTATTTTTGTGGTACGTATTATATTATTGTGCTGCACAAAAATTATTAAAATAAGATACTATAGAAAGTGTCTTATAGGTAAGTAAATACAACTTTTAAAATAATTTTCTTTCCTTGTGCACCACCAAATTTTGAAAAGGTTAAAAGTGTGCCGCTGCAAAAGAGGATTGAGAATCACTACATTAGAGATCATCTAAATATTTTACTTGAACATTTTTTTTGTTTATATTTCAAAATACTTTTGTTCGAACAATTTTTTCTTAAATTAAGGCTTAGATAAATTCAACAAGAGAAATAAATAAATAAATAATATTGATTTTTAAGTAAATAGTCTTTTTTAAAAAATAAATAGAGAAAAATATAAGCCATCTAATTAAATATTCGGAAACACTAAGTTGAAATTTCTTACTGTTAAATGGCATAAATTTTTAATTGTATAGAATGGTACATGCAAAACTTTGACATTTTAAATACATTGATTGAAATATTTATTACTAAGTCTGATTAAATAAATTTACGTTTTGAATGAGTAATTGATAACAAAAATATCATATACAGAAGACAGTATTATAAGTAATTAATGACGATCATTAAAAATATTTTTGAAAAAATATGATTTTAATTTTTAAGGTTCAGTGTAGAATGGGGAACCTTTGGTTTGGCAAAAGTTTTGGAGGTAAATATTGGGGATAAAATTTAAGCGCTTGTGATTCCAGCGGTTTAATAAACGTGATTTTATGGTTGCCATTATATCATTTATATTTTAGTGCCTATCTTTTCATTCAAAAAATAAAAAGGGTAAGCGTAAGTAAACTTTTACCTAATATTCATTTAACTAAATATAATTAAAATTCAGAACTAATTCTAATTTGTATTACAATGGCATTTATTTTCTATGATATTATTTTTATGATATAAAATGATGATCTGTACAAACAATTATAGAAAATATTTTCATTAAATAAATGTTAAATAAAAATTCGCATTTCAAAATTTTCTGTAAGCTTTTTGATAATTGATTACAACTTTTTACCAATAATTATGCATATACATTTATTTAAATGAGACAAGTACATTAATTCACAAATGAAACTTTTAAAATATTTTGAATGGAGTTTTCTGAAATTGCTGTCAAAAATACTTTGATGTGAATTTCTATATTTCTTGTATTTTAATTTAATTATTATGTTCTATTATTGTGTTTATTATAAATAATTTACCAAAGATATTTCTAAGAAACATTAATGAAGTATTTTGTTGTAAATACAATTTTAAAACTCAAAATATTTTAATGTCTATTTTTAGAATTAACATCTTAAAAATGTCAAAAAGTCTAATTTGTGAAAGTATATTTGTTTCACTAAGAGACTAAATTCTTACTACATAAGATATATTTTAATTCATTCACAGAGACATTTTGTATTTTCCTATTAGAATAATGAAATTAGATATATGTTAGTTTACATATTGTTATATGTAAGACATCTATCTAACTGTTTTAATTGCATACCTGTAACTTTGAAAAATTAATTTTTATTCAATCGATATATTGTAATTAATCAAAACTTTTAATAAGCAAAATTTGTATCTCAAATTTTGCTTTATAACGTTTTTAGAAAGTATTTTAGTTTCCTTCGTTTTAATTAGTATGTAAATTTATAAACTTTATTAAACATACCGTACACACTATATCCTCGTTGCTGCCAAGGTATTTTTAATTAATTTTGTTATGTTTCTTTACTAATAATATAAATATTTGGAAAATATAAAAAATAATATTGTATAAACGCTTAATTTATTAACTCAAATTTTAGCAGATAATAAATTTAGTTTAAAGAGATAATATATTACGGTGTAAAGATTGAAAAAGAAATCTGAACTATAAATAGAACACTCGTTATTTTATTGAGTACCTAAATAAAAAATATATTATAGAAACAAAATAAACAAAATATTATTATAGTCAAGACTGTTTGCTTTGATTCACGCGTGTATTTATATATATATATATATATATAGTTTTTTAAATGCATGATATTAGTAATGGTATTTTGAAAATTTGCTAAATTAATTTTCCTCCATTTGATATTCTTCTTTGTAAGCATTTTCTTTTTTGTTATAAAATATTTTTGGTAACGTTTCTTTTTGAAGAGGATATTTTCAACAATACATTTTGTCGGAAATATCTTTCGAAGTATTTTTATTATTGTAACTATATTAATATATTCCGGTATATAATCATGGATTAGTCACATATATAACTTAATATAGTAGCTCTCATAATTCGAAAGATGAGTTAAATTTAAAATATATGGATTAAAATTTATGGAATTTAAAATAAATGAATTGGATAAATCTTAAATATGCAGTCCTCTCCAAGCAATTATTTTATGGTTTGTAACTATATTTGTTAGGTGAGGAATTCTAAAAAACATAAGGAATATTTAATATTTTTTAATTTAAAAATAAAAGAAGTTTTGCAATTGTTGACCCTAAATGTCTGGAAAAATTTTTTTATTGTAAAGTTTTAGATAGAAATAGTTTACTTTATGATATTAGATAAATTACAATCCATTTTCGCAAATTTCATAAAGTTTCCTCTCTTACTTAGAAGTGTTTATCGAAACTTATTGGAACATATTAAATTATATTTTAAGTAGTAAAAAAGGATGAAAATCTTTTCCAGTAAATCCTGTTTTTTTTATTTTGAAATATCTTACTCTGATAGATATATTTTTTAAAATATTTCTGCAAATAAGTTGTAACATAATGTCAATGTTATATATAACATATATTTACAAAAAATAACAATTTATTATTTTTCAGTAAAAAGCATTTTTAATTTTAAGTATATTATTAAGTAATCATCACGCACACAAATAGGTAGCATTGTTTCTTATTTTGATAACTTTTTATAAATACAATATTAATAACACAACACTTCATAAATTAACGCCTTTTTAATAGTAAATTTACTTAATCATTACTGTACCCTTTTCTATATATAGTTGTCAAAAATGTCATCCAGTTAGTTTGGTATTTTGAATTCTTCTCTATCCATACCTAACTCCAGTTAAATAAAGAAAGAAATGAAAGTAAAGCATTTCTGTTATCTTCTGCGAAAGAATCCTATGCAGTTGCTTTTCCTACATGCCTTTGCTTTCAACGATATTTGATGATTCCATAGATATACACTCTCTTATGATCATTTTCTTATCTTCTTTTTTATTGTATTCTGACACAAAATAAAATATTTTGAACTTTACTGAAAAGATAATAAAAATATTATGACATTTCATATGTAAAATATATCATTTATAAAATATATTGCACTATAAAATCCATAATATTTGACTTGAAACGATAGAAATAATTTTAAAATTTAATCACCGAATTGATTTCAATTCAATATAAAAATTAAAATTTTAGATTTAAATTAAAAAACTTACAAATTATTTGATTGAAAACATTTTTATGAAACAACTTTGTAATTTTTTTTAATATGGAAAATTGAGATAAAGCATTCTAATGCTATTTATGCTTTACAAAAATATCAGATTTCAAAGACATTTAAATTAAATTAAATTCAATGTTCAATTAAATGGTATAATTAGGTCTATTTTTTATTCTGAATTATGGCCCTCATTTTTAAGGAGTTATTACATATTAAAATTTTTGAGTTCTGAACAGTATTCAATTCTTTGCACATAAAATAAATTTTTAGGCATGCGGATTATAAAAATTATCATCGGCAATAACCTAAAATGTCTTATTGGTCCATTGGCAGATGTCTTTATCCTTAATATCTATCCAAGTTACGATATTTTATTTTTTTTTATTGAAATCTAAAAAATTAGCTTAAAGGCAGAAGGAATATCAACTTAAAATATTCTTTTCTGAAAAAAAATATTAATAAAACTATTATAAAAATTTAATTTATGTAATTAGCATTAGGATATTTTTTATTTAAAATATAATATTTTACTAAATATATTAATTCTATAATTTTTTATTTAAACAATTATAAATGTTTATAATTTTTGAGTTAAGATTTACTTATGGTTACATGATATTAAAATTCTTCTTGTATTCTGACCAGTATTCCTTTCACATAAAGTAAATTTTTAAGAATTTTCAGGTAATTTTTAGGTTTTTTTAGGTATAATTTTAAGAAATCATAAAAATTTCCATCCGCAATAACCCCAAATGTCTTATTGCTCCTTTGGCTGATCTCTGTATCTTTTACATTTACCCCAGTTGTAAAGAATAATATTTTATTCTTCTAAGGCATAGAAATTACTAAAATTTGCTACAATATTTTAGTTTTTATTTAAATCTTAAGAAAATAGCCTTAAGACAGAAAAAATATCAAATGAAAATATTATTTTCTTTAAAAGTTATTAAAACAATATTTTAGAAATTAAATTAATATAATTAGCATTTAGATATTTTTTTATTTAAAATGTTATCTTTTATTAAATATATTATATTAATTTCATTATTTTTTATTTAAAATATTATAAATATTTATCATTTTTGTGTAAGATTTATTTTTGGGAAAATGTTTTGTTGCTAAAATCGGCAAAAAATTAAAATCTTTAACACAGCAAATGAGTAAATGCTTTTGTAATATGAATTCTGTAACCACTTAGTTGACATTTTTGCAATACTCGTACAGATATTGAGAATTTCTTAGCAATAAACTTTGCAGCACTCTTTTATAAATTATCACTG
Organism: Latrodectus hesperus; assembly: GCA_037975125.1. Taxonomy (NCBI): domain Eukaryota; kingdom Metazoa; phylum Arthropoda; class Arachnida; order Araneae; family Theridiidae; genus Latrodectus; species Latrodectus hesperus. Next base: position 1,060,789 of record CM075856.1, read on the forward strand.
CTTTCTTAAATTAAATATATTTAAATATTTCATTTTGCGATTTCCGCAATTATTTTAATTCAAAGGCTATATATCTAATTGATCATTTGTTTTCTATAATCATCATGTACCTCAACAACACAAATAAGATTTAATTGCTGAAAATATTGTTATAATGGTTTAGAAAAGGAAGAAATTCTTTAAATTTAAAAACAAATATAATTTTCATGCAACTAAACTAAAATATGTATATTTTAATTTGTGTGGCTAGAAGTACATTTTATGTAGTGTGAATAGATGTTTACTCTATTCGAAATTGATAACATTTTCTTTGCATATATCTCCCTTAAAGATATTTTTTGTTGGCTATAAAAAAAAAGCTTACAGAATATTATTATCAATTATAATATGTTACAAAGCATAGGTCAAAATGTAAAAAATAATATGTAATAAAGAGTTATATTTTAAAAGAAAATCATAATATAAAATAAACAAAATATACATAAAAGTTTTATTACAGTTCCTAAATTAATGGTTATTGTATGTAATTTGAATTTTAATAATATTAAATGAATAATTTGGCTTGCAAGTTTCTTATTTTGTTATGAAAATATTCTGAATTATATTTTACTTAAAAAACAGTTGATCATTTAACCTAATTCCTAATGGGTGAGTCTTATTGTGTTTTTTTGTAATAAAAGTAACAGTAAAATATAGTTTGACAAACTAAAGTGATAAAATGAATTTATTTAATTTGAGGTAAAATAAGTTCATTTAATTTAGATGACATATTTTACTTAATATTCTTTAGTTTTGAAGTAAGAATTTTACTTATTTTTCTTGATTATTAAATATATGTATGTAATATCATAATTACTAATAATGAGACGTTAACTAATTATGCAAACAATTGGCCAAACAATTATCATTCTTTTTCACTAATATTTGTCCAATGAATTCTAAAACAACTTTTAAGGAAATAAAGATTTTCTCATGATTTTTATTTCAATTATTTAAGACTCATAATTGTTTCCATTTAATTAAATTAAAAATACTTACTATATTTGAATTTTTCATGCGTAACTTTAATTTATAAAAATAATCATCCATAGAAAAGTCTAATCTCTTTTCATAAACCATATTATGAAGTAACATAATATGTTGTAAGTATAAAATTTTAAGTGTCCGCTTAGTTCTGTCAATCTGTAATATTCTTTTACCATTTAGTTTGAGAATATTTCTGAATTATATTTTCAAATTGTTCTATTGTATCTAGTATTTAAGGTGCTAAATTAGTTTAGTCTACAAAAATTTGCTAACATAATTACTTATTTTTCAATGAACAAAGAATTAATTCATCCTTAAAGCGAACTACAATATTTATAAACATTGTCACTTAAAAATTCATTTCCAATTAATGACACAAAATATAAAAAATATATTTCAATTATACGTAATTACGTAATATGTAATTGCGTAATATAAGCGTGTTAGTTTTTTTAAGGGTAAATTTGCATATTTTATATTTTATTTCATAAATTATTTATATTAATCTAATACTATTATTGCAAAACTAAATCCATACTTATAAATGTTTGCTAATAAAACGGTATGATATGCTCCAGATCGTATAATCATTTCATTTGCTTTTCAGACCAAAACATTTTAAATGAAATCATATTATTTTTATATTCACGGAATCACAGGGTCCTTTCTTTACTAAAGTAATTGAAAATGCACATACTTTGAACACATTAAGATAAATCCTCAAATTTACCGAGGAAAAATTATTATACATACATACCAATAGAAAAATTAATTTTATCTGAAACAAAATTTCTAACAAGCAATACATTATTTAAAATAATATCACCTATTAAAACATACTTAAATGAAACAATGTAATTTGAGACTTTTACTCAGTATACTTTAACGAACAGCTCACAGTATATCTACTTCCGATTAATCAAAAGTTTCATGTAAAATATTAAACACGTGCATATGTTCGATCGTATATATTCGATCAAAAAATTTAATTTATCTGATAAGTTGTCCAGATAAACATTAAATTCCGGTAGAAAATTATTTTTCTATCCATCTATCTACATACATACATACATATATATATATATATATATATATATATATATATATATATATATATATATATATATATATATATATATATAATATATATATATATATATATATATATATATATATATATATATATTAGCAGATAATAAATTTAGTTTAAAGAGAGAATATATTACTTTGTAAAGATTAAAAAAGAAATCTGAACTATAAATAGAATACTCGTTATTTTATTGAGTACCTAAGTAAAAATATATTATATAAACAAAATATTATTAAAGTCAAGACTGTTTGCTTTGATCCACGCGTGTATTAAAATGTATAAAAACCACTTCAAACGGATTAAATATATATATATACATATTATATATATATATATATATATATATATATATATATATATATATATATATATATATATATATA